>LR738715.1:179609920-179711355 GCA_902687465.1 Secale cereale | reverse complement strand
CTCTCTCTCTCTCTCTCTCTCTCTCTCTCTCTCTCTCTCTCTCTCTCTCGTGTTCTTAAGATGGCACGATCTTGATGTATCGCGAGCTTTGCTATTCTAGTTGGATCTTATGATGCTTCTCCCCCTCTACTCTATTGTAATGGATTGAGTTTCCCCTTCGAAGTTATCTTATCGGATTGAGTCTTTAAGGATTTGAGAACACTTGACGTATGTCTTGCATGTGCTTATCTGTGGTGACAATGGGATATCACGTGATCCACTTGATGTATGTTTTGGTGATCAACTTGCGGGTTCCGTGACCTTGGGAATCTATGCATAGGGGTTGGCACACGTTTTCGTCTTGACTCTCCGGTAGAAACTTTGGGGCACTCTTTGAAGTTCTTTTGTGTTGGTTGAATAGATGAATATGAGATTGTGTGATGCATATCGTATAATCATGCCCACGGATACTTGAGGTGACAATGGAGTATCTAGGTGACATTAGGGTTTTGGTTGATTTGTGTCTTAAGGTGTTATTCTAGTACGAACACTATGATAGATTGAACGTTACTACATACTCTTGAATAGATCGATCAGAAAGAATAACTTTGAGGTGGTTTCGTACCCTACCATAATCTCCTCGTTTGATCTCCGCTATTAGTGACTTTGGAGTGACTCTTTGTTGCATGTTGAGGGCTAGTAATATGATCCAATTATGTTATCCTTGTTGAGAGAACTTGCACTAGTGAAAGTATGAACCCTAGGCCTTATTTCAACGCATTGCCATACCGTTTATGCTCATGTTTACCACTTGCTACCTTGCTGTTTTTATATTTCCAGTTTACAAAAACATATATCTACCATCCATATTGTACTTGTATCACCATCTCTTCGCCGAACTAGTGCATTGGGTGTGTTGGGGACACAAGAGACTCTTTGTTATTTGGTTGCAGGGTTGTTTGAGAGAGACCATCTTCATCCTACGCCTCCCACGGATTGATAAACCTTAGGTCATCCACTTGAAGGAAATTTGCTACTGTCCTACAAACCTCTGCACTTGGAGGCCCAACAACGTCTACAAGAAGAAGGTTGTGTAGTAGACATCAAGCTCTTTTCTGGTGCCGGTGCCGGGGAGGTGAGTGCTTGAAGGTATATCTTTAGAACTCATTCATGCTTGATACTGACAATCACTACTTTGATGTAAGGCAAACACATGATACCAGGATGGAATATGTATGAAAAACAGGACGGCATGACATATTCACAACTATTTGTGTAAACTAAGCATAAGCCATTTCAACAAATAAGAAGCAATGCAAGCTAGACACCACATGAAAGATGCAACCAATATATGACTCTGCCAAGTTAAAAGCGTCCCATCATAAATGGCGTTTCAACAAAGTAGAAGTAGCGCATGATATAAATCATATGAAAGATGCAACCAATATCACACTGCGTATACTAAAGGTGTGTTGTCATATTGATTGATGCGGGATACAAAAAAATAGTAGTTTTATGTAAGGACATGCTTAATAGACAGATGTACTATGTACTAAAAACAAGAAGGCATGTCACATTAACAGGTATAAAGTATAAACTAAGCAGAATAGCACATGCAATTTAACCATATTGGAAGAATTGCAATCTTAGACACCATATGCAACATGCAACCACATATCACGCTGCCAAGTTAGAGCAAGCACCTGCGATGGTGGTGTAGGGGAAATGCGGTCATCAACTACAGAGCTACGTTCACCATCTTCATCTAGACTTGTTGTTTCTTGAGAATCACGTGGGGAGGTTGACACTGCATTCTTCAAAAGAGCATCTTTTGTCACATCAACCCACTGGGGTGACTGTCTCATCATAAGTGATTGATGAGGGATACACAAGAACATTAGTTTGATATAAGAACATGGTTAATAGACAGATGTAGTAGTATGTACCAAAAACAGGAAGCCATGTCATATTCAAAGGTATAATCTGTAAGCTGTAAGCAGATGCAATTTAACCAAATTGGAAGCAATACAAGCTAGACATCCGGCTGGAGTGGTTCCAGGTGATGCCTATCTGTGCTGGGTTTGTCACTGGCTCGACCAGTGCCTTGACTAGCTATTTGTCTTCTGGTGCTCCCGGGATGGTGGTTCATGTAAAAAATATATTTCCTTATCTTAATAAAGACCGAATCCAGCCTTTCGAATACTAGCTAGACACCATATGCAACATGCAACCACATATGACACCGCGAAGTTAAAGCAAGCACCTGGGATGGTGGTTCATGGCAAGCGAGATCACCAACTCTAGAGCTACATTTACTGTCTCCATCTGTTGACACTGCACCCTTTAAAGTGGTGAAACATGTCTTGCCTAACCGCAAAGAAAGCTCGAGCAACTTCTCTCTTTTCTTTCGTGTTTCTACCAACAGTTTGTGAGAGGCTGAAATACACATGCATAAAAAACAATAGTGAGAGTATGGGTGAAGTGTCTGCAGTATTAGTGCAATGTAAAAGTAGCAGATAGCAGGTGGCTGAAAAATAAATGACAGAAGACATATGATACCTCTACAACATTGCATGGCAAAGAAAATTGGATTCTACTCCGTAAGATTTTGTAATATATGAGCACATGGATGGCTGGTAAATGCAGGTACACCTCCAGCACACCACCACATGTGGTCCTATCAAAATAACAGTCGACTGAAAATAAATAGGTCAATTGATTTTTTATGAATCGTCCGATCTAGAAGGGACAGGCAGATGGCCTTCGCCTACCTCTCGCTAGTCACTGTTGACGATCTTTCTCGAACCGCCAGCGACCAGCGGCCCAGACTCCTGTCTCTGCCGCCCCGCCCTCCCCTCGACCTCACACCACCGCCGTGCTTGGCAGCGCCCCCGGCCATCCCTTTAAGCCCGGCCGAACTCCAGATCGGGTGCTAGCAGCTCCTAGGCCACCACACCCCTAACATAAACATCGAGGCACTGCTTCCCTGGCGAACTAGCGCTTGTTACGCCGGGGAATGCTTCCTTTAATTGGGAATCAACTGACCAAGAATTGAAATCTAGGGGCGCGACAGAACTCTAGCTAAGGTGAAATAGTATACGACGAGAAACCTTGTGCATCGCAAGTTACTATGAACATCTAGTGTAAGGAAGAAGGTGTAGGAAGAAGCAGTCAACTAGTGTCTTCTGTGGGATGAATACAGTGAACCAGACAAATAAAATTTGCACGAATAAGGGAAGAGGATTACCAATTTCGGTTGCCAGTCTTGTGCCCTCCTTATTTCGCGACGATGTTCTTCTTTTTACCGGGGGAACAAATGTTTTGGAGGAGGGTGGAGCCTTGGACAAACCCATGGAGAAATTGTTGATTGTGTTGCGGTGGCCGTCTATCGGCGGAGGGGAAGCAGATGCGAGGCGGCGAAGGACGGCGTAGCGGGAACAACTCCAGTGCGGTGGACGGTGGCGACGTTGGAGCGGCAGCGGTGAGGCGCAGGACTACGTGGTTGAACTAGCTCGGGTACGGCGCACGTCGGCGTCTTGGAGGTAGCTCAGCCTCGGCTTCAACTACCATCCATGGAGGGCGTTGTGGTTGCGGTTGCGGTGGACGACGACGTCGGGGTATCGGCTCCAGCGTGTTGGAGGAGGGCAGCAGGTTGTTGGGTGGGATGGGGTGGCGGACGGAGGACGCCGGGGTTTCACGGCTGGTGGAGAGGTAGTTTTGGTGTCCACGGAGTACGAATGGGGAATTAGATGGGAGGGGGGGAGCTAAGGGGGAACCATGTTTCGGTCTGGGACACGCTTGTTTTTTTTTGTTTTTTTAACAAACGGGATGCGCTTGTTTGAAATTTGGGGAAAGTACAAACTTCGCTCCCCTCTTAAATTTTGGACCTACTGCGGGTCGGGGGTAGGACGGTAACCCAAGGTGTCCCAAATAGTGGGAGGGAGCGATTTCGGCCGAGTGCATGTGTGTTTAGGCGGCCACAGTGTATGAATGTTTTTCAGAGGCGGTTGTGTGGCGTCTAGCTGAAGATACAAACCTACCCGGTTTAGACCTTTGGACGTCAGACCGGTAGGATTCACGGGTCGGAGTTAGAAAAGTAATTTCCTTCTACCAAACATTGGTCTCACGTGGTTTCGGGCGAGTAGAGGCTCTTTTGGCGCTTCGTTCGAAATTTTGAAACAGAAGCATTCACGTTTAGAGTACTCTTGAAATTTGAGGATTGACCTAAATAGACAATGTTAAACTTGACCATGTATGTTTGAAAACCTCATTAAATTATGCGCTTCTTTTTAAAAATTTGACACTTGAAAATCCTATAACTACGATTATTTTGGAATTGAAGAGGTAAATTTGAATCTATTTGGTACATGACTATATATGCTATTATGTACTAAAGCAGAGCAAAGATTGGTGCCCCTGTATTTTATGTATGATTTACAAATGCCATGATCTCGAACTCAAATAATTGAATGGACTTCATGTTGAATTCGAATTTTTCTAAACCACCTTAAGTTGAATTCAAATGTATGTTAGTTCCTAGCTAGCTATTTGTAATGTTCATTGTGTAACTTTTGTATGTATAATGTGCCTTACACACACAACATTGAGTATACTCACATTTATATTCAAATTGCTACAACAATGCATTGTCTGGAGTTTAAAATATTGACTCTATGGATCAATTATGTCGAATAATAACATAGACATGCTCAAATTTGATAGTATATAGATGTCTGATAAATCAATGACCGTTCCTTATATGAATTGCAAATATCATGATCCCATCCTAATATTTCGATACAATATATATTTTTAATCAATGGGTACATCAGTCTTTTACATGTAGTTTCACTCTCCATAGGCCCCTCCTCAAACACGTGATAACTTTCTCTCACACACATACACGCACATGGTGTATATCCAACGGTGGTCTCTCGCACATGCTCAAACACTCTCTCCCGAGGTGTCTTTCTCACACCCATGCTCTCGATATCACCCTCCCCCCTCTCGCAACCATTTACAACTGTTTTCACTAACCTTTATCAGAAGCACTCACCCTCTCACACGCATACGCGCACACAATCCCCATCGACCCTTTCTCTATACATAGACCTGCCTACATGTCTCCCGCACGCACATTATCTTTAGGCATGTCTCGCATGCATTGTCTCCACCCGTCTTCCTAATTGACGAATATGGTTCCAACAGAGTATTCTATAGGATGCCCCTTAAAGTTAGGTTGGATGAATGGTAATATCAGAGACAATTGGTTACCTTGTCCGAGGAACTAGGGTTACAAATCATAAACGACTTTTGAGGGAGTCCTGGATCGAGGGGTCCTCATGTGGCCGGACAAACTCCTGGTGGGCCGGACTGGTGGGTCGTGAAGATTATAATCGAAGATCATCTCTCGTATCCGAATAGGACTCCTATATTCATGTAATGGTGAGTTTTAGGTTCGGGTGTAGATTTTCCTTCCTATGCAAGATGACATGTACAAACCCTAGGCCCCTCCGGTGTGTATATAAACCGGAGGGTTTAGTCCGTAGAGGCTAGAACAGAATCACAATATCCTCATAGGCTAGACTTAGGGTTTAGCCATTACGATCTCGAGGTAGATCAACTCTTGTACTCATATTCATCCATACTAACATAGCAAGAAGTAGGGTATTACCTCGATCGAGAGGGCCTGAACCTGGGTAAACATCGTGTCCCCAGTCTCCTGTTACCATCGATCCTCAGACGCATAGTTCGGGACCCCCTACCCGAGATCCGCCGGTTTTGACACCGACATTGGTGCTTTCATTGCGAGTTCCACTATGTCGTCGATGGAAGGACTGATGGATCGCGTCATCAAACGCAACGGTGACACGGAGGGAATTTTCCCTCCTGGCCAACTTTTTGTGTTCGGCGGCTTCGCGCTCCGTGCCAACACCGAAGGCCACCTCGAGCAGATCGAGAGCTACACCCCTGGCCATCAGGTCATATTCGGAAGCTTGAACTACGTTGCTGATATCCGCGGAGACTTGATCTTCGCCGGATTCGAACCAGCGGCAAACTCTCTCTACCACAACGATGAGCATGACCTAACTCTTCATCGGATCAGGAAATAGCACCTGCAACAATTCTGGCCCTAGATCCAGAACAGATCACGTCACACGAGGATGGTAAGCTCAACCCCACCATGGGAGCCACAGAATCTACGGTGTTGGAGCCGCACACAGACTCAACTATGAGCGGGGTCTATGTTACCGGAACCCCGGACTCAACTCCGGCCTCAGACTCCGAATCACGCGCATCCGCGCCCTTCAAACCCGATCAGGCATCTATCACCAAATTCAGTGCTGCGGATATCTTCCAGCACTCACCCTTTGGCGACATGTTAAAGTCGTTAAGATACCTCTCCCTTGAAGAGGACACACAATCGCATTGTATCCAATTTGAACTGGAGGCTGATGGAGAATTTTGTTCCCTACCCACCACCCACTTGATAGCCACGGTCAAAGATCTAACCGATCTACTTGACTATGCTTCTGAAGACGTCGAAGGGATGGACCTCGAAACTGAAGCGCATCCAGATCAAGGCCAGCCCATAACCGGGTGGTGGACAGCTACGTCTTCATACGACGAGTACATGGTGGATACACCCAAAGAGGCGGAGGGCGTTGATGAAAACAATCCTATAGAGGACAAGCCCGCCGAAGAACCTCCCAAACGTCGGCGTCCAAAACGCCGAACTAAATCCCATAACAGAAATGATAGCAACACTATGACTAATGACGGTGATATTTCGGAACAAGCCGAAGAGACCGCAGACCCAACGATAGAGCAGGAGGAGCGAGAGGACGGTGAACAGAGTCCGAAGCCGATATCTGATGACAACGATGCTGAAGACAGTAATTATGAACCTGTTTCGAAGAAGAGGTTAGCCTGGGCGACGACGAATTCATCGTCCCAGAAGAACCCTCAGAACAAAAGCGCTTCCACCGGAGGATTATTGCCACCGCAAGGAGCCTGAAACGCAACAGAGACAGCTTCGAGCCGCACAGGACACGCTCAATGATAGATGGAGTGAGGTACTAGACGCCGAACAGAGACATGGCTATAACGGACAAACCAAAGGCTATCCGAAGCATAAACTGCTGCCCGAATTCGACGACGAGGCCGCCGCGCCCGTCCTGCCGAAGAATAACACCGCCGACAAGCCGAACCGACCACCTTGCGGACGGGACAGAGTCGCTAGCAATGGCGTACACAAGCCTGCACCACCACTCCGTAAAGGAAAGGAGGATGCAGCTCAAGTCCGAAAACACGGTCTACGTAGGACCTGAACAAAAAAGCTAGAAAGACCAGGTCTATCTACGGACCTAGGGACCGGGCTCCCGCACGGGACGGCGGCTATCAAGCCAATCGCGCCGGTAACATGCTAGTTTGGGGTCAATACCGAACACCACAACCATCGAATATACGCCATGATATAGCAAGATATAGAGGAGCTGCACACCCTCTGTGCTTTACCGATGAGGTGTTGGGTCATGATTTCCAAGAAGGGTTTAAACCCGTGAACATCGAAGCGTATGATGGAACGACGGATCCCGCCGTCTGGATAGAAGACTTTATTCTCCACATACACATGGCCCGAGGAGATGATCTCCACGCCATCAAATATTTACCCCTCAAGCTAAAAGGACCAGCTCGGCACTGGCTAAACAGCCTCCCGGAGAACTCCATTGGGAGCTGGGAAGAACTTGAGGACGCTTTTCAGGCCAATTTTCAAGGGACTTATGTCCGGCCCCCGGACGCTGACGATTTAAGTAACATTATCCAACAACCCAGGGACTCAGCCCGCAAGCTTTGGAATCAGTTTCTCACTAAGAAGAACCAAATCGTCGACTGTCCGGACGTTGAAGCCTTAGCGGCATTCAAGCACAGTATCCGGACGAATGGCTAGCCAGACACCTTGGATAGGAAAAGCCGAGGACAATGGCAGCCCTAACTACACTCATGACTCGCTTTTGCGTGGGTGAGATAGCTGGTTAGCCCGTAGTAGTACCAGCGACCCTGGAACATCTGAAGTCAGGGATGGCAATGGAAAGCCACGACGTAACAAAAACAAACGCCGAAACAATTCTGGAAGCCTAGATGATACAACGGTAAACGCCGGATTCAGTGGCTCCAGACCCGGTCAACGGAAGAAGCCATTTGAAGGCAACAAAGATGGTCCATCAAGTTTGGACAGAATATTAGATAGGCCCTGCCAAATTCATGGCACCCCAGAGAAACCTGCCAACCATACCAACCGTAACTGTTGGGTCTTCAAGCAGGCCGACAAGCTAAATGCCGAACACAAGGGGAAGGAGCCTTACAGCGAAGGCGAGGATGAACCTCACCAGCCGAATATCGGGGGGCAGAAGAAATTTCCACCGGTGGTCAAAACAGTGAACATGATATATGCCACTCATATCCCAAAGAGGGAGCACAAGCGCGCACTCCGAGATGTCTACGCCATTGAGCCTGTCACCCCCAAATTCAACCCATGGTCAGCCTGTCCGATCACTTTTGATCGCAGGGATCATCCGACCAGTATTAGGCATGGGGGTTCAGCTGCCCTAAGTGCTCGACCCAATAATCGATCAATAACATCTAACCCGAGTCCTTATGGATGACGGTAGTAGTCTCAATCTGATATATCACGATACTGTCCGCAAGATGGGGATCGACCCGTCAAGAATCAAGCCAAGCAGCACGACCTTTAAAGGAGTAATACCGGGCGTTGAAGCCCGCTGCACATGCTCTTTAATGTTGGAAGTAGTATTCGATTCTCCCGACAACTTTCGGAGCCAAGAACTAATCTTCGACATAGCTCCATTCTGAAGTGGCTATCACACTCTACTCGGAAGAACGGCCTTTGCCCGCTTTAATGCAGTCCCGCATTATGCCTATCTAAAGCTTAAAATGCCTGGACCACACGGCGTTATCACGGTCAATGGAAATATGGAGCGCTTTCTCCGTACGGAGGACACTGCGACCTTAGCAGCCGTAGTCCAATGCGGCCTATTCAAGCCGGATAATCTATCAATATCGGACATAACTAAACGAGTCTGGCACACGCCTCAGTTCGGCAACTCAGATAAACCTGAGCAAGATTGACAGCTACACCCCCGTCGACTGCTCCATAAGGTGATAGCATATGTGCCTCGAGTACACAATTATGCCTTAAAAATTCCTTGGGCGGCGACCGGGGGCACCTGCACATAGTCCATAGTTCAGCTAGACCCTATTCGGACTTTAAACTTATCTTCTTTAGGTTCATTAAACGAATCAGACTTGTTATGGCCACACTGGATTAACTTTTATTTTCCAGGTTTATTTTCTTTCCTTTTTTAGAGACGGCCATCATATTCTCACCCCTTCAAGGACACATTACAGAGGGGGAAATAGTGCAGACGTGCAACAAGGACCCACACTAAAGTTTCTTTTTAGATTAAGACCTTGTGTAAACCTTTTTTCTCTTTCTTGTTATATACCTTCTTGGCATGTAAAATGTCCAAAAAAGGTTTTTCGGCATTGTCTGTAAGATTGCGGCTCGCCGTATTATAGAGGGATATTAATAGAACAACTTTACTTGCATTATGCTTGGAGTTTTATTCACTCACCATTAAATGTTCTCTTCCCGCATTAGATTGCCATATATGCCTTGTCAATAAGGGTTTATTACCAGGGGCTGTATTTAACCCTGGTATATGTCGAAAAGACCGAACACCTATAGGGAGTGTTCGACATCCTGGATGTTTGCCTTATATGCATTAGTTCCGAATCATGTCTTGGGTCAATAGTTGGGTTGCCCGGCTCCTGTGCTTACCGGTTAGGGTGTAAAGGTAGAACTAATGCGATTATACTTCTGGCTAATCCGGTTAAGTACCTCAGTAGAGAAAGCCGAAAACTGACTGTCATGATAAGCGAGAACCTGGTCTGCAATCCGGTGACTTAGTTTTATACTACGATCGATAAAGATCTACCCCGTCTTATACGAAGGGCTGGTTCTTCGCCCAGTGTAACATCCCAAATTTTCATTTTGGAATGTTATACATAGGTCATCTTGCATATCATATTTTGTTTGCATTTGGGTGTTGCAATCCTCGAAATTCTAAGCAACTCAAGGACCCACAGAGATAGTTGGGGATTTCACCATTTTCGTATTTGAATTTTCTCAAATATCGGAACGAGGATCATTTTGGTTTTAATTATTTTTCTCTCCGAAAATATTTCATATTAAAATATATGAGATGGGATAATATGACTTCTCCAAAATAAATGAAATATTAGAGGAAAAATATTAAAATCAAATATTTTATTTTATTTGGTTTTTCTGCAATTTTATATGAATTAGAAAATTGTGCATATTTTAAAATTTGCATTTTAGGGCCAAGAAAATGTTCATCTTGTTCTAAATATTTTATTTAGACGGAGAAAATTTGCATTCCAGCGAAAATCAGTTAAAAAAAAGAAGTCTTCTGTTCGGACCGACCGGGCCGAAGGCCCAGCCGGTCCTGTCACCGCCACCTCCGCCTCTCGTGCGCGGCACGGACTCGCCGGAGTCCGGCGTGCACCCGGCCGCCGCCCTGCCCCCTCGGCCAAGCCAGTCGCCCTTCGACCTTTATAATGCTCCGCCTGCCGCCACCGCCAGCACCGCACGCCGCCGCGCCGCGCCACGCCAGCCCCGCCGCCCGCGCCAGCCCCGCCAGCCACCACCGCCGCCGCGCCGGCCGCCGCCGCCGCGCAACCCGCCGCCGTTGACCCGACCCGCCGCCCGTTGACCCGACCCGTTAGGTAAACCGCCGGTTTTTTGTAAACCCTAGATCGGTTCGTTTTTTTAGATTAGATCGGTTCATTTTTTCGGTTTAGTTATTTAGCGGACGTTCGTGTGTTCGTTCGTTTTAATGAACGCTTTTCGTCTTTTAGTTATAGACAGCGAATGTTCGTTCGTTAGCCTGTTCGTCTCATTTTCTTTTTCAGGGTTTTCCCGTGATTATTTTCGATCGTGATTTCTGCCCCGATCTTCGTCTTAGTATAACTTTTCGCTCGTTAGTCGGAATCAGGTGAAACAAGAACCTTGATCTTCATCTCGAAGCCCTCTTTCTGTTTAACCAACTTGAACAAGATTTTGGTACTTTAAAATTTTGACTTTAGTACAATTAGTAAATGGATCTTGTTTCTTTCGTGGTTTGAGTTTCATTGCTCCATTTGATTTGATTCTTTTTGCAAACCGGAGTTCTTGAGTTGAACTTTCTGGTTAGATCTTCTTATTTGAGATTTATCCGTGCATCTTTGCTTGATTGCTTATGTGTTCTATTATTTGTTTGCGATAGAATTCCCGGAGTGCGAAGCATGCTACTACGAGTCCTTAGGTTTTGCAAATCGCCAGCAAGGCAAGTAACACTTTGATCATACCCTTTATTACCCAGTTTTTATGCATTAGTTCCAACCCTGACATATTGCATGTGTAGGATCTCTTAACTTATGGGTGTGGGAAGTAGATTGAGGTAGAACCTATTACCTGCTTTATTATCAAACCCTGGGAGTTACTTCTACATTATGCTTAGGATACCATGCTATGCTCGTGGACGTGGATTGGGTTTGAGAGTATCCATGACAGATGTGAGATTTTTAATTAATGGTTCAACTTAAGGTGGCTACTTTAATACACATCTGGGTGGATTGGTTGCAGGGCACCTGGAGAATCCAGTGTTGTCCTAGGAAATCCCGAAGGAACCGTGTGATTATCCTATGGAATGCCACCCAGGCTCAAAGGGATCATAAGACTATTCATGCTAGAAACTTCCGTGTGCAGCCACAGTGCCATTATGGGCTCTGGCATAGTTGAGTATGTTGTGTGAGCTCTTTCAGTGGTGGACTAGCAGATGTAGGGGGAAGTAGGTGTACCGGTCCACCCGGGGTAAAGAGTAAATGCTTCTGAAAGACTGTGTCTCGGTCATCTGTTTCTCAAACACCATGGACTGCGAGAAAACCAACGGAGGAGATCGAGTCTTGTGGGGAAAAGTGCGCAAACCTCTGCAGAGTGTACAAAATAATCATGATTAGCCGTGTCCCCGGTTATGGACATCTTGAGTATCTGGTACTTGAATTATTGGATTGATCTCATGACCCTAAAACTAATTTGTTGAGTTAATAAAGATGGTTTTTAATTGGGATTGAGTTGGAGGAACCTTCTCAATGATGTTTCAACTACCATGATGGTTAAAATAAAATTTATCCCTTTGTTGTAGGAAAAAATTGGCTTTATGCAAAAGCATTATAACATTAGAGCCTCCACCAGCCATATTTGCATGTAGTGTTAGCATTTATCTGTTACTTGCTCTACTGTGTTATCTTGCCAGCATATTCCATGTGCTGACCCGTTTCGGGCTGCAACATATCATGTTGCAGACTTTTCAGAAGAAGAGTAAGGTGCGCTAGGTCGTTTATCATGCACTCAGCTATGCCGTTGGAGTTGATGGACTCACTTTATCTTCCAAGCCTTCCGATGTTATCGAGTTAGATGGCCTTATGCCATATACTTTGTAATAAGTTCTCTTTTGAGACATTCAATGTAATAAGTGTGTGATTGCCACTCTGTTATAAATCCTTCAAGTACTGTGTGTGTGTGTCAGCATTATCGATCCAGGGATGACACAGAACACAGAGGCTTCGGTCCATTCGGATCGTGGTCGCTACACCCAGCCAGGTGCAATTGGATGCCTTAAGTAAGGAATATTATATCTGCACCAGGGGCTAGTACCTAGCCCCACATGTCAAACTCCTACAACTAAGTGAAAGGAATAGCGCCGCATAGTCTGATTGCCTGGTTCGCTCCGCATACACCTCCTATACGGACCAAGACATTGGATAAAGAGTGTACATGCATATGACCGAACACCCTAGTACTATGTACATGGGGTCTGAAGCCGACGACTGGAAACTTTCAGATTTAGATAAACAGTCACACAAGAGATAAAAGATGCTGATATTATAATAGCGCAAAAGTTATATACATTGGATTCATAAGTATAGTCTTTACGTCTGGATACAATTATTCGAAAATAACATCCTTCGAACACTGGCCTTCTACAAGGCAGGCACCCTCGATGACGTCCTCGAAGTACTTCTCCGGCTTGCGGTGCTCCTTGCCTGCGGGCGGGCCAGCAGTAGCTATATGCACTGCGTTCATCTTCGCCCAGTGCACTTTGACACGAGCGAAGGCCATCCGAGCACCTTCTACGCAGGCCGAACGCATTAGTGCGTGACCCGCGGACTCCCCTCGACGAGCCACTTCACCAATCCGAAGTAGCTACTTGGGATTGGTTAAGCGGGCCATAGCCGGACTATTAAGTCCTTCATGGCCGAGACCGCCATGTTGTGCAGCTCGACCAGCTGCTTCATCTGGTCGCTAAGGGGTACCGGATCTTTTGGCGCATAGAACTGCGACCAAAACAGCTTCTCCGTGTTGTTCCCCTCTAGGGCTCGGAAGTATAGGGCGGCATCAGCGCTGCTCCTCGGTAGATCAGCAAACACACCTAGAGAACTCCATAACCGTGTTAGTCCAATGTACTTCCGCCCTCCGAAGATGCTCTGTAAGAGAAATATCTTACCAGATGCTATCTGTCGTGCTTGGTCGATTTCCTGACAAGCGCTGCGTGACTCATCTCGCGCATCCTGGGCAGTCTTCACTACCGTAGACAACTCGGTCGCTTGTTTTGAAGTCTTATTATCCAATGCCTCACATTTAAGGATGGCATATTTGAGCTCGACCTCGACCTCGGACACCCGAGATTTGTGCTTCTCGCACCCGGCGTTTTCGGCCTACAAATCGGCAGCCACTTTGTCAGTGGCCACATTGTTCGCCTCGGCCTCCTTCTTGGCCTTGGCAACCTCGCCCTTGAGGACCTCGAGCTCAGTGGCGCCAATTGTGTAACAAATAATATCACATCGGAGTATATAAACATACTCAATTAGTTAAGACTTATTGACAATTTAAAATCCGCATACCTTGCGTTTCATCCAAACGTTGATTGACGCGGTCGAGGTCTGCATTCGCCACCTCGAGCTTCCGATTTAGTCTGGCAACTTATGCGTCTCGCGCAGTTGCCGCAACTAATGAAGCCTACACAAATAATTCAGCTCTGTACATATGCTACACTATGGATACTTCGTCCGATTCTTTTCAGAACCACACAAAGCATCAGGGGCTACTGGCTATATATGTGCATTAAAAATAATAAATTCTATAAAAAGCATTACATTGCTTACCTCAAAGCCTGTTAATAGGCTGTTGAAGGCTTCATTCAGTCAGCCCTTGACAGATTGAATCTTCCTCATCACCGCACCCATCACGGTGCGGTGCTCCTCCATGATGGAAGCACTTTGCAATGCTCCCTCCATAGAGTCCGACGCTTCCGGATTAACTCCAGGCACCGCCGTATCCTCGTCCGCTTGAGGAGTTGGATCTTCGGGCCCCGGAGCCGCACTAGGCTCCGAGACAGTATTCGGTGGGGCCTCGGATTGTTTGGGCCCCACGTCTTCGGTCTCCATGGGGGTTGTTTCCCCATGGTCAGCGGCGGTCGAAGTATTACCTCCGGCCGCCCCGTCACCTGCCCCGCCCTCGTCTCCTTGGGTAGAGGATACCAGCTGGGAGGACACTTCGGTGTCCCCGCCGATCATGGGCGATGGAGCTCAGACCGGCGGGTCACTCTCCGTCTCTCTAGGCACATGAGAGTTCCCCTCCGATGAGATAGCATCAGGGTGTCCACCGGGAGGGCTGTTGGTCAGCAAGGGATAAATATTAAGTAAATGCTAAAACAAAGCAAAAGCGCAGGAGCCAATTCGGACAAACTTACGATTCGGGCAGGGGTTTCACCCTGGGCTTCACCACAAAGCTATGTTCGGACGAATCCGAACTAGCTCCGAGGTTCAGTTTCCTCCGGGACACGGTCGTGCCTGCGTTGGCAGCGGCCCCCTCTTTGTCCCCCTGCCCTGCGCAGGGAGCTCTTCTTCTTCCTCCTATTCCTCCCCATCATCTTCCTTCGCCTCGTCAGAGGAGAGGATATTGATGTCCTCGGGCTTCTTGTCCGCAGGGCGGGGGCTATCTCCGGCCCCCTTGCCCTTCTTCTTCTTGGGCTTCTTGGCCGGCGCCTTGTATGGCGTCGAGACCAGCATCGCCGTCAGTAGAGGCAATGATGGGTCTTCGGGCAGAGGCGCCGAACACATGATCTGGGTCGCCTTCTTCGTCCAGCCCTGTATATCACATAAAAATTCCAATTCCTATTATCGTCAAATAAGGGAAAGGGTATGTGTTCGGCAAGGATTTCTATTACCTCCGGGGCGAAGGCTACAGTGCTGTAGCCCGCATCCTCGGTCTCTTCGGGCCATTCCTTCTGGCTTTTGAAGATATGCTTCCAGATCTCCTTGTGTGTAAAGCCGAAGAGATGCTTCAGTGGCTTGTCTCCTGCCGGATCGAACTCCCATAGGGTGGAGTCCTGGCTTTGGCAAGGGAGAACAAGCCGGGTCAGCATCACCTGGACGACGGAGGAGTTGCCCCTTGGAGATTATGCCGGACACGCGGCTCACATGAGTCACCACTTCAGTATGCGACCCCCAGTTAAGACTCTTTTTGGTCCAGGAGGTCAACCTCTCTAGGGGTCCAGATCTGAAAGCAGGCTCCGCCGCCCATTTGGTGTCGCGGGGTACGGTGATGTAGAACCACTCCTGCTACTAGACTTTATTTTTTTCCACGAATGAGCCCTTGGACCTAGTTGCATTCGGGAGCTTGCTAATCATAGTGCCCCCACACTCCGCGTGTTCCCGTCCACCACCTTCGGCTTCACGTTAAAGGTCTTAAGCCATTGGTCGAAGTGTGGGGGGATGCGGAGAAAGGCTTCACATACCACTATAAAGCGGATATGTGAAGGATTGAGTTCGGGGCTAGATCGTGGAAATCTAGCCGTAGAGAAACAAAAGACCCCGAACAAACGGGTGGAATGGAAACCCTAGCCCCCTAACAAAGTGAGAGGTAAAAACTACCCTCTCACCCGCCTCTGGGACGGGAATTACCTGACCCTTGGCAGGGATTCGGTGCGCGATATCAGCGGCGAGTTAGCCCGCGCTCTTAAGATCCGCCACGGTCTCTTCGAGTGACCGTGGAAGCTTCCCACTTGCCCCTCGCACCAGATCCAGCCATCGCTGGGAAGGGGAGTAGTGCTTGAGGAACGAGGAGCAGTGTGCGCAGGGGATGAGAATGCTGGGGCTAGGGAGATTGGAAAGCTCGAGCTTGAGGAAGGCGTGGGGCTGATGAAAGGGATCAGTGTCCTTTTACAATGCTATGAATACAGAACGTCCCACCACTTTAGCCATAAAACTCGCTGGTTCCCAAAGCGGTCGTGCGTAATGCGCGGCTTGGGTGCTCACGTCATATTGATAAGGATCCCAGAATAAGCGGGCACGATCTCTATTCTGACGGATGTGTCAATGAGGATATACCTCGAAACACGAAAATTGGACCAAATAAAATGGTTCGATACATTAGTGGGATGGACGCGACGCTTCACCCAAAAGTTGTCAGTAGAGACACACTATTTATTTTCTTCTAAGAGCCTTGCCTTCGGGGCTAAGGATTGCACTAAACTTGCAGAGCCGAACACAATACACCTTTTTGTAGAAGATATATTCGGAAAAAGGAACCCGCATTGCAATGCCGAAGACAATACGGAAGTCGAAGTCATCGTCATCGAAGATAGGTTCCGGGGCTACTGAGGGAGTCCTGGATCGAGGCGTCCTCATGTGGCCGGATAAACTCCTGGTGGGACGGACTGGTGGGCCGTGAAGATTATAATCGAAGATCATCTCTCGTATCCGGATAGGACTCCTGTATTCATCTAATGGCAAGTTTTAGGTTCGGGTGTAGATTTTTCTTCCTCTTCAAGATGACATGTACAAACCCTAGGCCCCTCCGGTGTCTATATAAACCGAAGGGTTTAGTCCGTAGAGGCTCGAACAGAATCACAATTTCCTCATAGGCTAGACTTAGGGTTTAGCCGTTACGATCTCGAGGTAGATCAACTCTTGTACTCATATTCATCCATACTAATATAGAAGGAAGTAGGGTGTTACCTCGATCGAGAGGGCCTGAACCTGGGTAAACATCGTGTCCCCAGTCTCCTGTTACCATCGATCCTCAGACGCATAGTTCAGGACCCCCTACCCGAGAACCGCCGGTTTTGACACCGACAACTTTGTCAGTGGACACAGAGTCCTTCAGGACTCTGGTATCTTTGTCTTGTACGACGAGTCCTTCATGGGTATCCCTGAATGCGTCATGGGCCGACCAATGTGGCGCAGGACGTAATTGACCCAAGGGCCTCACCTCGGCCCACCAAACCTCACGCGATGACACACCATCTACCCCTAGGTGTAGTTATCTTCTCACAACAATACATACCAACACAGACACAACACACAAAAAATGCCCTCATGCCTCTATATATCCCCTCCCCCTTGCATGTACATACTCAAGGGCATCTCTCGCCGTGACATCCTATTCTTCTCTCTCTCTCTAGACCCCTCTCATTTCTTGTGCTATCTCTCCCACGCCGCCCCCCGTCGGCCCCTCTATCCATGCCTTTCTCGAATACGTACACATACCCTCTCTAGACCCCGCCAGATACGTCACCTACACATTCACATATGTTACATCTTTACACGTACCCCATTGATCTAAAAAGCCATCTCTTCACGTTTACTTCGCATACATGATTTTTCTTGATTAAAACCACACAAAGTGTGGCCAAAAATTTATTTTAGAATTTGTACATATATACAACATTACAAAGTTATATGGAGTATGAAAATTAGTTTACATTGCATGGTGCACCCAATGATATTTATTCCGCATTGTGAATTTGTATATTTTTATACTATATATAAAGTTAGTCATAATAAAGAGAAACGAAGAGCATCTCTATCTCCGGCACACACCCCCCTCTACGCCCCTTTCACGTACGCACACAAACTATCTCTGGGTCCTCTAAAAGTATGCCCCAGCAGATTCACACATGTTTCATCTTTCTCTCGCGATATATAGAGGGACGATCATTGTATTTGAAGCGAAAGCACGATACGTACATTGGACTTCGGAATCCACTCATTACGGTCACCATTAACGTTTTGTGGTTATTATATAGCCGCGGGCTCACCGTACAACTTTGTATTTGTTCATGACATGGCTAGTTGACCAGTTAAACGCTCCACGTGGCACCTCTAGTGTTGCATCACATTATCTCACCACCATTGGGCCCACCTGTCAGCGTGTATAAGAATGAAAACAAATGATAAAAATATATTTGACGGTGGTTCGAAGTCATGACCGTGGGCACAGCGGACAATGTGGCATTTTATTGGTATGCAGAGCCGTCTGTTTTAACAAACAAGAGCTGGTGTGGTGATGGTACACACACACACACATGCACACAAACTACATGCACACAACACTCACACGTACACATGCAACCACGCACACACACTACACTCACACGCACACACGCACGCATGCACACGAACTGCATGCACGCAACACTCACACGTACACGGTACACACGCAGTCACGCATGCATGCTACACTCACACGCACACACACACACACACACGTGCATGCACACACCACACGACCAACACACACGCTCACGCTAAAGTGCTCAACCTACATGTACATGCGCACACATCAGGCCTTGATAGACACATACACAACCAGGTGGTTCCCGCGCACGGGTTGGATTCTTGTCGCACCTGTGTAAATTTGTGTTTATCTTACTTTTTTCCTATGCGAATGACATGTGGGACCCTACTACTTCTCGAGCTTGCGTTGTATTCCCTCAAAGAGGAATGGGTGATGCTGCACCGTAGAGTAAGTATTTCCCTCAGTTTTTAAGAACCAAGGTATCAATCCAGTAGGAGACCACGCGCGAGTCCCTCGCACCTGCACAAACAAATAAGAACTTCACAGCCAACGCGATAAGGGGTTATCAATCCCTTTACGGTCACTTACGAAAGTGAGATATGATAGATATGATAGTTTAATATTTTTGGTATTTTTGGTTATAAGAACAGAAAGTAAAAGCGGAAAAGTAAAGTAAATTGTAGATTGATATGTTGAGAATAGACCCGGGGGCCATAGTGTTCTTCAGTGGCATCTCTCATGATAGCGATATTCTACGGCGGGTAAACAAATTACTGTCGAGCAATTGATAGAAAAGCGAATAACTATGAGAGTATCTAGGCATGATCATTATATATATGCATCACGTCCGAGACAAGTAGACCGAAACGATTCTGCATCTACTACTATTACTCCACACATCGACCGCTATCCAGCATGCATCTAGAGTATTAAGTTCATAAGAATAGAGTAATGCCTTAAGCAAGATGCCATGATGTAGAGGGATAAACTCAAACATAGTGATATAAACCCCATCACAATACAATACGTGCCTTGCTGCCCCTACTGTCACTGGGAAAGGACACCGCAAGATTGAACCCAAAGCCAAGCACTTCTCCCTTTGCAAGAACTATAGATCTAGTAGGCCAAACCAAACAAATAATTCGAAGAGACTTGCAAGGATATTATAATCATACATAAAGAGTTCAGAAAAGAACCAGATATTTCTCAAAGATAATCTTGATCATAAACCCACAATTCATCGGATCCCGACAAACACACCGCAAAAAGAGATTACATCGAATAGATCTCCGCGAAGACCGAGGAGAACTTGGTATTGAGATCCAAAGAGAAAGAAAAAGCCATCTAGATACTAGCTATGGACCCGAAGGTCTGTGGCAAACTACTCACAACTCATGGTGAGGCGATGATGATGATGTAGAAGCGCTCCGTGGTAGATCCCCCCTCCGGCGGAGCTCCGGAACAGGCCCCAAGATGGGATCTCACGGGTACAGAAGGTTGCGGTGGTGGAACTAGGGTTTTCTCTTTTGTTCTGATGGTTTCGGGGTACGTAGGTATATATAGGAGGAAGGAGGGCACCGGGGCCCAGACGGGGTGCCCACGAGGTAGGGGGCGCGCCCTATTGGGTGGGCGCGCCCCCCACCCTCGTGGACACCACGTCAGCCCTACTCCATGGTTCTCAAGTCTCCCGTGCGTATTTTGCTCCAAAAATATCTCTCAAGAAGTTCTATTCCGTTTGGACTCCATTTGATATTCCTTTTCTGTAAAACCCTAAAATAGGCAAAAAAAACATCAATCTGGACTGGGCCTTTGGGTTAGTAAGTTAGTCCCAAAAATAATATAAAAGTGTATAACAAAGCCCATTATACATCCAAAACATCATAAATAATAGCACGGAACAATAAAAAATTATAGATACGTTGGAGACGTATCAAGCATGTAATGCCCAGGATGGAGTTATACCTCCTACGTGTCGAGGCACGACTTAAAGGCATAAGTCCATCCTAGAATGATCTCAAGTTTGGTAATCTTTGCACAACTCATGTAAAAGAGGGATAGTAAACTTAAAATAGTTGGCTTACAATCGCCACGTCACATAATAACAGTACAAGTCTCAAACATCATACAATAAGATCACTACAACCCTCTAAGGGCAAAAGCCAAATGTCAAAGTACCAAACTCAGATAAATAAAACAACCACAGGCGGATCGAATCCTAGTAAGAGACTCCACTACTGATCGTCCGGGTAGCGCACGTAGTAACGACTACGCTCCTCGTCGTACTCCCAATCCAGCTCGGTGCCATCACCTGGATAGCTCACAGCTGGACCTGCATCTGGTGTGTGAAGTAACTGTGAGCCACAGAGGACTCAGCAATCCCGTTCCCTGGTAACAGAACTATCAAAGCCTTTAGGTGAGGAAAGGCTGAAGAAAGAAAGGAGGTGAAGGAACAACAAAGAGTCTGCAGCAGTAACTAGCACTAACTTACGCAAGAGAGAGCGAGAAGAGAAGGCATCGCGAGAAGTGATCACGAAGTGATCCTAGCTACAAGCTCACAAACATAACCCCTCCGTGTTCAACTCCCGAATCCCTATTCGGAAATTGACAGTCACGGAACACACGCTGGTAGTGCATTAGTATCATTGTGTCAAGTTATCTACAACCGGAATTAACAAGCTCCCATCTGCCACATAACCGCGGGCACGGCTTTCGAAAGTTCAAACCCTGCAGGGGTGTTCCAACTTGACCCATTACAAGCCCACGATCCGCGGAGTCGCAACTCCAAAGTGGGAAGACCCGAGTATCCTCGGAATCCCGTGCTCAAGATATACCGAGCTAAGGTAAGGCTAATCCAGTAAATCCTCCCGGCGTGCCGACACCCTGATAGTAGCCGCGCGTATCTCGTCTCAGGCCACGACCAGATGGGACAAGCTACAGGTTTTTACCAAACCTTGAGTTTCCTCGAGGTGGCCCCGCAGGTTGCCCGTTTCGGACCAACACTCATGTGGAGCACTGGCCCGGGGTTGTTGATTAAGAAAAGGGTTTATAACTCCCTATGCAAGTTTAGTTTGTTATTAGGCAAATAGTACCAATGTTGGGATTTGCTGGAAAAGACTTAGCACTTAGCGGTTTATCGAGGGGGTCCCATACACCCCAACCGTGTTAGGAACGCATAATCAAGGAACATAAAACCGGCTTATACGGATCCTAACGGCATGAGTGGAACAAAACACCAAGCAAAAGGCTTAGCCTTCCACCCTTGCCAATATATATGTGATTTCAATTAAAGCATTTATATAGTGTGATATAACCCAACCAAACTTCAACATGGAGCAAGCATCTTCACTTCACCTGCAACTAGCAACGCTATAAGAAGGGCTGAGCGAAGCGTACTTAGCCAAGCAACGGTTTGCATAGGTAGGGTGGTTAAACATGGCAATTGGTTACAAGTAGGAGGCTGACAAGAAGAACATGGCCATCGAGGCAAAACTATAGATCGAGACTACTAGCAATAGGCAAAGATAGTAAAGTTATCGGGGTTCGGTCATCTTGCCTGAAGAGAAGAAGTTCGGATCGAAAGAAGGGTCTTTGTGCTCAAACTCGTTGGAAACCTCGTGCTCAACCTCGTTGGAAAACTCGTGCTCAACCTCCGGCTCTAAACAAGACAAACACACCAAGCACCAATCAACACGATGCAATGCGCACTCGAAAAACATGAATGCATGATGGATGCACTAAAGATGCACATGGAGCACGGAAAACATCACTCAAGCAAAACACCTCAAAACAAGATAACACCCTGATATTATTAATCTACACAGAAAAACACCCAAGTTTGATATAAGATTCGCTGAAATCGGAGTTACGGGCTAAAAGTTATGCCCGAAACAAGATTTGAGCGAAAACTGAAAATTACAGCAACATGGCATCTTTGGAGCTCAAAATAAATAATCTACAACACCCAAAAAGCATGGCAAAGGACTTGAACACAAACTAGATATAATGTACAGCAACTAGGTCCAAAGTGCACCCCAAACGGAGTCACGGATCAATAGCAATGATCTTGGACATATTGAACTTTGAAATAAAATTCTGGCAGCAGAATTTTATTGAAAGTTTGGAGCAAAAGATAAGCATGCTACAGCCACTCAAATGGACATGTGAGGACATGGATGGAAAGACAACAATATATACTTCAAGGAACAATCAAAATCCACCCCAAAACTATCATGCTTTGTCCTACAACATCACACGAACATGGCATCGGAACATTACAGATTTCAGACTTAGTGAAATTTCACTAAGTCCTAAAACAGCAACATCATCATAGCATCAAAAAGAGCATGTTTAAGACACCTCGAAACTAAACATGGCAAAGGGTAAGCACCTCATCAAAATACATATGACGGTGCTCCCGAAACACACAAGCATGCATCATTGAGGTAAACTCAACGATTACAACGAGCTTAACAAGATGGCATTTCATAACAAGTGAAAACACAACATTAGAACATGGCATCTTGCAACGATGATAACAAGGAAACAATACATCTACCATGCAACCTATCACACCCAACACGTAGTTCGTGGCAAGACGAACACGTGGACATGTCATTTGCATCGTTTGGACAAACGAGCTAAAAGATATCACATGTCAAAGGTGGCATGAAAATAACACATAGCAGCAGTTTATATCATCATGCACTCTTGCAACAGCAAAACAAGCCCCTAGATGACCTCTAACATGCATGACTACAACAGGTAAAACGTAGAGGGCATCTCCACGAACATCTGGACATGCTACACGCGCAAAACGGAGCTACAGGTAAAAAGTTAGGGCAGGTCAAAGTAGGCATACTCAGATCAGGAACAAAAGGACTTAGAGGGATTTAGGTCAACCTAGATCCAGATCTGGGCTGAGATGTACAGTGCGGCGGCGGCCCAGTGGGAGGCGGCGGCGCGCGCGGCGCTGACACGGGCCTCGGCCCAGGCGAGATCCGTCGAAGGCAGGGCCCAGCGGGGCGCTGCGGTGGAGGCGACGACCCAGGGCGGCGCGAGGCCTGGTGGCGAGGCGAGGCGAGTCGGCCCGGGTGGCGATGAGGCGGCCCGTGCGCGCGCGGTGGCGGGGAAACGGCGGCGGCGGCCCAGTGGGACGAGGCAGGCCTGGCCTGCGGTTCGGGCGCCCGGGGATGTGGTCCACGCCAGGGCGACGGGCCCGATCGGCGGCGTACGGGCCGGGATCCAGGCGACCGCCGCAGGAGCTGGTGGCCCGCGGGAGCGACGAGGCGCGGTGCGGTCGCCCGACCGGTCAACGGGGCTGATCGACGCGCCCGGCTCGAGGGGATCTGGTCGGCGACTGCTGTTGCGATCGATCCCAGGAGCTGGATCGAAGGATCCTATGGATCCCGAGGGGATCTGGCAGGATTTCGGATCTGGAGTAAAAATGGAAAAAAAAGAGGGGAGAGAGGAGGAAGAAGAAGGGGATGCCCAAATAGACCTAGGGGTCTATATGTAGCAGTCTAGACTAGGGTTAGGAGGAGTTTAGGGGCGCTAGGAGCCCTACGATCGTGATCCAACGGATCCGATCACGGGGATGATTTTAAAAGGACTAGACGGAGATAAAAGAAAGCAGTAGGGGTATTTCCGGGACACGAAGTAAGGGCACTTCGGACCCACACGTACAACGGAGGGAAAAGTCAACAGAGTCCAAACGAGACGAGAATTGAGAGGCGGGTTGCACACAACAAAACAACAACACACAACACAACCTCACGACACACCGGTTACGAAAAACGCCCGAACAACAAAGTAGGCCTACGGGACGTCACGGACACGTGAGGGAGCTCCGGAACGCGAAACGGACAACGGGAAGAAACGCCACGAACCGGATGCAACCCACAACACAAAAGCAATGCAATGCACATGTCTACATGATATGAATGAATGCCACACACTCACGCAACAAAACGACGAAAGCCCGAAAGACAAAGAACCCGAAATGGAAATAGATGAAGCCGGAGATTTATTATATACCCAAAAGGGAAAGTATTACATCCGGGGCATTACAAAGCATCCCAAGCTTAATTCCTGCTCGTCCTCGAGTAGGTAAATGATAAAAACAGAATTTTTGATGTGAAATGCTAACCAACATAGTTTTTCAATGTAATTCTCTTAATTGTGGCATGAATGTTTAGATCTGAAAGATTCAAGACAAAAGTCTATATTGACATAAGAAATAATAATACTTCAAGCATACTAACAAAGCAATCATGTCTTCTCAAAATACTATGGCTAAAGAAATTTATCCCTACAAAATCATATAGTCCGGCTATGCTCCCTCTTCATCACACAAAATATTCATATCATGCACAACCTCGGTTTCAGCCAAGCACTTGTTTTCATACTCTATTCTTTCAAACCTTTCAAGTTTCACGCAATACATGAGCGTGAGCCATGGACATAGCACTATGTGGAATAGAGAGGTGGTTGTGGAGAAGACAAAAAGGAGGGAGATAGTCTCACATCAACTTGGCGTATCTACGGGCTATGGAGATGCCCATCAATAGATATCAATGTGAGTGAGTAGGGACTGCCATGCAACGGATGCACTAGAGCTAAAAATGTATGAAAGCTCAACAAAAGAAACTAAGTGGGTGTGCATCCAACTTGCTTGCTCACAAAGACCTAGGGCATTTGAGGAAGCCCATCGTTGGAATATACAAGCCACGTTCTATAACATAAATTCCCACTAGTATATGAAAGTGACTAAGTATGAGACTCTCTATCATGAAGAACATGGTGCTACTTTGAAGCACAAGTGTGGAAAAGATAGTAGCAATTGTCCCTTTTTTTGGGCCTTTCTTTTTTTTCTTTGGCCCTTTTTTGGAGGGGCTTTCTTTATTTAGCCTTTCCTCACATGGGACAATGCTCTAATAATGATGATCATTACACTTTCATTAAATTAAAACTTGATATTACACGTCGATACTAGAACAAAGTATGACCTATATGAATGCCTCCGGTGGTGTACCAGGATGCGCAATGAATCAAGAGTGACATGTATGAAAAATTATGCATGGTGGCCTAGCCACAAATATGATGTCAACTACATGATCATGCATGGCAATATGACAATATGAAGCATGTCATATGAACGGAACGGTAGAAAGTTGCATGGCAATATATCTCAGAATGGCTATGGAAATGCCATGATAGGAAGGTATGGTGGCTGTCTTGAGGAAAGTATATGGTGGCTGTTTTGAGGAAGGATATATGGTGGGTGTATGGTACCGACGAAAGTTGCACGGTACAAGAGAGGCTAGCAATGGTGGAAGGGTGAGAGTGCGTAATATCCATGGACTCAAAATTAGTCATAAGAACTCATATACTTATTGCAAAAATTTACGAGTCATCAAAACAAAGCAATCAACGCATGCTCTTAAGGGGGGAGGGGGGGAGGTTGGTAGGAGTTAACCATCGCGCGCCCCCGACCTCCACACAAAGGTTGACACTTGACAAATACCTCATACTCTAACTTCGTCACATAGCGGTTCACCATACGTGCATGCTACGGGAATCACTAACCTTAACACAAGTATTTATCAATTTTCAAAATAAATCCACTAGCATGACTCTAATATCACTATCCTCATATCTCAAAACAATTATCAAGCATCCAACTTCTCATCATATTCAGTGCACTTAATGTGAAAGTTTTTACTACATTGATCTTTGGATGTCTATCATGTGAAGGCTATTTTTGTAGCCAAAGCACATTACCATGCTGTTTTAATAGACTCTCAAAAGGATATAAGTGAATCATGAGAGATCAACAATTTATACAAAATATAGTTACCACCGTGCTCTAAAAGATATAAGTGAAGCAAGATATAAGTGAAGCACATAGAGTGTTCTAACAATTTATAGGCCATATTTAATTCTCCCAAAAAGGTGTGTCCAGCAAGGATAATTGTGGAAAACTAACAAGCAAAGACTCAAATTATACATGACGCTCCAAGTAAAACACATATCATGTGGTGAATAAAAATATAGCTCCGAGTCTAGTTACCGATAGATGAAGACGAAAGAGGGGATGCCTTCCCGGGGCATCCCCAAGCTTAGGCTTATGGTTGTCCTTGAATTTTACCTTGGGGTGCCTTGGGCATCCCCAAGCTTAGGCCCTTACCACCCTTTGTTCCATAGTCCATCAAAGCAATATTTAAAACTTGAAAACTTCACAACACAAAACTTATACAAAAATCTCGTGAGCTCCATTAGTATAAGAAAACAAACCACTACTCAAAGGTACTACAATGAACTCATTCTTTGTTTATATTGGTGTTAAACCTAATGTATTCCAACTCCTCTATGATTCATACTTCCCAACACTACTCATAGATGCATTGAAATAAGCAAACAACACACGAAAAACAGAATCTGTCAAAAACAGAATAGTCTGTAGTAATATGTAGTTTTCGCATACTTTTGTAACTCCAAAAAAATTGAAATAAATTGGTAAACGTGAGGAATTTGTCTACTAATCATATGCAAAATGCATCAACTAAATAGCACACTCCAGTAAAATCTGGTGACCATTCTAGCGAGCGCTAACGATTCTGTTTTTCACAGCAAGATCATATAAACTTCATACAAGTCTTCCCAAAGGTTCTACTTGGCACAAACACTAATTAAAACACAAAACCACATCTAAACAGAATCTAGATGAAATATTTATTCCTAAACAGAAGCAAAAACAAAAAATAAAAAATTGGGTTGCCTCCCAACAAGCGCTATCGTTTTACGCCCCTAGCTAGGCACGATACATGGATAGATCTAGGTATTGCCATCTTTGGAAGGCAATCCATAAGTGGCTCTCATAATAGATTCATATGGTAATTTGATTTTCTTCCTAGGAAAGTGTTCCATGCCTTTCCTTAACGGAAATTGGAATCTAATATTTCCTTCCTTCATATCAATAATTGCACCAATCGTTCTAAGGAAAGGTCTACCAAGAATAATAGGACATCAAGGATTGAAATCTATATCAAGAACAATGAAATCTACGGGCACATAATTCCTATTGGAAACAATAAGAACATCATTAATCCTTCCCATAGGTTTCTTAATAGTGGAATCCGCAAGATGCAAATTTAAAGAACAATCATCAAGCTCATGGAATCCTAGCAAATCACACAAAGTTTTTGGAATAGTGGAAACACTTGCTCCCAAATCACACAAAGCAAAGCGTTCATGATCTTTAATTTTTATTTTAATAGTAGGTTCCCACTCATCATAAAGCTTTCTAGGGGTAGAAACTTCTAATTCAAGTTTTCTTCATAAGATTGCATCAAAGCATCAACTATGTGTTTGGTAAAAGCTTTATTTTGACTATAAGCATGCAGAGAGTTTAGTACGGATCACAACAAGAAAATACAATCAATCAAAGTGCAATTATCATAATTGAATCCCTTGAAATCCAAAGTAGTGGGTTCATCACTATGCAAAGTTTTAATCTCTTCACTCCCACTTTTAACAATTTTAGCATCAAGATCTAAAAACTCCGGATCACTGGGACACCTTAGAGTAGAATCATCTCCAATCCTATCTTTATCAAGATTTATACTAGAAAACAAGGATCTAATAGGAGACACATCAATAACTTTTAGATCTTCATTTTTATTTTCATGATAACTAGAAGAACACGCTTTTATATAATTCTCTCTTTTAGCACGCATCCTAGCGGTTCTTTCCTTGCATTCATCAATGGAAATTATCATGGCTTTGAGAGACTCATTGATATCATGCTTAGGTGGGATAGATCTAAGTTTCAAAGAATCAACATGAAGAGTAATTCTATCCACACTTCTAGCCAATTCATCAATCTTAAGCAACTTTTCTTCAAGCAAAGCATTGAAATTCTTTTGCGAATTCATAAACTCCTTAACACTAGTTTCAAATTCAGAAGGCATCTTCCCAAAAGAGTTTTTGTAGGAATTTCCATAATTATTAGAGGAATTACTAGGAAAAGGCCTAGGATTAAAGTTCCCTCTATAAACATTATTACCAAAATTATTCCTACCAACAAAATTCACATCCAAAGATTCATTATTATTTTCAATCAAAGTGGAGAAAGGCATATCATTAGGATCAGAAGAAGCACTCTTAGCAGCAAATAATTTCATAAGTTCATTCATCTTTCCACTCAAAACACTAATCTCTTCAATAGCATGCACTTTTTTACTAGTAGATCTTTCGGTGTGCCATTGAGAATAATTAACCATAATATTATCTAGGAGTTCGGTAGCTTCTCCTAAGGTAGTTTCCATGAAAGTGCCTCCTGCGGCTGAATCTAAAAGATTTCTAGAAGCAAAATTCAAGCCAGCATGCAAGTTTTGAATAATCATCCATAAGTTCAGACCATGTGTAGGGCAATTACGTATCATTAATTTCATTCTCTCCCAAACTTGTGCAACATGCTCATGGTCTAGTTGCTTAAAATTCATAATATCATTTCTAAGAGAGATGATCTTAGCAGGAGGGAAATACTTAGAGATAAAAGCATCTTTGCACTTATTCCACGAATCAATACTATTTCTAGGCAAAGAGGAAAACCAAGTTTTAGCACGATCTCTAAGTGAAAACGGAAATAACTTCAATTTAACAATATCGTTATCCGTATCCCTTTTCTTTTGCATATCACACAAATCAACAAAGTTGTTTAGATGGGTAGCGGCATCTTCACTAAGAAGGCCGGAAAATTGATCTTTCATAACAAGATTCAACAGAGCAGCATTGATAGCAATATTCTACGGTGGGTAAACAAATTACTGTCGAGCAATTGATAGAAAGGGGAATAATTATGAGACTATCTAGGCATGATCATTATATATAGGCATCACGTCCGAGACAAGTAGACCAAAAGGATTCTGCATCTACTACTATTACTCCACACATCGACCGCTATCCAGCATGCATCTAGAGTATTAAGTTCATAAGAATAGAGTAACACCTTAAGCAAGATGACATGATGTAGAGGGATAAACTCAAACATAGTGATATAAACCCCATCTTTTTATCCTCGATGGCAACAATAAAATACGTGCCTTGCTGCCTCTACTATCACTGGGAAAGGACACCGCAAGATTGAAACCAAAGCCAAGCACTTCTCCCTTTGCAAGAACTATAGATCTAGTAGGCCAAACCAAACCAATAATTCGAAGAGACTTGCAAGGATATTATAATCATACATAAAGAGTTCAGAAAAGAACCAAATATTTATCAAAGATAATCTTGATCATAAACCCACAATTCATTGGATCTTGACAAACACACTGCAAAAAGAGATTACATCGAATAGATCTCCTCGAAGACCGAGGAGAACTTGGTATTGAGATCCAAAGAGAGAGATGAAGCCATCTAGATACTAGCTATGGACCCGAAGGTCTGTGGTAAACTACTCACAACTCATGGTGAGGCGATGATGATGATGTAGAAGCACTCCATGGTAGATCCCTCCTCTGGCGGAGCTCCGGAACAGGCCCCAAGATGGTATCTCACGGGAATAGAAGGTTGCGGCAGTGGAACTAGGGTTTTCTCTGTTGTTCTGATGGTTTCGGGGTACATAGGTATATATAGGAGGAAGGAGGGCACCGGGGGCCAGACGGGGTGCCCACGAGGCAGGGGGTGCGCCCTATAGGGGGGGCACCCCCCCACCCTCGTGGACGCCACGTCAGCCCTACTCCGTGGTTCTGAAGTCTCCCGTGCGTATTTTGCTCCAAAAATATCTCTCTAGAAGATTCATTTCGTTTGGACTCCGTTTGATATTCCTTTTCTGTAAAACCCTGAAATAGGCAAAAAACAACAATCTGGACTGGGCCTTTGGGTTAGTAGGTTAGTCGCAAAAATAATATAAAAGTGTATAGCAAAGCCCATTAAACATCCAAAACATCATAAATAATAGCATGGAACAATAAAAAATTATAGATACGTTGGAGACGTATCAGACCCACAAGGAACATAGTGCCACACAGACTATTTGGCTGGTCAACAGAGTGCAATCCGATGCTGAACGGTGAGCAAGTAACCGCATAATATCCGCAAAACTTATATAGTGACCATAATGAGCATATTCTAAAGTCCGTCGACCGTATTACGCTTTTCGCTTAAAATACACTGACCACCAGTGTATTTATCTCTTCTCTTGCTCTCTCTGTGGAGTCGAGTAGGCCAACATGCCAGTGCCTAAATTGGGGCACGCCACCCCATTATTAATGTACTGGTTTCGTAAGAGCAAATAAGCATTCACGTCTACAGTACAAACTGTAGATACAGTATGAGTTACAAATGTTATGAACACGAATACAAATATTTGAATCCACTTTATGCCCAATTTCTCTCTGTAGGCCCTCCAAAAGTACACCTCAACACGTTCTCGCATGTTACATCTAAAAACTATGCAATACAGTACTACTACTACACTCTAACACAATAAATCATATGTGTTTTTAGTTTACTAGATCTTACATTGTTACATAATTATTCAGTTTGCATACATTAAAATTGCCTTTGAAATGTATGGCTGGTACTATCATCTACCGTGCGGGAGAAATCCCGGCCTTGCATGTTTTATCGGGTTTGTATCGATGGATCGAGCGAAACTGCAAAACTACACTAGCACTACAGTACAAGTAATAGTTCACTGGGCCGCCGTGTCGTGTACTCCTCCGTTGCAAGAGTGGAGCGCTCGCTTTCATAAATTTCTAGTCCCTTTTGCGAACATGTGGGACATCAAGCAATCGGGTCCACGTGCCATACCGAAATAACAGTGCAGAGAAGCATGGGTGAAGCACCCTGGTCATGGCACCATGTAGTAATGAGCAATGAGGCGTCAAATCACAAAGCTGCACCTTTCCGACAATTAAGTTGGAGGGACAAAGTGATGCTAAAAAAATAAGTCGGAGGGACGAAGCAACCATCATTTCACTCATTGCTGAATCTGCTTCTCCCTCAACTTCTTCAAATTAACCACATGTTGCTTCTGCCGTTGTTCTGCCTCATGCTACTCATAGTGGGGAGTATCATAAACTAGTATTATGCACATAATACTAGTGTATGATACTACCTTCATAGTGCATAGTATCATAGAGTAGTATCATATATGATAATATTTATTGCCATGCATGACACAAAGTAGTATAGCATTTAACATGATACAATGTCTACCTACTTTACTCTAACTTACTCTCTCTTATTTAATTCTTCGCCATATCAGCATGTTTGCTATTCCCGAGTGCATGTTACTAGCTAATAGCATGGTTAATAGTATAGCCAACTGCTGGCTATAAGTCATTGTCATGTTATCTATAGCCCATCTTATAGCCAATATGTACAATAGTTGATTAGAAGAGTGTACTACTTTTTTATTATATGGCCCACCTTTCACTCTCACAAAGTGCCTAGGAGTACGTGCTAGAGCTGGCTCTTCACCAAGAGCCTGCTTACCTTCTCTCTCCACTTTTCTTTCCTCCAACTAAGCAATAATATACTAATGTATTTCTTATAGCCAGCTGACTCAACTCTATTGTACTTGCTCTAAGATACTACCACTATGGCCAGCCTCATGTGGGACGCATATTGGCTTGGTAAATCACTGACACGTAGGACTGCATGTTAGCAATCCGCCAGGCCAATGTCCTCTAAAAGTAAGAAACCTCCCCGTCCTTCCACACGGAAAAATCACCTCCTTTTTACTAATATTGATATAATTTTCTAGATCAATATAATCGATATTTGTATAGATAGCACACAGGAAAAATCCCAATTGGTACGGTTAAGGGCATCCATAATGTGTAGCCAAATGTGAAAATAGCTTTTGGCTTTGATGGGAACCATTGTGGAGGGTGCTGCCAAAGCCAAAAAGAGGGAACCAAAGCTCCCTAATTGATTGATTGAAGAAATAGAAAATGCAACCTCTCTCCTCTTTCTGCCGTGCTTGGACGCATGTACAGTACGTATAGAGCATAGAGTCTACTCCCCTGTCCCTTCTATCACAAATCACAAAGCAGGAGGCATCAAATCACAAAGCACGGAAGAAGCAACCATCATTTCACTCTTCGCTGACTCCGCTTCTCCATCCTCTTCTTCGAGAAACCATGTTACCGCACTACGGTGGATGGACGACGCTATTGTGTAGTACTAGTACATTTACGCCTCCTTTGGTTCAACAGACTTCCTGGATGCAAAGAAGGTGGTTGTCTCGGCTTGCAGGCAGTACTTGCGAACGACTTACCGTGGTCTCTGATACGTCTCTCAAGTATCTATAATTTTTGATTGTTTCATGCTGTTATAGTATTGATACGTCCATTTTGCATCATGCTTTTATATTGATGTTTATTGCATTATGGGCTGTTATCACACATTATGTCACAATACTTATGCCTTTTCTCTCTTATTTTACAAGGTTTACATAAAGAGGGAGAATGTCGGCAGCTGGAATTCTGGGCTGGAAAAGAAGCAAATATTGGAGACCTATTCTGCACAACTCAAAAAGCCTTAAAACTCAAGAAAGTGAGTTTTGGAATAAAAAAATATTGGGCGAAGAAAGCACCAGAGGGGGGCCACCTATCGTCCACGAGGGTGGGGGGCGCGTCCCCTGCCTCGTGGGCCACCAGGCAGCCCCCGATGCCCATCTTCTGGTATAACGTGTCTCCTTCCCTAGAAAAAATCACAAGGAAGCTTTCGGACGAAACGCCGCCGTCTCAAGGCGGAACCCTGGCGAAACCAATCTAGGGCTGCGGCGGAGTTGTTATGCCGGGGAAACATCCCTCCGGGAGGGGGAAATCATCGTCATCATCATCACCAACAACTCTCCCATCTTGGGAAGGGTTATCTTCATCAACATCTTCACCAGCACTATCTCCTCTCAAACCCTAGTTCATCTCTTGTATCCAGTCTTTTTATCAAAACCTCAGATTGGTACCTGTGGGTTGCTAGTAGTATTGATTACTCCTTGTAGTTGATGCTAGTTGGTTTATCCGGTGGAAGATCATATGTTCAGGTCCTTTGTGCATATTAATATCCCTCTGATTATGAAACTGAATATGTTTTGTGAGTAGTTACGTTTGTTCCCGAGGACATGGGAGAAGTCTTGCTATAAGTAGTCATGTGAATTTGGTATTCGTTTGATATTTTGATGAGATGTATGTTGTCTTTCCTCTAGTGGTCTTATGTGAACGTCGACAACATGACACTTCACCATTGTTTCGGCCTAGAGGAAAGCATTGGGAAGTAATAAGTAGATGATGGGTTGCTAGAGTGACAGAAGCTTAAACCCTAGTTTATCCGTTGCTTCGTAAGGGGTTGATTTGGATCCATATGTTTCATGCTATGGTTAGATTTACCTTAATACTTCTTTTGTAGTTGTGGATGCTTGCAATATAGGTTAATCATAAGTGAGATGTTTTTCCAAGTAAGGGCAGCACCCAAGCACCGGTCCACCCACATACCAAATTATCAAAGTAACGAACGCGGATCATATGAGCGTGACGATAATTCCCATGTGACCTCGGTAGCGCTTTTCTTTATATAAGAGTTTGTCCAGGCTTGTCCTTTGCTACAAAAAGGATTGGGTCATATTTCTGCACCTTATTTACTTTTACTACTTGTTACTCGTTACAAATTACCTTATCACAAAACTATCTGTTACCGATAATTTCAGTGCTTGCACAGAATACCTTACTGAAAACTGCCTATCATTTCCTTCTGCTCCTCATTGGGTTCGACACTCTTACTTATTAAAAAGACTACGATAGATCCCTTACACTTGTGGGTCATCAAGACTCTTTTCGTGCATCGTTGCCGGGGAGTGAAGTGCCTTTGGTAAGTGGAATTTGGTAAGGAAAAATTTATATGGTGTGCTGAAATTTACTATCACTTGTTACTATGGAACATAATCCTTTGAGGGGCTTGTTTGAGGTATCTTCACCCCGACCAGTAGAGCAAAGAGTTGCTCCTCAACCTACTGAATATGTCTACTTTAAAATTCATTTGGGTATGATTGAGAAACTGCTAGCTAATCCCTTTTTAGGAGATGGAACATTGCATCCCGATTTGCACCTAATCTATGTGGATGAAGTTTGTGGATTACTTAAGCTTGCAGGTATGCCCGAGGATGTTATCAAGAAGAAGGTCTTCCCTTTATATTTGTAGGGAAAGGCATTGGCATGGTTTAGGCTATGCGATGATATTGGATCCCGGAACTACAACCGGTCGAAATTGGAATTTCATCAGAAGTTCTATCCTATGCATCAGGTTCATCATGATCGTAATTATATATATAATTTTTGGACTTGGGAAGGAGAAAGTATCGCTCAAGCTTGGGGGAGGCTTAAGTCAATGTTATATTCATGCCCCAATCATTAGCTCTCAAGAGAAATTATTATTCACATTTTTTATGCTCGGCTTCCTCTCGATAATCGCTCCATGCTTGATACTTCTTGTACTGGTTCTTTTATGATGAAGACTATTGAATTCAAATGGGATTTATTGGAAAGAATTAAACGCAACTCTGAAGATTGGGATCTCGATGAAGGTAAGGAGTCAGGTATAACACCTATGTTTATTGTGTTAAATCTTTTATGGATACCGATCTTTTCCGTGATTTTAGCACTAAATATGGACTTGACTCTGAGATAGTAGCTTCTTTCTGTGAATCATTTGCTACTCATGTTGATCTCCCTAAGGAGAAGTGGTTTAAATATCCTCCTCGCATTGAATTAAAAGTAGTTTAACCTGTTAGAGTTGAAGAAAAGACTATCACTTATAATGTTGACCCTATTGTTCCTACTACTTATATTGAGAAGCCACCCTTCCCTGCTAGAATAAAGGATCATGCTAAAGCTCCAGCTGTGGTTCGTAAGAGTAATACTAGAACACCTACACCCTCTGAGTAAATTAAGGTTGAACCTAGTGTTGCTATGGTTAAGAATCTCTTGGTCGATGATATTGATGGGCATGTTATTTACTTCTGTGATGAAGCTGCTAGAATTGCTAGACCCGATACTAAAAATAAACATAGACCTGTTGTAGGCATGCCTGTTATTTCTGTTAAAATAGGAGAGCATTGCTATCATGGCTTATGTGACATGGTTGCTAGTGCTAGTGCAATACCTCATTCCTTATACGAAGAAATTATGCACGATATTGCACCTGCTGAGCTAGAAGATATTGATGTTACTATTAAGCTTGCCAATAGAGACACTATTTCACCAGTTAGGATTGTTAGAGATGTTGAAGTCTTGTGTGGGAATGTTAAATACCCTACTAATTTTCTTGTTCTTGGTTCCCCACAAGATGACCTTTGCCCCATTATATTTGGTAGACCCTTCTTGAATACTGTTAATGCTAAGATAGACTACAAAAAGGATGTTGTTACTATTGGTTTGGGGGATATGTCTCATGATTTTAACTTTGCTAAATTTCGTAGACAACCCCATGATAAAGAATTGCCTAGTAAGGATGAAATTATTGGTCTTGCTTCTATTGATGTGCCTCCTAACGACCCTTTAGAACAATATCTGCTAGACCATGAAAATGATATGTATATGAATGAGAGAAGGGAAATATATGAAATATTCTTTAAACAGGGACCTTTATTGAAACACAACTTGCCTATTGAAATTCTAGGGGATCCCCCTCCACCCAAGGGTGATCCCGTGTTTGAGCTCAAACCATTACCTGATACTCTTAAGTATGCCTATCTTGATGAAAAGAGGATATATCCTGTTATTATTAGTGCTAACCTTTCAGAGCAAGAAGAAGTGAAATTATTGAAAACTCTGAAAAAGCACCGTGCTGCTATTGGATATACTCTTGATGATCTTAAGGGCATTATTCCCACTCTATGCCAACACAAAATAAAATTGGAGAAAGACGCTAAACCGATTGTTGATCACCAACGATGGTTAAATCCTAGGATGAAAGAAGTGGTAATGAAAGAAATACTAAAGCTTCTAGAGGTAGGTATACTTTATCCAGTTGCTGATAGTCAGTGGGTAAGTCCTGTCCACTGTGTTCCTAAGAAGGGAGGTATTACTGTTGTTCCTAATGATAAAGATGAATTGATCCCACAAAGAATTGTTACGGGCTATAGAATGGTAATTGATTTCCGCAAATTAAATAATGCTACTCAAAAGGATCATTACCCTTTACCTTTTATTGATCAAATGCTAGAAAGATTATCCAAACATACTCATTTTTTCTTTCTAGATGGCTATTCTGGTTTCTCTCAAATACCTGTGTCAAAAGAGGATCAAGAAAAGACTTACTTGCCCTTTCGGTACCTTTGCTTATAGACGTATGCCTTTTGGTTTATGTAATGCACCTGCTACCTTTCAAAGATGCATGATGGCTATATTCTCTGATTTTTGTGAAAAGATTGTTGAGGTTTTCATGGATGATTTTTCCGTCTATGGAACTTCTTTTGATGATTGCTTAAGCAACCTTGATCGAGTTTTTTAGAGATGTGAAGAAACTAATCTTGTCTTAAATTGGGAAAAGTGCCACGTTATGGTTAATGAAGGTATTGTTTTGGGGCATAAAATTTCTGAAAGAGGTATTGAAGTTGATCAAGCTAAAGTTGATGCTATTGAAAAGATGCCGTGTCCTAAGGACATCTAAGGTATAAGAAGTTTCCTTGGTCATGCCGGTTTTTATAGGAGGTTCATTAAGGACTTCTCAAAAATCTCTAGGCCTCTAACTAACCTCTTACAAAAAGATGTTCATTTTGTCTTTGATGATGATTGTGTAGAAGCATTTGAAATACTTAAGAAAGCATTGATTTCCGCACCTGTTGTCCAGCCACCTGACTGGAATTTACCCTTTGAAATTATGTGTGATGCTAGTGATTATGTTGTATGTGTTGTTCTAGGACAAAGAGTTGATAAGAAATTGAATGTTATCCAATATGCTAGTAAAACTCTAGAAAGTGCCCAGAGTAATTATGCTACTACTGAAAAAGAATTTTTAGCAGTTGTATTTGCTTGTGATAAGTTCAGACATTATATTGTTGATTCTAAAGTAATTGTTCACACTGATCATGCTGCTATTAAATATCTTATGGAAAAGAAAGAGGTTAAACCTAGACTTGTTAGATGGGTTCTCTTGCTACAAGAATTTGATTTGCATATTACTGATAGGAAGGGAGCTGAGAACCCCGTTGCAGACAACTTGTCTAGGTTAGAGAATATTCTTGATGACCCACTACCTATTGATGATAGCTTTCCTGATGAACAATTAGCTGTCATAAATGCTTCTCGTACTACTCCATGGTATGCTGATTATGCTAATTACATTGTTAATAAATGTATACCACCTAGTTTCACATACCAGCAAAAGAAAAAGTTTTTCTATGATTTGAGACATTACTTATGGGATGACCCACACCTTTATAAATAAGGAGTAGATGGTATTATTAGACGTTGTATACCTGAGCATGAACAGGAATAGATCCTACGCAAGTGTCACTCCGAGGCTTATGGAGGACACCATGCTGGAGATAGAACTGCACATAAGGTATTGCAATATGGTTTTTATTGACCTACTCTCTCCGTAAATGGTTTATGGAAAAGCATGTCACTTACCTCTCGAACTAGAACATAAGGCATATTGGGCCATTAAAGAGCTCAATTATTATTTCAAACTTGCCGGTGAGAAGAGGTTATTTGACATTAGCTCACTTGATGAATGGAGAACCCAAGCCTATGAAAATGCCAAATTGTTTAAAGGAAAGGTTAAAAGATGGCATGACAAAAAGATATAAAAGCGTGAGTTTAATGTTGGTGATTATGTTTTGCTATTCAACTCTCGTTTAAGATTTTTTGTAGGAAAACTTCTCTCTAAACGGGAAGGTCCTTACGTTATCGAGGAGGTCTATTGTTCCGGTGCCATAAAGATCAACAACTTCGAAGGCAAAAATCCAAAGTTGGTAAATAGCCAAAGAATCAAACATTATATCTCAGGTAATCCTATAAATGTTGAAACCAATGTCATTGAAACCGTAACCTCGGAGGAATACATAAGGGACACTTTCCAGAACGATCCAGACTCCGAAAAGGAAGAGGTATGTGGTACGGTAAGTAAACCGACTCCAAAACAGTTCTAATGGCTATTTTTCTCCATTTTGGAATATTTAAGAAAATAGGAAAAATAAGAAGTAGTCTGAAAGGGACACAAGGCACCCACGAGGGTGGAGGGCGCGCCCCCTACCTCGTGGGCATCCCGTGTGCCCTCCAGACTCCGTTTTCTTGCACGATACTTCTTTTGGTCAGTAAAAATTCATTATATAATCTCTCGAAGGTTTTGACCATGGTACCATGAAAAAAATCCTAAGCTTTTGTTTCGAGCTGTGTTTCTCACAGATCTAGATCACCATGACGTCTTCAAGTGCCCCTAAGGACAAGTTCTTCGAGAAGGTCATCAACCCCTACCTCCCGGAGGTGCTGCAACACCCTCAAACCATTGAGGTGTGTGAGGGGGTGTTGCACATCCGCGATGTTGAGGGACCAAGGAGGACCGGAAGCGTGGAGACAAGACTCGAAGCAATGGAGCAACAAGTTTTCAAGTGCCAGGGGATGGTGGAACGAGGACTCAACGCCAACCACATGTTGATCGCGGAATTCACCAAGAACCACAAGCTGGATGCCAAGAACATTGGGGAGGCCATCTTGAAGCTTCACGAGAAAATCGAGCACCTCCAAGCCCAGATCTACGACCTGCAAAACCAAAACTGTGAGTATGAATATAGATTCAAGAAGATGAGTTTGGCTGCAGATTTGAGGATCCCGAAGACTCGATCATCTTTCTACGAGGGTGAGCCTATGCCTTGGAAGATGGATGACAAGCCTACATCATCAACAACTCCATCATCACTACCTCCGGAGAAAGAAACATGATCACATGGGTATCGGCACTCCCCTTGGAAACTGCCAAGCTTGGGGGAGGTTCCCCGGTATCGTATCACCAACACACCTTTATCTTTACTGTTTTTCTTAGTTCGATCCTTTTGTTAATATCTTGATCTAGTATAATAAAGTTTAGTATGATCTAGTTGTGAGCTTTGCTTTATGATCCTTATCTATGTAATCGAGTCCGTGAGTTATATATAATAAAGATTAGTTTTGAGTCAAGGGCTTGATTATCTCACTATGATCATGAGAGAATAAAAGAAAGAATAAAAAGAATCAAAGAGATCATATTGATCTTATGGGGAGTAATGACTTCACATATAAAGAGTATGATGAATAAAAATTGTTGAGAGTTGACAAACATAGTTCTGGTCATCGTTGCAATTAATAGGAAGTAATAAAGAAATAGAGGTTTTCACATACAAATACACTATCTTGAACATCTTTTATGATTGTGAGCACTCATTAAAATATGACATGCTAAAAGGTTGATGTTGGACAAGGAAGACAACGTAATGGGTTATGTTTTCTTATATCTGAAATAAAGTATATTGTCATGGATCATCCAACATGTTGAGCTTGCCTTTCCCACTCATGCTAGCCAAACTCCTTGCACCAAGTAGAGATACTACTTGTGCTTCCAAATATCCTTAAACCCAGTCTTGCCATGAGAGTCCACCATATCTACCTATGGATTGAGTAAGATCCTTCAAGTAAGTTGTCATTGTTGCAACTCTCTAAATATGTATGATCTATTAGTGTGGACAAAATAAGCTTTATACGATCTTGTGATATGGAAGCAATAAAAGCGACGGACTGCATAATAAAGGTCCATATCGCAAGTGGCAATATAAAGTGACGTTCTTTTGCACTAAGATTTTGTACATCCAACCATAAAAGCACATGACAACCTCTGCTTCCCTCTGCGAAGGGCCTATCTATTGTTCTTATATTATATAAGAGTCATGGCGATCTTCACCATTCCTTTTTACATTTTATCCTTTGGCAAGCACATTGTGTTGGAAAGATCCTGACATGTATACCCAATTGGATGTAAGCTATCATGAATTATTATTGTTGACATTACCCTTGAGGTAAAGGTTGGGAGGCAACACTATAAGCCCCAATCTTTATCTGTGTCCGATTAAAACTCCATACCCATAAATATTGCTGAGTGTTAGCAATTGTGAAAGAATAAATGATAGTTGAGTATGTGGACTTGCTGAAAAGTTCTTATATTGACTCTTTCCGACATTATGATAAATTGCAATTGCTTCAATGACTGAGATAATAGTTTGTTAGTTTTCAATGAAGTTTCTGATTCATACTTGACATTGTGAATGGATTGTTACTTCAGCATAATAAATCATATGACAATAAATAAATATGTTGTTGTTATAAGAATGATCATGACGCCCTCATGTCTGTATTTTATTTTATCAACACCTCTATCTCTAAACATGTGGACATATTTTTCGATATTGGCTTCCTCTTGAGGACAAGCGAGGTCTAAGCTTGGGGGAGTTGATACGTCCATTTTGCATCATGCTTTTATATTGATGTTTATTGCATTATGGGCTGTTATCACACATTATGTCACAATACTTATACCTTTTCTATCTTATTTTACAAGGTTTGCATGAAGAGGGAGAATGCCGGCAGCTGGAATTCTGGGCTAGAAAAGGAGAAAATACTGGAGACCTATTCTGCACAACTCAAAAAGTCCTGAAACTCAAAGAAAGTTAGTTTTGGAATATATAAAAAATATCGGGCGAAGAAATCACCAGAGGGAAGCCACCCACCGTCCACGAGGGTAGGCGGCGCGCCCTACCCCCTTGGCGCACCCCCTGCCTCGTGGGCCACCAGGCAGCCCCCCGATGCCCATCTTCTAGTATAAGGTGTCTTCTGCCCTAGAAAAAAATCATAAGGAAGCTTTCGGGACAAAACGCCGCCGTCTCAAGGCGGAACCTTGGCGGAACCAATCTAGGGCTCCGACGGAGCTGTTCTGTCGGGGAAACATCCCTCCAGAGGGGGAAATCATCGTCATCATCATCACCAACAACTCTCCCATCTTGGGGAGGGTTATCTTCATCAACATGTTCACCGGCACCATCTCCTCTAAAACCCTAGTTCATCTCTTGTATCCAGTCTTTGTATCAAAACCTCAGATTGGTACCTGTGGGTTGCTAGTAGTGTTGATTACTCCTTGTAGTTGATGTTAGTTGGTTTATCCGATGGAAGATCATATGTTCAGATCCTTTATGCATATTAATATCCCTCTGATTATGAACATGAATATGTTTTGTGAGTAGTTATGTTTTTTCCTAGGGACATGGGAGAAGTCTTGTTGTAAGTAGTCATGTGAATTTGGTATTCATTCGATATTTTGATGAGATGTATGTTGTCTTTCCTCTAGTGGTGTTATGTGAACGTCGACTACATGACACTTCACCATTATTTGGGCCTAGAGGAAGGCATTGGGAAGTAATAAGTAGATGATGGGTTGCTAGAGTGACAGAAGCTTAAACCCTAGCTTATGCGTTGCTTCGTAAGGGGCTGATTTGGATCCATATGTTTCATGCTATGGTTTGGTCTACTTTAATACTTCTTTTGTAGTTGCGGATGCTTGCAATAGAGGTTAATCATAAGTGGTATGTTTGTCCATGTAAGGGCAGCACCCAAGCACCGGTCCACCCACATACCAAATTACCAAAGTAACGAACATGAATCATATGTGCGTGATGAAAACTAGCTTGACAATAATTCCCATGTGTCCTCGGGAGCGCTTTCCTTTATATAGGAGTTTGTCCAGGCTTGTCCTTTGCTACAAAAAGGATTGGGCCATATTGCTACAGCTTATTTACTTTTACTACTTGTTACTCGTTACAAATTACCTTATCACAAAACTATGTGTTACCGATAATTTCAGTGCTTGCAGAAAATACCTTACTGAAAACTACTTATCATTTCCTTCTGCTCCTTGTTGGGTTCGACACTCTTACTTATCGAAAGGACTACGATAAATCCCCTACACTTGTGGGTCATCAAGTATCATTATTGGATATTTTATAATAATTTTATATCATTTTTGGTACTAACCTATTGACATAGTGCCAAGTGCCACTTGCTGTTTTCTGCATGTTTTTTACATCACAAGAAATCAATACCAAACGGAGTCCAAACGCAGAGAAACTTTTTGTGGATTTTTTTGGACAAGAAGACATCCAGTGGGCCGGAGAAGCACCACGGGGTGCTCCGAGGGGTGCACAACCCACCATGGCGCCAGGAGGCCCAGGCGCGCCCTGGTGGGTTGTGCCCACCACGGGTGCTCCCTTGGACCTCCTCTTTGCTCTATAAATACCTAAATATTCGAGAAACCCTAGGGGAGTCGACGAAAATCAATTCCAGCCGCCACAGAGTCCAGAACCACCAAATCCAATCTAGACACCATCACAGAGGGGTTCACCACTTTCATTGGTGCCTCTTCGATGATGCGTGAGTAGTTCTGTGTAGACCTATGGGTCCGTAGTTAGTAGCTAGATGGCTTCCTCTCTCTCTCTCTCTCTCTTTTGATTATCAATACAATGGTCTCTTGGAGATCCATATGATGTAACTCTTTTTTGCGGTGTGTTTGTAGGGTTTCGATGAACTTTGAGTTTATGATCAGATCTATCTTTTTATATCCATGAAAGTTATTTGAGTCTTCTTTGATCTCTTATATGCATGATTGCTTATAGCCTCGTATTTCGTCTCGGATATTTATGTTTTGTTTGGACAACTTGATCTATTTATCTTGCAACGGGAAGAGGTGCTTTATAGTTGGTTCGATCTTACGGTGCATGATCCCAATGACAGAAGGGGAACCGACACATATGTATTGTTGCTACTAAGGATAAAATGATGGGGTCTATTTCTACATAAATAGATCTTGTCTACATCATGTCATCGTTCTTATTGCATTACTCCATTTTCCATGAACTTAATACACTAGATGCATGCTCGATAGCGGTCGATGTGTGGAGTAATAGTTGTAGATGCAGGCATGAGTCGGTCTACTAATCTTGGACATGATTCCTATGTAATGATCATTGCCTTGATATCGTCATGATTATTTGAAGTTCTATCAGTTGCTTAATAGTAATTTGTTCACCCACCGTTTGCTATTTTCTCGAGAGAAGCCACTAGTGAAGCCTACGGCCCGCGGGTCTCTTTCTTATATTATTTGCCTTTGCGATATACTTTTCTTTTGCTTTTATCTTCAGATCTATTAAACCAAAAATACAAAAATACCTTGTTGTAATTTATCTTATTTGGCGTTCGATCTATCAATATTTACAACTCTCTCACGTCCATTTGCCAATCTCTTGGCGTCGTTACCCGAAAGGGATTGACAATCCCTTTTACACGTCGGGTTGCGAGTATTTGTTATTTGTGTGCAGGTGCCGTTTACGTTGTGTTGCTTGGTTCTCCTACTAGTTTGATAACCTTGGTCTCAACACTAAGGGAAATACCTACTGTTGTTGTGATGCATCATCCCTTCCTCTTTGGGGAAATACCGACATAGTTCTAGCAAGCATCAAAAGGAATTTATGGTGCCGTTGCCGGGGAGGATTTTCAACATATACCAGGTTCCTAATCACAAATATCATCTCCTCGTAATTTACATTATTTTCCATTTGCCTCTCATTTTCCTCTCCCCCACTTCACAAAATTTTGCCATTTTTGTTCGCCCTCTTTTTTGTTTGCCGTTTTCCGATCAAATCTATCGTCTGCTTGTGTTCTTGTTTACAATTGCTCAAGGATGACGCAAGAGAACACTAAGTTGTGTGATTTTTCCAATACCAATAACAATGATTTTATTGGCACTCCGATTGCTCCTCCCACCACTAGTTCGGAGTCTTGCGATGTTAATATTGCTTTGTTGAATCTTGTCATGAAAGATCAATTTTCCGGTACTCCTAATGAGGATGCCGCGTCCCATCTTAATATCTTCGTGGAATTATGCAATATGCTAAAGAAAAAAGATATGGACAATGATGTTGTGAAGATGAAATTATTTCCATTTTCTTTGCGTGATTCTGCAAAAAAAATTGGTTTTCTTCTTTGCGTCGCAATAGTATTCATTCTTGGCATAAGTGCAAAGATGCTTTTATTACTATCAATTTTCTGCCCGCGAAAATTATTTCCCTTAGAGCCCAGATCATGAATTTCAAGCAACTTGAACATGAGCATGTTGCACAGTCTTGGGAAAGGATGAAAATGATGCTAAGGAATTGCCCAACTCATGGGTTAAATCTTTGGATGATCATACAATTTTTTTATAAGGGGTTGAATTTTGTTTCTCGAAATCTTTTGGACGCTGCCGCTTGTGGTACTTTTATGAAAATTACTTTGGGTGAAGCCACCAAATTGCTTGATAATATTATGGCGAATTATTCGCAATGGCATACCGAAAGGGCGCCTACTAGCAAAAAAGTTAATTCGGTTGAGATTGATTCTTTGAGTGAAAAAGTTGATGCTCTTATGAAATTGGTTGCTAGTAAAAGTACTCCTATTGATTTCAATGATATGCCTTCTCTACTTTGATTGAGAAAAATAGTGATGCCATAGATGTGAATTTTATATCTAGAAATAATTTCAATAACAATGCTTATAGATGTAATCAGACATCTGCCGTGCTAATTCCACGACAGTTGGCGCCCACCTTGGGGCCTCCGCACGATGGTTTCGAGTTCTTGAAGGGCAGCTTTGAAGGGCTCAGGGGCTACGCGGTCGGCCGGATGACCAAGAGTCGCCGCGGCTGGATCTACATCGACGACGCAGGCTGGGGCCCGGAGGCCGATTCAATCGAATACGGGTACCGGGTTCCCTTCAGCGGCATCCACGTCTTCATCGGCAAGATTGGTGAACCGGGACCTGGGCCAGACATCTTCCCCAACATCGTCGAGCCGGCTCAGCGTGCGAGATCGGCCCGGATTCAGCCGGCCATGAAGCGTGTTTTCGTCGGAGCAATTCACGGAGTCCAAACCGAGGACGGATCGGATTCCGGTGGCGAGACAGTTATCTATTCCAACGATGAATCCTCATCCAGAGAGACTGAATCCTTGTATCTGTTGTGGGACGGCCGATCTGAGGGTGTGTCCGACGGAGACAGTACTCCGGACCCCTTTGATCCGCCAAACCGGGTGGCTGTCTTTATGGCCGGATCACAACCTACGCCACAGTCCATGGTGAACGGGGCGATCACAGCAGAAGCTGGTGCAGGGGGGAGCGGCCAAGCCCTCTCGCCCTCTGACGCTCTATCCACCTTGGTCGAGGAGTTGACAACCCGGGCAGTAGCAGTGGTGGCTCCAGTAGACAAGGCGCAACACGATGCAGAACTCCTTCAGCTGAGGGGCCGGATCGAGCAAGCAAGAGAGGATCTGAATGCAGAGAAGGCTATGATAGCGACAAGGCAGGCAGAGCTGGATTCTCAGGCCTTCCAACTGAGGATGGAACATGCCTCTGCGCAAGGAGTAAGGAATCGAAGATACCAGTCTCGCCTACCTCCGGTTTATGAGGCGATGAATCTTTTCGGGACGCCAGGAGCGGGAGCCAGCAACGATCCGGAGGTAAACCAGAGGGCAGCCCCAGCGAGGGGCGAACCGGTTCAACAGCCCACTGCGGAGCAAGATCGACGGATTATGTCCACGCCTCACATCCCCACTCCTACGGGCCATTACTCAAACCCTTTGGATAACATTGTTGCTGCCGCTTCACGTCTGGCCGCTTTACCCATTGAAGGGACGTCCCCCGTGGCAATGGAAGCACGCAGGGTCAAGGATCTGCTTAACACGGCATTGACGCAGCAGCAGGCGTATTCCTATAGCAGGGAGATGCTTCATTCAACGCCCCGCCACAGCCGGAGTTATACTAGGGATTGGGATGAACCGGAGGTATCCAATAGTGAACGGAGGCGACACCGTCACAGACAGGATAATCCGGCGGGCGCAGAAGCGCAAGCTCAGGAGGCGGTAAACCGGGCTAGACCTACGGCCCGCGAGGAGATCCGCCAAACGACGCCGGTTCACACAACTACAACAGAGACGGGAGTTACGGCGAGTTCCTTTGGGGTGCAGTGTCTCATCCCCGCTTTACGAAGCATAAAGTTACCCAAAGATTTCAAGGGTCCGCGTAAAGTGCCTAACTACACCGCAGATTTGGCTCCAGAGGCTTGGATTGAAAGCTATGAGATGGCTATGGAGATGCTGGACGTGGATGAAGCGGCTTGCGCAAAGTATTTTACCATGATGCTTGAGGGTACAGCCCGGACCTGGTTAAAGGGGTTACCACCTAACTCCATCGGATCATGGGGTGAGTTACGCCGCCAATTTATCAAAAAATTCAAGGATACGTGCAAGCAGCCAATGTCAGTGGTGGATCTAGCAACATGTATACAAGGAGAGCAGGAGCCTACAAGTGCATGGGTGCAGCAAGTATCAGAAATCTTGCACTCTTCGAACGGCATCAGCCCCAGTATGGCGATAGTAACACTGGAAAACAATTGCCGGTTTGAGTCTCTGAAGTTAAAGTTGGGATGACTCAAACGGGATTGTAATGACATGGGAACTCTCATGAGCGCTTTGGTAAAGTATGGGGACTCCGACAACGCTAAGTATCCAGAAATGGACGGAGATAAATCCGGAAAAGCAAATAAACCTGGTAAACCGGCGCAAGCTAATCCGGTTGGAACAAGCTTCTTAGGTAAGCGAAAGGCAGAGGGTGGCTCTGATTTCGTGGCCAATACTGAAGTTCAAGGGAGTTTTCAGCGCAACAAGGATAAGCCGCCTCCACAAAACAGCGGAGGGTTCATTAATTGGGAGCAACAATTGAACGAGCCTTGCCCGAAACACGGAACGAAGCAAAATCCGGCTAAGCATACCTGGGGAGAATGTCGAATACTGATGGAGGCCGTGAACCGGGCCAAATTTAACAACGGACCGCCGGGCGGTGGTTCAGGCCCCGGGTTTCACGGTCCGGGTCACCAGGGTAATGGTTCCGGATCAGGATATCATGGCGCAACAACAGTCACAATCAAGGTAACCATTAGTATGGTCAGGGTGGTTATAATAACCAAGGTAACCATCAGTATGGTCAAGGTGGTTATAATAACCAGGGCGGCCAACAGCAGGGCCAGGGTAATCACAATAACCAAGGCAATCAGCAGCGTCAGCAGCAGCAGCAGTCCGGATATCAGAGTAATCCGAAGGAGCTGAGTAGTGGGCAATATCATGTGTTCACTATGAGTTTGTGCAAACGAGATCAAAAAATCTTAAAGCGGGCGGTCCATGCGGTTGAACCGGCAACACCACAGTTCCTGCGCTGGTCGGAGCAACCTATTGTGTGGAGCAGAGAGGATCACCCGCCGCGAGTTGATAATCCGGGCCAATTAGCCTTAGTGGTAGCACCACAGGTGGGTGGCTACAAATTCACCAAGGTTCTCATGGACGGCGGCAGTAGCATCAATATCTTGTATTATGAGACTTTCCGTCGCATGGGGCTGTCGGATAAGAAGCTAAGACAGTCAAACACGGTGTTTCATGGAGTAGTGCCAGGTAAGTCAGCTTATCCAGTTGGGAAAATTGACCTAGAGGTCACCTTTGGAGATGAACAGGATTCCAGGTCGAAGATGATAACCTTTGAAGTGGTCAAGATCCGGAGCCCATATCATGCCCTGTTTGGACGATCGGTTTACGCCAAGTTCATGGCTAGGCCGTGCTATGTTTATCTACAGCTCAAGATGCCGGGTCACAAAGGAACCATCACGGTTCATGGAAGTCGCAAGATTGCATTGGAGTGCGAAGAAGGAGACGCTGCTTATGCGGAGGCAGTATGTGCTACGGAGGAGTTGAAGTTTTACAAAGACAATGTTGATCCGGCAGATATGTCCCCATTAAAGAAGCCAACTACAGAGCATGATCCGGCGTTGAAGTTCAAGTCTGCAGAGGAAACCAAGCAAGTTGACTTTGTGCCAGGCGATTCATCCAAGCTGTTCACTATCAGCGCTAACCTTGATCCTAAATAGGAAAGCGCGCTCATCGAATTCATCCGTGAGAATCGGGATATCTTTGCATGGAAACCTTCTGACATGCCAGGTATACCGAGGGAACTCGCTGAGCACAGTCTTAACATTGATCCGAAGTTTAAACAAGTCAAGCAATATCTGCGCCGCTTCAATGAAGAAAGGCGCAAGGCTATAGGAGAAGAAGTGGCCAGACTTTTGGCCGCAGGGTTCATAGTTGAAGTTTTTCATCCGGAGTGGTTGGCCAATCTGGTGCTGGTGTTAAAGAAAAATGGAAAGTGGAGAATGTGTGTGGATTACACAGACCTAAACAAAGCTTGTCCAGCCGATCCTTTTGCTCTCCCTTGTATTGATCAGATCATTGATGCTATAGCGGGATGTGAGCGGCTAAGTTTTTTGGATGCATATTCAGGATATCATCAGATCAAGATGGCAGTTAAAGATCAGGAAAGACGGCCTTCATAACTCCTTTCGGTGCTTTTTGCTATGTGTCTATGCCTTTTGGGCTCAAAAGTGCTCAAGCAACTTACCAGCGTTGCATACAGAACTGTCTCAAGGGGCAGATAGGGAGAAATGTCCATGCCTATGTGGATGATATTGTGGTGAAATCAAGGAAGGAGGAGACCTTGATAGAGGACCTCAAGGAGACCTTTGATAACCTTCGGGCCCATAAAATGATGCTTAATCCGGAGAAATGTGCTTTTGGTGTTCCGGCGGGCAAGCTCCTTGGATTCTTGGTGTCAAACAGAGGAATAGAAGCCAATCCGGAGAAGATCAAGGCAATGACGTCTCTGACTAAACCGGCTTGCATCAATGATGTTCGGCGTATCGCTGGCCCGATTACAACGTTGAGCCGATTCATCAACCGCCTGGGAGAGAAGGCAATTCTGCTTTATCAAATGCTAAAAAATACAGATCGGTTTATATGGAGTAATGAGGCAAACGCTGCGTTTGAGGATTTGAAGCGACAACTGGCAGAGCCGCCTGTCCTTGTTGCCCCTGTTGATAATGAGCCATTGCTATTATACGTCGCCGCCAATGCACGGGCAGTCAGCGTGGCAATCATGGTCGAGCGCAAGGAAGCGGGAAAGGAGTATCCGGTTCAACGTCCAGTTTATTATGTTAGTGAAGTTCTCATTGAATCCAAACAAAGGTACCCGCATTGGCAGAAGCTAGTATATTGCATGTTCATGGCAAACCGGAAATTGAAGCATTATTTTCAAGGCCACCCAATAACTGTTGTCAGTTCAGCTCCATTGGGGGATATAATCCAGAACAGGGAGGCTACTGGTAGAGTGGCGAAGTGGGCCATTGAGCTTAGCCCGCACGGATTAAAGTATGTGCCACGCACCGCTATCAAATCCCAAGCATTGGTGGATTTCATCAATGATTGGACAGAACTACAAGCACCAGAGGAGAAGCCGGATCTTACATACTGGACGATTCATTTTGACGGTGTAAGGCAGTTAGAAGGCTCGAGGGCTGGAGTTGTTTTAACTTCCCCGCGAGGTGACAAGTTTTGTTATGTCCTCCGTTTACTGTTTCCTTGTACTAACAATGCAGCAGAGTATGAAGCATTGCTTCATGGCCTACGGATGGCTAAGGAGATGAACTTGAGCCGGGTCAAGTGTTTTGGTGATTCAGATTTAGTGGCACAGCAAGTATCCGGCAAATGGGATTCTAAAGACCCTCTCATGGCAGCTTACAGACGAGAAGTTGAAGCACTCGCAGGATATTTCAAAGGATATCAAGTGGATCACATAGACCGGCGAAGGAATGAAGCGGCTGATGCTCTAAGTTGGTTGGGTTCACAGCGTAAACCGGTGCCACCGAATACTTTTTTGGATGAGTTACATAGTCCATCAGTTCAAGTACCGTCGGAGGAGGATTTGGCCGTTCCTGATCTGGAAGCACAGCTAGTTGCGGCACTTCATGTTGTCCCGGATTGGACGCTCCCTTACTTGGCATATCTAAGCCATGGAGAGTTACCAGATGATGAGATTGAAGCAAGACAGATAATTCGGCGCTCCAAATCCATGACAATTGTAAACGGAGAACTTCACCATCGCAGTGTTTCTGGAGCATTTCAGCGGTGTGTGTCATCTGAGAAAGGTTGTGATATCCTTCGTGAGATCCATGAAGGGGATTGTGGTCATCATGCCGGTTCAAAATCCTTGGTGGCTAAAGCTTTTCGACATGGGTTCTATTGGCTGACAGCCCATGCTGATGCGGCGGATCTAGGCTGGAGGTGCGATGCTTGTCAGAAATTTTCACGACGTGCTCTTGTTCCGGCACAGGAGCTCAGGATGATACCATAACTTGGCCGTTTGCGACTTGGGGGCTCGATATGGTTGGGCCTTTCAAACGATCCCAAGATCAAAAAACTCATCTACTGGTCGCGGTGGATAAGTTTACAAAGTGGATTGAGGCAGAGCCTGTGAGCAAGTGTGATGCGGCAACAGCGGTTAAATTCATCAAAAAGGTAATTTTCCGGTTTGCCTTTCCACACAACATCATCACAGACAATGGCACCAATTTATCTAAAGGAGAGATGGAAGAGTTTTGTCAACGAGAGCATATTCGCCTAGATGTGTCTTCTGTAGCTCACCCTCAATCCAATGGTCAAGCTGAAAGGGCAAATCAAGAGATTTTGTGAGGTATCAAGCCCCGACTTATGACTCCTTTGCAAAGAACACCAGGGTGCTGGGTTGAGGAATTACCCTCTGTCCTCTGGAGCATCAATACTACGCCGAACCGGTCCACAGGTTATACACCTTTTTTCATGGTGTACGGCGCTGAAGCAGTCCTTCCAAGCGATATCCGCCATGATTCACCACGGGTGACGGCTTATGTTGAAGCGGCCAATGAGCAGGCAAGACAGGACAGTTTGGACCGGCTAGATGAAGAGCGTGACATAGCAGCAGCACGATCCGCGATTTATCAACAGGACTTGCACAGATATCACAGCCACCGGATCAAAACCAAGACGTTCCAGGAGGGGGATTTGGTACTCCGGCTCATCCAAGATCAAACAGATATGCACAAGCTATCCCCGCCTTGGGAAGGGCCCTTTGTGGTCAGCAAGAATCTACACAACGGTTCATATTACCTGGTGGACGTTCGAGAACACAAGGACTCACGGACATCAGAAGAAGAGACGAAGAGGCCGTGGAACATCGCTCTCCTGTGGCCCTACTATACTTGAGCCATGAGCTCTGTTGTATCCTATGTATATATTATGATTAATGAATAAACCGGCGCCCTCGATAAACCGGGGAATCAGCCCCTTTTTCCAATATAAGTATCTTATGGTGATATCCATCTACAGTATTATTTCTCTTGTTATATATCATTTTCATTAAGAAAATAAGATGCTTTGATCAGCCTATCTGGCTATGCAGGACAATTCTATAAGGGACCAATGAGGGTTTTTTCCGCAAAGCGCAACTCCCATATAGGTACTCTGCTTCTAAAGTCACTAAAGTCTTCCTGTTCAAACATAGGTCGTATTCGAACCAAAGAGAACATAGCCAAATTCACAAGGGGGCTACACGATCGTATTCGAATCCTAGCTCAACCCCTTGTGGTCCGGTTTACATGGTCGTATTCGAACCATCGGCCCTTTGGATCGTATTCGAATCCATTGATTGGCTCAAATCTCCACGGTCACAAGGGGGCTACACGGTCGTATTCGAATCCTAGCTCAACCCCTTGTGGTCCGGTTTACATGGTTGTATTCGAACCATAAGCCCTTTGGATCGTATTCGAATCCATTGATTGGCTCAAATCTCCACGGTCACAAGGGGGCTACACGGTCGTATTCGAATCCTAGCTCAACCCCTTGTGGTCCGGTTTACATGGTCGTATTTGAACCATAAGCCCTTTGGATCGTATTCGAATCCATTGATTGGCTCAAAATTTTAAAGCCACTGGGTGCCACAAGGTCGTATTCGAATCTTAGCTTAACCCCTTTGGTCCGGTTTTACTGATCGTATTTGAATCAGACGCCTCGATACAGAGCCTGGCAGCTCACAAAAAGCCTCGACTACATGGTCTTATTTGCAAACCTGTGTTCTTTGTATTTGTGTTCTCATGTGTTTCTATGGTTCTTTGATCCAGAGTGGGACAACTTCAAAGTTGACCTCATATCTTCAAAAGTCTGGACACTGAGCTCCAGCATTATTTAAACCGGTAGTTCTTGTAAACCCGGAATTAATTGGGTACGCCCGAACGGAGCCAAGAGCTTCCTCAGAAACAACAATGTTCGCCGGATTAAGGATATCAAGCATACTTAATCACATGTATGAAGTTATTTCTGGTACAAAATAGACACTTTTTTGATATATTTACGAGAGCGTTTTAATCGGTCCGGCGATAAACGCTAGGAAATCTTTTAAGTGTTATCTATGCAGAAACAGATAGTACGCATGATAAACCATATCAGACAAAGGATTCAAATTGGCAGACGCCAAAGCAAAGTTGGGACATCCGGATCAAGATGGACAATATTTCTAGCTATCCTATTACAAGGCACAGCAAGCCTGAACGGATTAAAGTTTTTTCGGCAAAATAATATCGCAGCTACAAAGATAAACTGTGTGGCCTATGCTTCCTCCTGTTGCGACGGCTGAGGATCGACTTGTTCCGGAGCTTCTTCATCTTACTGAAGCTGCTGAAAGTCAGGAACGCGCCAATCGATCTTTGATAAAGCACGGAAGTACATCTCTTCAGTAATAAGATCAGACGGATCAACATCTGGGGCGAAAGTGTGGGGGCGCACTGGTGGGATTAGATTTTCGGTATCATAAACCGGCTGATCCACCCGCTCATTCTTTAAATCGTACGCCGGATAATACCTGGTCAAGTCTGATTCGACAGCAAGCTTGCTAGAGAGAGGACGCATCTCCTTAGTCAAAGCATGAAGGTCTTTGCCAGTGAAGGCCGATCCGTCTTCTTTGGTGCTGGGATACCCGTTCAGGGCTTCTTCCGGATCAAAATATGGAACCCACGCTTTGGCTCTGGTGAGCACTACAAGAGAACCGGCTCGGGCAGCAGACTTCTTCACCTCTTCCAAGCGTGCAGGCAAGATAGACAACTTCTCCAGAGTACCTTGGATAGTGGTGGGGGCCGGTTTATTAAAAGACATCGCGCTTATAATCCTTTGAGCGCCGGAATACAGCTGCTCAACCAGAGTATAAGAGGCTTTGAGTTTCTTCCGTAAATCATCCCCAAGATGAGTGACGCGGCGCCCTGCATATGATCATCACAGTTAAACAGGAGCGGAATAAAGATTGCAAAGATGAAAGCATGTGCAAGTAAAATATTTACCAAAGACGGCAGAAGTCATAAGCTCTATTTGCCGCTTTAAACCGGACAGTTCTTCTGTCACCGGGTTAAGAGCTTCTTCAGCATCCTTCGCTCTCTTTTCAAGAGCATTTTTCTGCACTTCCCAGGTTGCCCGTTCCGATTCAAAGTATTTCTTCAATTGTTCAGCAGTGGTTAAGCTCAGCGCCAGATCTTTTTTGGCCTTGGCAGCAGCAGATTCAGTTTCAGCAAGTCTATTCCGGAGTTTAGTTATTTCTTCAGCTCTCCGGGTCAAGTCAGCCTGCAAAGGAAATCAAGAGGAATAAATGACAAAGTTCAGACAAGTCTCAAGCACATAACCAAGTTATCCACTTGACACTTGGGTTGCTAATGAGCAATTGAAGTATCAAAGAGTGACAATTAAAGACAAGTCTCAAGCACACAAACAAGTGGTCTACTTGACACTTGGGGGCTAATGGGCAGTTGAAACATCGAAAGAAAGATTCAGACAAGTCCCAGGCACATAAACCGAGTTATGCCCCTGGCACTTGGGGGCTAATGTAAGATTATTTGCTCACATTTGAAAGTACCGGTTCACCTTTCAACAAAGCTAAACCGGAACTTGGGGGCTACCATGACATAGACAGAAATACAAAAAAGGCAAAAGCAAAAGACAAGTAAGATACCTCATATTTGTCCTTCATCATATTGACCAAGCCCGCTTCATAGTCCCGACTAGTATGAAGCCGGTTCAAATACCCGGAATAAAGCTCCTGGGCACTCAGCTTGGCGTAACTAGACAAGTCTGTACTCCACTTGCCCTTCTCTTGCTGGAGTTTCTCCGCTTTAGCAGTATGCTTGGCTAAAACTACGGGCTCAGCAGGAGCGGTATAACCTGTACCGGTTATTTGAATATCTGGAGAAGAGGCAGTGGCCGGCTGTGGAGTGGCAGTATGAACCGGACTAGCGGGAGCCGGGCTAATCCGAGGAGGGTTGGCCCGGGCAGGACTTGCCGGTTCATGGACATCTTCAGTGTTGGGATTTTCAGGAGCAGTAGCATGATCATGATCCATGGGAGTAGGATTATCAAGCTGAACTGTAGGCTCATTTTCCGGAGGGATGACTGTATCCGGATCAGCCGCCGGATCATCATTGGCAGTCTCAGCAGCCATTTTGTTGGCCTTTGCCCTTTTGCTAGGTTTGAGTTTGCTGAAAGGAATTGGAAAAGAAATCAGAGTCACAAAAGCAAATACAAAGGTAAACCGGATGAGGTAAAGGACTTACCCAGGGACGGTCTTCAGAGTTGGGACCTGTGTGGCGGTTGATTCGCCAGAAGATGATAAAGGAGTCTCCTGATAATTAGGATCAGACGGTTTAAGTGGTTTGCGTATAAGTTCGGCCTTGGGATGAAGAAGAGTTGGAGAAAGTAAAACCTCAAAGCGGCGCCTCCGAGCCGGAGTGAGAGAAATTCCGGAAGACTCGACTACATGGCCATTATGGCGTGTAGTCCGGCGGGCTTCATGTTGCTGTTTCTTCAAAAGAAAATTGGGGTCCAATTGAGCGTAAGGATGAGAAAAAGGGTACTTCCGAGATGCTTTACGAATTTTGGGCACCGACGGTTCAGAATCTGAAGAAAGAGTGATTACCTCAGTTTCGGCCGCTTTATCAGTTTCAGCCAAATCCTGTGAAAAGACACTGTTAACATAAATCGGGATAATAGAGAACAAGACATATCAGGATTAACTCATACCTCAGAATCCGGATCATCTTCTTCTTCAACATGTGAACCGGAGCCAGCAGCTGCCTTTTTTCTTTTTTACAGCGAAGGTTTTCCGGCGCGGCTGTTTGCCTGACTTATCCTGAGGTTTCCTTTTCCAGAAAGGATCATCGGCCTGTGGAGAAGATGAGAGATAAATAGAAGATAATTTAAATGGACGGATTAGAAACAAACAGAAGAGATTAAGGCTTACCGCTGGTAGTTTGTTCTTCTTATAATATGGAGCCAATCCGGTTTTGCTACATTCCTCCAAAGAGATGTTGAGCATTTTCTTGGCAGATTCAATGACTTCCTTTTTCAGAAAGCGTTACGTTGGAAAACCGCTGAGGATCATTCGATTTTCCGGAATATTGATACATTAAACCGGAGCGCCGGCTCAGAGGGAGGATACTCCAGGCAAGCCAGCAACGCATAAAGTCAACTCCAGTCAAACCGTTGGCCATAAAGGCTTTGAGTTTGGCGAGTTGAGAGGCGAACCGGGGCCGTTCTGAAGAGCTGAGACACTGGGGAAGTGGATGATCTTCAGGAAGACGATGTTCGCGATAACCCGGCAGTGGCTTCTCTCCTTCAGGTGAAGTATCGTGGCAATAGAACCAAGATTTGTTCCAATCCTTGGGGTGTGTATGGAGAGCAGCGTGAGGAAAGACCGCGTCTCTTCTCTTTTGAATGCTAACCCCACCCAGTTCTTGATGAGGACCGCCAGTAAACTCAGTTCGCCGGTTCAAATGGGAAAAATCCCGGAACAAGTCGACTGATGGCTCCTCTTGAAGATACACCTCGGAGAAAACTTGGAAATTGCAGATATTTGATATGGAGTTTGGGCCTATGTCCTGAGGATGAAGCTGAAAAGCGGCCAGTACGTCCCGAAAGAATTTTGAACCGGGAGGACTGAAACCCCGGGCTATATGATCAAAGAAAACAATAACTTCTCCTTCTTTGGGAGTAGGGGGGCATTCATTTCCTGGGGCCCGCCATTTCAGAACTGCTTGAGGGCCCAGAGTGCCGACTGCAGCAGCATTAGCTAAGTCTTCTTCCGTAATGATGGAAGGAACCCAGTCGCAAGAAACGAATTGCTTGGCAGACATATTAGCAGAAGGAAAGTGCTGAAAAAGTGAAGTATAAATTCCGGATTATTCAAGTACAAAGGCATAAACCGGATCACATATGCAAAATCACAAACGACGGTTTAGACAAGGGACTAATGGCATTGTCAACCCGGAAGCAAGCGGGGAACGAGCTGCTACCGGTTTATGACAACAACAAAGAAAGAAGCTAAACCGTCGGATTCATGGTTGATACGTAGAAGAAGCAATGCATGATTGAATAAACCGGCGAGTATCTTACAGATCTATACGGATGAAGAAACAGGTTTCTACAAGAGGTTAAGGTAAAACAGATCTGAGCGATAAAGAAAAAGAGGAAATTTATGCAGGTCTATTACAGAAGAACCGCGGGGGTTTTATACAGAGCGAATGAATCTAAGGATTGAATCTAATGCCAAGTCTAAGAATAAGGCAGCGGAGCAGGGGCAAGTTTCGAAGATAAATTTAAGGTTGAGCCTATTACAAGCATGGCGTATAGGGTGAACAGCCGAAGCTTTGAGTTCTAATGGCGGAAACATGGTGAAACCCTAAGCTACAGATCTACAGCGAGGGAAAAAGAGATACCTGAGGCAGAAGGAAACGACAGGCGGCGAGTTATCTGGTCGCGTTCAGGTTGATGCAGCGGCCGGACTTGCTGGCGACGGCGAGCTCGACGGACGACGGCGGAAGCTCGGGTGCGGAGACGGAGGAAGAAGAAGCGGAAGGGGAAAGAGATGGGTCTGAGCGGTATTTATAGGCCGAGGAGAGACGAAACGGTAAGCGCGGGATTTGAGGAAGAAAGAGATTGGATAAAGATTCCCTGTCGCCTCGATTCTCGGGATGGCCTTTAAAGCAAAGATAATAAACAGCTGTGTGCGATAAATGTGGAAGTGATGTCACGATCGAATGAAATGATTTCCAGGGATGACGTCATCTCCGGTTTACAAAAACTGAGAAGATACAAGAGAGAAGGTTATGCAAGATTGAGAAGACTGACATGAACAAGTTCAAATCATTCTGGGGCCTAATGTCAGGGATATTACTAGTAGGTGTAAACCGGCTAGGGTAAACCGGATTATGATGATATAGTTGTATAATTATAAGCTCAGTAGAGGTTACAGCCCATGAAGGCTTAGGGCCCGTGTGTAAAGTTCACGGTTTGTAACCCGTCCTATCATGTAAACTTGAGATACAAGGAAGAAAGAGCAGAGACCGAGGCGGACACAAATATGAGCCGGCCTCGGGACTCTGTAAACCGGACCGAGCGTCGCCTCTATATAAAGGGACGACCCGGCGACGGTTCAAGGACAAGAAACAACCCGTCGAGACACAGGCAAGCGATCCGCTCCCTGTTCATCGACGCCCAAGCAATACCAAACCGAACTAGACGTAGGCTTTTACCTTCATCAAAGGGGCCGAACTAGTATAAACCCTCTGTGTCCTTTGTGTGCTTTTAACCCCTTCAAGCTAACCCGTGCGATGGTTCCATCACTAAGTCCGTTAAACCGGACATGTCCGTGCTAATTCCACGACAACTCCCGTGAGAGAATGCACTTGTGTCCGTATAGGCGAATACCTAGATACACACTTAAGCCTTTTTCCCTCCAGGGTGGTAAGCAAAATAGACTTGCTAGCACAATCGATGTTCCCTCCATACATCGATAGCCAATCCATACCTAATATCACATCCAATCCTTGTGACTCCAAAACTATTAGATCTGAGGGGAAAACATGGTGTCCTATGATCAATGGCGTCTGAAAACATCCTTGATGTGCCATATACTCTGCTCCTGGGGAACTTACTAACATGGGGGTCTTAAGGACTTGGGTGGCCATCCTATGTCTATTTACGAATCCCCTTGAAATGTATGAATGTGATGCACCAGTATCAAAAAGAACTATTGCGGTAAATGTCTTAACCAAAAACTTACAGACAACAGCATCTGGTTGCTCTTCTACCTCCTCCACGGTCACGTGGTTCCCTTGTCCTTTATTGAATGGGTTGGGCTTCTTTTCGGTGCTTCCATTGCCGTTCCCATTCTTAGCTTCAGGGCACTCATTAGCATAATGTCCATTCTTCCCGCACTTGTAACAGGTGACGTGGCTTAAATCCTTCTTGGCGGGTGTGGATGGGGTAGAGCGATTCTGATTATTGTTTGCTTCATTCCCATTTCCATTCTTGGAGCCATTGTGGTTGTGGGAAATTCCTCCAGTGTGGTTGTGGCTTCCATGGTTATGGGTATATCCTCCTGAATTCGGAGTGAATCGGGCCTTCTGTTGGGCTCCAGAATTATTCCTTCCTTGTCCATACTTCCTTTTGCGGCTCTCAATCTGCTGCTGCTTCCCTTCAATCATAAGAGCTTTATCTACCAACTCCTGGTAGTTGTTGAAGGTTGCCACCATCAACTGTACGCTCATCTCATCATTTAGCCCTTCCATAAATCTTTCCTGCTTAGCGGCATCTGTGGCCACATCATCTGGGGCATAACGAGATAGGGTACTAAACTCGTCTACGTACTGAGCCACAGTACGATTTCCTTGGCGCAAGTTGCAAAACTCCCGCTTCTTCATGCTCATACCTCCAGTTGAGACATGGGCAGTACGGAAAGCTTGCTGAAACTGCTCCCAAGTGACATTGGATATAGGGAAAGTGGCTGTGTAATTCTCCCAACATGCTGCGGCTGGTCCAGACAACTGGTGTGTGGCAAATCGCACCTTCTCAGCATCCGAGCAATTGGCTGTGGTCAGATCCCTTCCAATCTTGTGCAGCCAATCATCAGCAACTGTTGGTTCAATGCTGCTAGCAAACACCGGTGGTTGCAACCTTAAGAAATGTGTCAGGTTGTCCACGGGTGGTGGTGGTGGTGGTGTGTTGTTGTTGTTCTGGTTGTTGCGAGTGTTCTGGACAAGAAGTTGCATCAAAGTGTTCTGCTACTGGATCAACTGTGTGAGCTCAGGGGGAAACTCAAATCCGGGCTCACGTCTTGGAGGCATCTGATGGGTGTAGAGGGAAGAGATTAGAATAGAATTGAGGTCTAAGGGAAAATCACTACCCATATGCTCATGAGACAAACACAATCATATCACACCAATCAATTTGAAGCAAGGTATTACAAAGATCTAACTAATGTTACAAAGTGCTCTAAATACTACTTTGTGGGGGAAAACTACTAGTCATAGGGTAGTCATCTAGAAATTTTGATCGGCGGAAGATTCCATGATGTCTCCTCCAGCTTCATCTTCATAGTCTTCGTCATCGCTATCATCGGGGTCTGAATCCGTGTTGTCGATGATGATGTAGTCCTCAGAACGAATCTCCTTAGGTTCTTCTTCCTCTTCTTCTCCTCCTGGTGCTGGATCTCCCATGAATACTCCTAGCTTCCTTGTCAAATCATCTTTCTTCTCCACTAGTATCAACATCTCCTCCTCGTATCTGTCACGAGTAGACTTGAGTTCTTCTTCTAGCACCATATTCTTGTTTAGTTCCTTCTTCAAATCTATCATCCCTGCGCACATCTGGTGCTCCTGTCGTCGAATGTGCTGGTTTAACTCCTGGATAAACGCTGCAACGGACATGTCCTTCCGGGTGCTGATCATGTCCCAACGCTCATCTCGGCGTCCACAAATCTGGTAGATAGTGTCCTTCAGCTCCTGCTTGTAGACTTCTCTGATCCTTCCCATAGTGATGTGGGCTGCCATACTCTTGCCTAGGCTCCAGGTTGGTGCATCAAAAGAAAACTCTATTGGCTCAGTGGATGGTGCGAAGGTTCTCCTGGGAATTTGAACTTGAATGCTCCATCGCTCCTCTTCTGGTAAAGTGGCGGTGTAGGTCCCGGTAAAGCTTGGTATTCCTATGTTCAGGTACCTAGTGACTTCCTTCAAGTGTCATCCAAAAGGTGTGTCTTCGTCCGGTTGCGTGAACTTGTTCCTTGGGTCCACCATCCTAAAGAAGTAGAAAATGGAGAGAAGTCAGAAATGAGTAGAGAAGAGTGACCTAGGGTTTATCTTAGTGGCTGTGTCCTACATTCAGCGTATGCTCTGATACCATCTTGTAGCGACCACGATCCGAATGGACCGAAGTCTCTGTGTTTGAGTGTCATCCCTGGATCGGTAATGCTGACACACACAGTACTTGAAGGATTTATAACAGAGTGGCAATCACACACTTATTACATCGAGTGTCTCCAAAGAGAACTTATTACAAAAGTCTATGGCTTAAGGCCATCTAACAAAATAACAGCGGAAGGCTTGGAAGATAAGTGAGTCCATCAACTCCAACGGCATAGCTGAGTGCATGACAAACGACCTAGAACGTCTTACTCCTCGTCTGAAAAGTCTGCAACGTAACGTGTTGCAGCCCGAAATGGGTCAGCACATGGAATATGCTGGCAAGATAACACAGAAGATGCAAGTAACGGAAATAAAGGCTACACTACATGCATATTTTGCTGGTGGAGGCTCTAAGGTTAAAGTTTTTGCGTAAAGCCAATTTTTCCTACAACAAAGGAATAAATTTTATTTTAAATATCATGGTAGTTGAAACATCATTGAGAAGGTACCTCCAACTCAATCCCAATTAAAGTAATCATTAACCCAACAAGTTAACTTTAGAGTGATGAGATCAACCAATAATTCAAGTACCAGATACTCAAGATTTGTCCATAACCGGGGACACGGCTAATCATGATCAGTTTGTACACTCTGCAGAGGTTTGTGCACTTTTCCCCACAAGACTCGATCACCTCCGTTTGGTTTCTCGCACTACATGGTGTTTGAGAAACGGATGACCGAGACACAGTCTTTCCGAAGAGGTCCCCTTAACCGATAGATAGGCCGGTACACCTACAATCCCTCTACATCTGCTAGCCCATCATGGAAAGGTTTCCCACAACTTACTCAACTATGCCAGAGCCCATAATGGCATTGTGACTGCACACGGAAGTTTCTAGCATGAATAGTTTTATGATCCCTTTGAGCCTGGGTGGCATTCCATAGGACAATCACACGGAAACCCCGGGATTTCCTAGGACAACACTGGCAACCCCAGCTGTCCTGCAACCAATCCACCCAGATGTGTATTCAAATAGCCACCTTAAGTTTGAACCATTAATTAACAACTCACATCTGTCATGGATTTCACTCAAACCCAAACCACGTCTATGAGCATAGCATGATAACCTAAGCATAGCGTAGAAGTAACTCCCAAGGGTTTGAAAATAATGCAGGTAATAGGTTCTACCTCAACTACTTCCCAGTCCCACAAATTAAGAGATCCTACTCATGCAATGTGTGAGGGTTTGATCTAATGCATAAAAACTGGGCAATAAAGAGTATGATCAAAGTGTTACTTGCCTTGCTGATGATTCGCAAAACCTAGAGACTCATAGTAGCACGCTTCACAGTCCGGGTATTCTATCGCAAGCAAACAATAGCATATATAAGCAATCAAGCAATGATGCACAAACAAAACTCCAAAAGATAAGATCTAACCAGAAAGTTCAACTTAAGAACTCCGGAGTGCAAAAATAATCAAATTGAAAGAAGCAACGAAACTCAAACTGTGAAAGAAATAAGATCCGTTTACTAGTTTGATCTAGGGTCAAATTTTATAGTAGCAAAACTTGGTTCCAATTGGTTAAACGGAAAGAGGGCGTCGAGACGAAGATCTGGGATTTTGATCACCTGATTCCGACTCTCGAGCGAAAAGAAAAACGAAAAACAAGATCAGGGCAGAAATCACGATCATAATAATCGTGGATAAATACCCCGAAAAAGAAAACTGACGAACAGACTAACGAACGAACGTTCGTTGTCTGCGGCTAACGGGCGAACAACATTCGTTAAAACGAACGTACGGACGAACGTCCGCTAAATAACTAAACCGAAAAGAAAAACCGATCTAGTCTAAAAAAACGAATCTAGGGTTTCTCGAAAAAAAAATGATCGGTTTTTATACTAAACCGACGGCGGCGGCTACCTCGAAAAAAAGGCGGCGGCGGCTCCGGCGAGAAGACCGGCGGCGGCGGCGGCAACTCCGGCGGGCGGCGGTGCGGCGGCGGCAACGGCAGCGGCGACGGCGCGGTGCGACGGCGCGGCACGGCGCGGGAGGCGAGGCGAGCTAGGGTTCGGCGGGGTGGGCTGGCGGGCCGGCGGGCGTGGGTTATAAAGACCCCCGGCTAGGAGAGTCCTAGCCGGTTACGGCCCAGAGGCGGTTTCCTTTTTTTTACACGAGTCCTGACGTACCAAAACTAACAAAAGAAATACTAAACGGATTCCTAAAATTCCGAAATAAATTTTCACCGTCCTCTAATAATATTTAGGACAAAGTGAACATTTTTCCCGAACCTAAATGTGATTTTGAAAAATGTGTTATTTTCCTATGCAAATAAAATCGCAAATAAATCCGAAAAAAGACCAAAAGTGATTTTAATATTTTGCTCCAATAATTCTGTTATTTTGGAGAAGTCATATTATCTCCGCTCATATATTTTATCTAGAAATATTTTTAGGAGGGAAAAATAATTAAAACCAACGCTATCCTCGTACCGGTATTCGAGTAAACTCAAATACGAAAACGGTAGAATTCCCAACTCTCTCCGTAGGTCCTTGAGTTGCTTAGAATTTTCGAGGATCGCCACGAACAAAATGCAAAGAAATATGCAATGCAGTATGATCTATGTATAACATTCCAAATTGAAAATTTGGGATGTTACATAAATTGTGTTCCTCTATCTGATATGATGGTCCTCGGAACTCCATGCAGACATACGATCGTGGTCATGTATATCTTGGCCAACTTAGCACTTGTATATGTGGTTTCACGGGAATGAAGTGAGCTACCTTGGTCAAGCGATCAACTACTACCCAAATAGAATCATAGCCTGATCGGGTCCCGGGTAATCCTCTAATGAAGTCCTTTCCAAGCTTGTCCCACATCCAATCCGGTATTGGCAAAGGCTGAAGTAATCCTGCTGGTTTCTCGTGCTGTGCCTTAACCCTTTGACATATGTCACATATTGCGACATACTCGGGAATATCCTTTTTCATACCTGTCCACCAGAAACTTTCCTTCAAGTCCAAATACATCTTGGTGTTGCCTGGGTGTATCTAGTAAGGTGAATCATGAGCCTCCTGAAGAATCAACTTCCTGATCTCTGTGTCATTGGGCACATAAATACGCTGCTCAAACCATAAGGTTCTGTGTTCATCCTCATGAAATCCTTCTGCTTTTCCTTGGTTCATTCTTACCTTTATCTCCGCAATACCTTTGTCTAACTTCTGGGCTTCTCGGATCTTTCTTAACAAAGTGGATTGAATTTCCATTGCGGCAACAAAACCTTGTGGTACTATCTCCAATTGGAGATCTCTGAGATCATCAATTAACTCCTGAGGTAATCCTCCTGCTGTGAGGGTATTGACATAGCTCTTGCGGCTCAATGCATCTTCCACAACATTGGCCTTTCCTGGGTGATAGTGCAATTTCATGTCATAATCTTTTATGAGCTCCAACCATCTTCTCTGCGTGAGGTTCAACTTCTTCTGCGTGAAGATGTATTTCAAACACTTGTGATCCGTGTAAACATCACAATGATTTCCAATAAGAAAATGCCTCCGAGTCTTGAGCGCATGCACTACGGCAGCTAACTCCAAATCATGTGTGGCATAATTCCGCTCATGAGGTCGAAGTTGACGTGAGGCATAGGAAACAACTCTTCCTTCTTGCATAAGAACACCTCCAAGTCCCTGACGAGAAGCGTCGCAATACACCTGAAAATCCTTGCGTATATTCAGAAGGATTAGCACTGGGGCTGTAACCAAACGTTTCTTCAACTCCTGAAAACTAGCCTCACATTCCTCGGTCCAATTAAACTTGGTGTCTTTCTTCAATAATTTTGTCATGGGCTTCGCGATCTTGGAGAAATTCTCAATAAATCTTCGGTAATATCCTGCAAGTCCAAGGAAACCGCGAATCTCTCCGACTGAGGTGGGTGCCTTCCATTCGGTGACGGCTTCAACTTTCGAAGGATCCAATGCTATTCCTTCCCCTGATATAACATGTCTGAGAAATCCAACTTCCTTCAACCCGAATTCACACTTGCTGAACTTTGCATATAACTGATATTCCCTGAGCTTCTCAAGAACCAATCGCAAATGTTCCTTGTGTTCTACTTCATTCTTCGAGTAAATCAATATGTCATCATGAATACCACAACAAACTTATCCAAGAACTCCATGAATACCTTATTCATCATACTCATAAAATAGGTAGGGGCATTACTCAAACCAAAAGACATGACTGTATACTCATAAAGCCCATATCTCGTGGTAAAGGTTGTCTTGGGTATATCCTGTTTCTCGAATCTTCAGCTGGTGATATCCAGATCGAAGATCGATCTTTGAGAAAACTTTTTCTCCTTTTAGCTTGTCAAACAAATCATTGATCATCGACAAAGGGTACTTGTTCTTGATTGTCACCTTGTTCAGCGCATGATAATCTACAACCATTCTCAAGGATCCATCCTTCTTCGCAACTAGAAGCACTGGGGCTCCCCAAGGTGATGAACTCGGTCGAATATAACCTTTTTCCAATAATTCTTTAATTTGTTTCTTAATTTCCTCCAGATCATTTGCGGGCATCTGGTACGGTCTCTTGGATATTGGTCCGGTGCCCGGTAACAATTCAATCAAAAACTCTATGTCCCGATCCGGTGGCATGCCGGGCAATTCCTCGGGGAATATATTGGGATAATTCTTCACAACTGGTACTTCCTCCTGAACAACTCCCGAAAGAGAATTCACTTGAGTCCTCATTGACGTATGCCTCGACACATACTTGATCCGTTTCCCCTCTGGGTGGTGAGAAGAATCGACTTACTGGCACAATTAATATTCCCTTCATACTTGGATAGCCAGTCCATGCCTAGAATTACGTCCAATCCTTGTGATTCTAGGATGATGAGGTCCGTGGGGAAAATGTGTCTCTCTATGGTCAATGGAAACTGAACACATCCCCGACTAGCCATATACTCTGCTCATGGGGAACTCACTAACATTGGTGTTTTAAGGGCTACGGTCTGCAACTTAAACTTATCCAAAAAAAAAAACCTTGATATGAATGAATGTGATGCACTAGTGTCAAAAGGAACAAGGGCTGTAAATGAATTAATCAAGAACTTACCAACAACGACGTCAGGCTGGTCATAAACTTCCTCCACATTGGCATGGTTCACCTGACCTCTGGTGAAAGGATTTGGCTTCTTTCCAGAGCTTCCATTGCCATTCCCGTTCTTCGCCTCGGGACATTCGGTAGTGTAGTGTCCAGTCTTTCCGCACTTAAAACATGTAATGTGGCTCAGATCCTTCTTTGCCGGTGTAGCGGGGTTGGAGTGATGTTGATTGTTGTTTGCTCTGTTTCCATTGCCATTATTATGGCCATTATGGTTGTGTCCATTCCCTCCATGATGTGAATATCCTCCATGGTTATGGCGAGTGTGTCCACCATACTTGCCAGATCCTGATCCATTATTTCCCGAGTACGGGGTATAGCGGGGCTTCTACTGAACTCTAGAGTTGTACTTTCCCTGTCCGTACTTTCTCTTGCGATTCTCCACCTGCTGTTGATTGCCTTCCAGAATGAGAGCCTTGTCAACCAACTCTTGATAATTGTTAAAGGTAGCCACGATCAACTAAAGTCCCAGATCATCATTTAGTCCCTCCAGAAATTTCTCCCGCTTAGCGGCATCATCAGCCATGTCTCCGGGAACATACGTGGATAACTTGCTAAATTCCTCCACATAATCACCAACAGAACGATTTCCTTGGCATAAGTTATGGAACTCATGCTTCTTCGGACTCATAGCTCCGGCTGAAACATGTGCGGTACGCAACGCCTGCTGGAACTGATCCCAAGTCACATTTGCTATGGGGAATGTGGTGATGTAATTCTCCCACCACGAAGCTGCTGGTCCATCTAGTTGATGTGCGGCAAAGCGCGACTTCTCAGCGTCAGTACATCCTACGATGGTCAGCTCCCTTCCGATCTTGCGAAGCTAGTCATCAGCGACGATCGGCTACGTGATGCTAGAGAACACGGGTGGGTTCAACCTCAGGAAACGGGTAAGGTTCTCGACCGGGGGTGGTGGCGGTGGGTGATACGTCTCCAACATATCTACTTTTCCAAACACTGTTGCCCTTATTTTGGACTCTAACTTGCATGATTTGAATGGAACTAACCCAGACTGACGCTGTTTTCAGCAGCATTGCCATGGTGTTGTTTTTGTGCAGAAACAATAAGTTCTCGGAATGACCTGAAAATCCACGAAGAATTATTTTGGAAAATATAAAAATATCTGCGGAAAGATCCACGTCAGGGGGCCCACACCCTGTCCACGAGGGTGGGGGCGCGCCCCCCTGCCTTGTGGGCCCCCTGATGCTCCACCGTCGTACCCCCAGACTCCATATATTCACTTTCGGAGATAAAAAATCAAGGAAAAATAATTATCACGTTTTACGATACGGAGCCGCCGCCAAGCCCTAATCTCTCTTGGGAAGGCTGATCTGGAGTCCGTTTGGGGCTCCGGGGAGTGGAGATCGTCGCCATCATCATCGTCAACCTTCCTCCATCACCAATTCCATGATGCTCACCGCCGTGCGTGAGTAATCCCATCGTAGGCTTGCTGGACGGTGATGGGTTGGATGAGATTTACCATGTAATCGAGTTAGTTTTGTTAGGGTTTGATCCTTGGTATGACTTTGCCGTGCTTAATGCTTGTCACTAGGGCCCGAGTGCCATGATTTCAGATCTGAACCTATTATGTTTTCATGAATATATGTGTGTTCTTGATCCTATCTTGCAAGTCTATTGTCACCTACTATGTGTTATGATCCGACAACCCCGAAGTGACAATAATCGGGACCACTCTCTGTGATGACCGTAGTTTGAGGAGTTCATGTATTCACTATGTGTTAATGCTTTGGTCCGGTACTCTATTAAAAGGAGGCTTTAATATACCTTAGTTTCCACTAGGACCCCGCTGCCACGGGAGGGTGGGACAAAAGATGTCATGCAAGTTCTTTTCCATAAGCACGTATGACTATATTCGGAATACCTGCCTACACTACATTGATGAACTGGAGCTAGTTATGTGTCACCCTAGGTTATAACTTTTACATGATGAATCGCATCCAACATAATTCCCCATCACCGATCCAAGCCTGCGAGCTTTTCACATATTGCTTGTTGCTTATTTACTTTTCCGCTGCTACTGTTACAAAAACTACAAAAACACTACCGTTACTTTTATTGTTGTTACCGCTATCTCCATATTACTTTGCTACTAAATTACCTTGCCGCAGATACTAAGTTTCCATGTGTGGTTGAATTGACAACTCAGCTGCTAATACTTAAGAGTATTCTTTGGCTCCCCTTGTGTTGAATCAATAAATTTGGGTTGAATACTTTACTCTCGAAAACTGTTGCGATCCCCTACACCTATGGGTTATCAAGACTATTTTCTGGTGCCGTTGCCGGGGAGCATAGCTATTTTCTCTAAGTCACTTGGGATTTATATCTGTTGATCACTATGAGGAACTTGAAGGACTCAAAAACCAAGATTTATCCCTCAACTACGAGGGGAGGTAAGGAACTGCCATTTAGCTCTACACTTGATTCTCCTTCTGTTATGAGTAAATTTGCGACACCTACTCCTGCTATTGAATCTGATATGTCGCATGTTCTTGATGATGCTACTTCTGCTATGTATGATGAAACTACTTCCATGCTTGATAATAATGTTCCACTAGGTGAATTTCTAGATGAACAAATTGCTAAGGTTAGGGAGAATGCAAATATTGAAACTGATAATATTTATGAAGGTGATGATGAATCTTCTCCCCTAGATATGAATTGCATGTTGTTCCCGAGGGTTATGTTATGGATGAAGAAACTGCTAGAGGCTTTCTCGCTTGCAACAATAGATATGATCTTAAGAAATTATTAGCTAAGTTGGAAGAAAAGTCCTTGAATGCTAAAATAAAACATGACCCTACTTTTGCTACTTCACCTATCTTTGTTACTGATAAGGATTATGATTTCTCTATTGATCCTGAGTTAATTACTTTGGTTGAATCTGATCCTTTCCTTGGTTATGAGTCTGAAACAGTTGTGGCACATCTTACTAAGTTGAATGATATAGCCACCCTATTTACCAATGATGAAAAGATTCGTTATTACTATATGCTTAAGCTATTTCCTTTCTCGTTAAAGGGTGATGCTAGACTTGGTTTAATTCTCTTGATCCTGGTTGTGTGCGTAGTCCCGGGATATGATGTATTACTTCTCTGCTAAATATTTTCCTGCTCATAAGAAACAAGCTGCCTTACGTGAAATATATAACTTTGTGCAAATTGAAGAAGAGAGTCTCCCACAAGTTTGGGGGAGGCTTCTCCAATTACTTAATGCTTTGCCTGATCATCCTCTCCAGAGGAACGATAGACTTGATGTCTTTTATAATGGACTAACCGATGCTTCCAGAGACCACCTGGATAGTTATGTTGGTTGTGTTTTTAGGGAAAGAATAGTTGATCAAGCTGAATTATTAATGAATAATATGTTAGCCAATGAAAATAATTGGACACTTCCTGAACCAGCCCCTAAGCCAACTCCGAAGAAAAGGGGTGTTCTATTTCTCAGTCCTGAAGATATGCAAGAGGAAAAGAAATCTATGAAAGAAAAGGGTATTAAAACTGAAGATGTTAAGAATTTACCACCTATTAAAGAAATACATGGTCTTGATAACCCGACACAGGTAGTAAAGGTAAATTCTCTTTATAGATTTGATGAAGGTGATATTCCTCGTTATAAGTCTGCTAGCCAATGCTTAGATGAGTTTGACAATTTTATTGTGAAACAAGAAAACTTCAATGCTTATGTTGGTAGACAATTGCAACGTAACACTTATATGATTGAACGATTGAGTGATTATATGTCTAGAGTTAAAGGTAAATTTAAACTCATTAGTAACATGCTTCTATGGTTACCACTCAAGTAGAACAAGTACTTAAAGCACAAAATGATTTGCTCAATGAATTAAATAAGAATAATGACTATGCTCTTAGAGTTGCAACTAGAGGTGATAAAGTATCTCAGGAACCTTTGTATCCTGAAGGCTACCCTAAGAGAATTGAGCAAGATTCTCAGAGAACCAATTTAGATGCACCTAGTTCTTCTAAGAAGAAGAAAAAGAAAAATGATAGGACTTTGCATGCTTCTAGTGAACCTGTAGCTGACACACCTGAGAATCCCAATGAGATATATGTTTCTGATGCTGAGACACAATCTGGTAATGAACATGAACCTAGTTATAATGTTAATGTTGATGTTCATGATGCTCAACCTAGCAATGATAATGACGTAGAGATTGAACCTGTTGTTGATCTTGATACCCACAATCAAAGAATCAACGTTATGATAAGAGAGACTTTGTTGCTAGGAAGCACAGTAAGGAAAGAGAACCATGGGTTCAAAAACACATGCCTTTTACTCCTAAACCGTCCAAGAAAAAGGATGATGAGGATTTTGAGTGCTTTGCTGAAATGATTAGACCTATCTTTTTGCGTATGCATTTGACTGATATGCTCAAAACAAATCCTTATGCTAAGTATATGAAAGATGTTATTACCAATAAAAGAAAGATACCTGAAGTAGATATTTCCACCATGCTTGCCAATTACACTTTTAAAGGTGGAATACCTAAGAAACTAGGAGATCCAGGAGTACTTACTATACCTTGCTCCATCAAAGGAAACTATGTTAAAACTGCTTTATGTGATCTTGGAGCCGGTGTTAGTGTCTCTTTCTTTATACCATAGACTTGACTTGAGTAAGTTGACACCTACTGAAATATCTTTGCAAATGGCTGATAAATCAACTGCTATACCTATCAGTATTTGTGAGGATGTGCTTGTTGTAGTTGCAAATGTTACTATTCTAACAGACTTTGTTATACTTGATATTCCCGAGGACGATAGTATGTCTATTATCCTTGGTAGACCCTTTCTGAATACTGTAGGGGCTGTTATTGATTGCAACAAAGGCAATGTCACTTTTCATGTCAATGGTAATGAGCATACAGTTCACTTTCCGAGGAAACAACCTTAGGTCCATAGTATCAATTATATTGGAAAATTTTCAACTATTACTATTGGAGGTTTTGAATTTCCTCTTCCTACTGTCAAGAAGACATATGATATTCTTATTATTGGGGACATACATATCCCCATTGAGGTAACCTAGTGTTATTCGAAAATTCTCCGGTTTCATGTTATTCGGAAAGTGTTTATTAACAAGACTTGATCAACCTTGTTAATGGATTCCTTTTTTATGAGCATGAGATAGGTGAATCTAGATAGCACAACCTTCTGTATCCCCCTTTTACTTTCTGTTAATTAGGATAAATAAAGCAAAAATAGTATTTTCTTTCTGTTTCCAGACTTATCCGTGCAATAAAAAAATACCCCGAAAATAAAAGTTCTCCAAATGCCCTAAAAATGAAATATGATTTTTCCTAGAATATTTGAGAATATATGGCACAGAAAACACAACGAGGGGAGCCAGCACCTGGCCATGACGGTCCAGGGCGTGCCCCCTGCCTCATGGGCCCCACGTGGCCCCCCTCCACTTATTCCTGCACCCATGCCCTTCTTCTTCCTCCCAAAAAAAATCACCATCCAGCTCAAGCACGAGTTCTAGCTCATCTTGCTTCCACTTTCGATCTCCTTGCTCAAAGCTCCATTCACAAAACTGTTTGGGGAGATTGTTCATTGGTATGTGACTCCTCCGTTGGTCCAATTAGTTTTTGTTCTAGTGCTTTATTTATTTCAAATTTTTGCTGGTGTGGTGACCTTGTTCTTGAGCTTGCATGTCAAATTTCTTTGGTCCCAAGTAGTTCTAATGCATGATATAGTCTCTAGACACTTGTAGGAGTTGTTGCTATCAATTTTGTTGAGTTTGGTTCACTGAGTTACTAAAAAATTCAGAAAATTTCAGAAAAATGCATAGGAAAATCTTCCAAGGTGGTTTTTCAAGGAAGCAAGAACCAAGGCTCGCGATGCGTCAGCCAGACGATGGACTACCGAGGGAAGCTGAAGTGTGGCCTTGTGAATGGCTGTCAGAGGAATTTATGGTTCAAGCAGGCATTAAGGAAGAATTTCACGCATATGTGCGTAATGCTGACCTCGAGGGCTTCATACAAGATAAGTGCCCTCAATATCGTTACTTAACTGATACCTTTGTGAGAAGGTTTAAATTTTCATCCTCACGTAATTCTCACATTGTCCTGTTTGACCTTTATGATAAATCTTACACCATGGACTTAGAGGATTTTAATGATGCTTGTAAGCTCCCGCAGTGGGGCAGCATGGGTGATCCTTGCAAATCTTAATATAGAGACTTCCTTGATAGTATCACTGTGGGGGAATCTAGAGAAATCACACAAGCTACCATAGGAAGCATTCATTTTCCTGTTATTCATTACTTTGCTCTCTTTATTGGTAGATGCATAAACGGTAAAGATGAGGCTTGCCACATGTGTGTCCCTGATCTTAGTGTTCTCAAGAGTGTTGTATTAGGTGATAGACAATTGATGGCTTCTCGCTCCTACCCCAAGTGGAAGGTTTGAGATGAAGTGTAGCGGTAGTTTTCCCTTGGCAAAGATACCAAGGATCGAATTCCCCTGAGACTCCAAGGTTCAACAAGAAGGTGTCAACTGCTAACGGTGCCAGATATTTAGCAATCGACTGGACCTGCACACAGATACAAATAACTTTGCTCCCAACGAGTACAGAGAGGTTGTCAATCCCTCCGGCCTTGTCGTTTACAAAGGATCAAACGCAAGAGATAATAGTGATAGGTATGACTGCAACTAGTAAGTAAGATAGAAAGTAAATAGCGGATGTGATCAGTGATGGTAATATGGACCGGGGTCCCATGATGTTCACTAGTGATGTCTCTCTCCCAAAAGACGATAAAATAGCTATGTGAGGTAAACGAATTACAGCTGGGCAATTGACAGGATTATGTGCGCAAACCAATGCTAACTATGTTGCAAGAAAGGTAGAGGTTCAAAGCATGGGCGGTACGCCAAGGCAAGTAGACCGAAATCCATCTGCATCTACTACTAATCATCCACCTTGAGATATCTATCCAGAACATCTCGCTGGTATTAAGTTGCGAGTCCCACCCATAGTGTAAACTCAAAGCAACAGACAACTGCATTAAAAGAACTTTGCGTAAAGTAAACAATCCTTGCACCCGCGAGTACAAGCACCGTTGTTTCCCCCCTTGTGGCAACAGCACATCCCCTAGACTCATGTTTCTGTCACTCAAGCTAGTCATCGAGGGGCATGAACCCATAATCAAGCATAACGTTTCCTCTTGGAGTTACTACCTACTACTTGGCCAAAGCAATAAACAGCAACGGAGAACATGCAAGAATTACTCAAGAACATAAATATAAAAGAGGTAAATGAAATATATTGCTCAAACACAATCTGAACATAATCTCACAATCCATCGGATCCCAGCAAACTCATCATAGCAACAGCATAAGGATTACATATGTGCCTCGATCATGTAGGGCAGCTCATGAGGTCTAATTAGTGAAGGACAAAGAGGGGCGGAGAACATCACATAGCTACTGGTCATGGACCCATGGTCCAAGGGAGACTACTCACAACTCATCCGGGAGGCGTCCATGGTGATGGAGAAGCTCCCGGTGGTGATCCTCCCCTCCGGCAGGTGCCGGGAAGAGTTCTCCTGGTGCTCCCGATCTTGGAAGCACGGCGGCGGCGGAACAGAGATGAGATCGCGAAAAAGGGTTCCGTCCTCGAGGGTTTCGGGACGCGGTGTAAATATATGCCAAAGGGGGGCGTCAGCGGAGACCTGGGGGGCCCAGGCGCCCCCCGGCGCGGCCAGGAGGGGGGCCGCGCCCCCAGGGCGCCTGGAGCCCTGGTGGCCCCCTCCGGCCCTACTTTGGCCGTATGGAAGCTTCCGGAACGCTGATTTTTTATATATTTTTCCCGGAATTTTTCTGGCAGTTTACGTAATGAGAAAACCTGAAATACAAAAACAGCAGAAAACAGAAACTGGCACTGGGGTGCACTGAGTTAATAGGTTAGTACAAATATGATCAAAAGTGTATGGAAGTGTATAAATATCATAGCAATATCACACAAAAGAGGCATGGAGCAAGCAGAAATTATAGATACGTTTTGGACGTATCAACATCCCCAAGCTTAATTCCTGCTCGTCCTCGAGTAGGTAAATGATAACAAGCATAATTTCTGTGATGACATGCTATTAACCATATAAGGACTTTTCACAGTCACATGACAAAAGCTTACTGAGACAATGAATATGTAGTAATTAAGTTGCCTCATGAGAAAATCACAAAGAAATGAAAGTTTTACAATATGATACCGAAACATCAAATAGATCTGTAGTGAGCATGATGTGCAAATATGATAAAGTGGTACCTCGCTTGCCCCCTTTAGTGAAGCAAAACATAAATGCAGGGGCACCTCCAAGGTTTAAGTGACGACTAAATACAATGATTTCAGAATAAACGATATCATAATCATGCAAAAGACAATGGTACTTTGGGACAATGCACATTACACTCAGAATGACAATCATGCTCTCAATAGTTGGTGCTTTAAAGAAGGTGGAGACTCTCGAACCGTGGCTTTTGTTGGCAAGGTTGAAAACCCGTGGTCGGAAACAAAAACTAAACATGTACCGGAGCTCTTGGTTTTTAAAAACAGAAGTAAAAATTATTATTTTTTTGGATATGCATGTTTCGTCAATGAATACTAGTAGATAACTCAATTACTTCTCGACCTGGACAAGTTTCGAGGAACGGCTCCCGAATGAGGACGATCACATCCTCTTAATCTCCTTTGTTTATCACTGCCAAAGTTTTCTGATTTCTCATGAACAAAGCGTGAAGGAGGGTTTGTTTGTTGTATTATTTTTTAATGAGCCGGGCGCACTCTATGCCAGTTCCTTCTCGTATTATGGGTTTGCACACTAGACATGCAATCCCGGGGTGAAGCTTGTCCAACTTAAAAAGATCATGAATTAACTACTACTCCCTCATGAACTAAAACAGAGGCACAAAATAGCAATGCTTTTTTGAATAATTTCGAGATGGTACATGAAAGTCTTCGTTAGGAATGGCAGGTAAATACCATGTATAGGAAGGTATGGTGGACTCATATGGCATAACTAGTTTAAAGGATTTTGGATGCACAAGCAGTCAGTCCGCTTAGTACAAGTGGAGGTTAGCAAAAGACTGGGAGCGACCAACTAAGAGAGCAATGACGGTCATAATCATGCAGAGCGACAAAGCAACATTGAATCAGGCATGGAAGTTATATCGCTACTCAGAAATTAAAGATCATCAAGGCTTGACATACTTTCTTTACAGTCTTAAATATGCGTGAGCATACGCCAAGTCAATCAAAATAAATTCTTGAAGGAAGATATCACTAAACCATACCACATCATAGGCAAACAAATCATGTTGGTACTCCAATAACACATTGGGAACCCCCCAGCTATTTGAGACTAACCATAAGAAAACATAAACTACTAAGCACCATTATGCACATAGCATTTTTATCATAGACATATCGACCAGTGCAACAGAAGCCAACTCTCTTAACAAAGATAAGCATGATAACTAAAGAGAGTTCCAGCGACCAACTAAACAAAAGCTCTTTAAAAAGATAAGCATGGAAACTAAGAGCTGAACATGATAGTAGCTATTGAAAGACAAAGAACACACACATCAAAGATAGACATGAAAATTCTATGTTGTGTTCTAGGTTGAAGTGGAGCGTGTTTCTCTCCCACACAAAGAAAGCTGAGTTCCAACTCGTTATGAAAAGCAAGCAAAGCTAAAGAAAACTAAAAAGGAAACTAAAAGCAAGACGCTCCAAGCATAGCACATAACACATGAAGTGATAAAAATATAGTGGAACGAAAGACGAACTGATAATGTTGATGGAGAAGAGGATGCACGGGGGCATCCCCAAGCTTAAACGCTTGAGTCTTATTGAATATTTCTTGGGGGTGCACGGGGGCATCCCCAAGCTTGAGCGTTTGACACTCCTGAATCTTTTTATCATCTTCCCTCGCACACTTGAAAACTCCCTTCATACATAACTCATCATAATCTGATTAGCGAGGTTAGTACCCATAATAAAATAATTGTTCCTTGCTGGAAATAAGGATATTCTTGAAGGTCTACTGTTTCTCAAGATTGCCAAAAGGTTTTTGCAAAGAAAAAGCAAGCTCAAGGTTTGCAAAACGAAGAAAAGGCAAAACAGGACAGAATCTGTGAAAAGCAGACCAGCAGGTAGTAAATGATTTTTTCGGGGCACTTCTGCAACTCAAATCAAAAAACTCAGAACAGACGCCCGAAAGACAATTGTATAGAGCACGCTGTCGAAAAAATTCAGACCAAAAAGATGATCTGGTGATTTTATACGAATTTTTCAGTCCAAGGACAGAATCTGTTTCCTGGACAGCACGTCACAACTTTTGAACTTTCTTGCAATCAGAGGCTACACTTGGCACAAAGCTGAAAAGTAAAGATACAATGATGATGCTACTGTAGTAACAACATCAAGACACAACAAAAGAAAAATAAAAATTTATTCATTGTGGGCTGCCTCCCAAAAGCGCTTTCTTTTATGCCTTTAAGCTAGGCATAATGCAAAGAGATCAAGTTTTATCAAGAGTAAAAGAATAGCTAGCCCGTATAACGGACTCAAAAGGTAACTTAATCTTCTTTCTAGGGAAGTGTTCCATCCCTTTCTTGAGAGGAAATTGTAATCTAATATTCCCCTCTTTCATGTCAATGATGGCACCAACGGTGCAAAGAAAAGGACGTCCCAAAATAATTGGACAAGAAGGTTCACATTCAATATCCATAATAGTAAAGTCGACGGGAACGTAATTGTCATTGACAATGATAAGAACATCGTTGATCCTCCCCAAAGGTTTCTTTATGGAAGAATCAACAAGACGAACACCAAAAGAACAAGAATCAAAAGGTTTCAATTTAAGCATATCATATATTCTTTTGGGCATAACGGAGGTACTAGCTCCAACATCACATAATGCATAGCAAGAGAAGTTATTCAACTTAATTTTAATCACGGGATCCCAACCATCTTCAAGATTTCTAGGTATGGAGGCTTCTACTCTAAGTTTCTCCTCCCTAGCTTTGATGAGAGCATTAGTGATATGCTCGGTGAAGGCAAGGTTAAGCGTGCTAGTGCGGGGATCTCTAGACATCTTGTGAAGGAAATCAATAACTTCGGTAAGGGTGCAATTATCAAAATCAAGGTCACTACTATCAAGTAAAGTGGTAGTGGTGTCCTTTAGGCTCACTTGTTTGGTAGTTTCTATGGTCATAGCATCACCATTAATAGGTCCAATGGGACCAGGAGTGCATTGGGTGCTAAGAGTTTGGATATCCTCAACAACTTGGATAGTAGCAACAGTGTGGTGGGTAGGAAGGCTCTTAATTCTATCTTCTTCCTCCTTTTCTCTAGCCCATCTCTCTTTAAGTTTAGCCAACATCCTAATGTTTTCATTAATTTGCACTTGAATAGCATTCATAGGAGTGACCTTCCTCTCCTCAAGAGGAGAAGTTCTAATTTTAAGCAACTCTACCTCATGGGCTAAATTGTCTACCTTTGAAGAGAGATCATCTAGTTTGTTTAGTTTTTCTTCTACACTCTTATTGAAGGCTTTTTGGGTAGTGATGAAATCTTTAAGCATACTCTCTAGTTCAGAAGTGGAGTTCTTGGTGCTAGGATAAGCATTGTTGTTCCCATAAGAGTTAGAGGGGAACGGTCTAGGATTGCTACCAAAACTACTCCTATAAGCATTGTTATTGAAATTGTTTCTAGAGATAAAGTTCACATCTACTTGTTCTTGAGCAATCAAAGAATTTAAAGGAACATCACGAGGATCAACAGAAGATTGCTTGGAAAGTAGAGACATGATCAAGTCAACTTTTTCATTTAGGGAGGAAATCTCCTCGACAGAGTTTACCTTCCTACCTGTTGGAGCGCGTTCGGTGTGCCATTGGGGATAATTGGTCATCATCTCATCGAGAAGCTTCGTGGCAGCACCAAGTGTAGTTGACATAAAGGTTCCTCCCGCGGCCGAATCTAGCTAGTTCCGCGAGGTAAAGTTCAAGCCTGCATAAAAAGTTTGGATAACCATCCAAGTAGTCAAACCATGAGTAGGGCAGTTCTTGACAAGAGATTTCATGCGTTCCCAAGCTTGGGCAACGTGTTCATTATCCAATTGTTTAAAATTCATTATGTTACTCCTTAGTTGGATAATTTTAGCAGGTGGATAGTATTTTCCAATAAAAGCATCTTTGCACTTGTCCCAAGAATCTATACTATTTCTAGGCAAAGATTGAAACCAAATTTTAGCTCCTCCTCTCAAGGAGAAAGGAAAAAGCTTAAGCTTAACAATATTACCATCTATTTCTTGGTATTTTTGCATATCACAGAGTTCAACAAAATTGTTTAAGTGTAAAGCAGCATCATCTCCAGCACCGGAGAATTGATCTTTCATAACTAAGTTCAGTAAAGCAGGTTTAATTTCATAAGAAGGTGCTGAAGTGGCAGGTGTAGTAATGGGTGTGCAGATAAAGTCATCGTTGTTATGACTAGTGAAGTCACACAACTTGGTGTTCTCGGTGGAACCCATAGCAGCAAGCAAGCAAGATAACTATTTTTGTGATTTTTGATAAAAGACACTAAAGCAAAACTGAAAGGTAAACTAACAAGACTGAAAAGCAAAGGTAAAAGATAGTGTGCAACTCCCCTATCTTGAAGAGTGGAGTCCCCGGCGACGGCGCCAGAAAACTTTGCTTGATGGCTTCTCGCCCCTCGTTGGTTACCCCAAGTGGAAGGTTTGAGATGCAGTGTAGCGGTAGTTTTCCCTTGGCAAAGATACCAAGGATCGAATTCCCCTGAGACTCCAAGGTTCAACAAGAAGGTGTCAACTGCTAACGGCGCCAGATATTTAGCAATCGACTGGACCTGCACACAGATACAAATAACTTTGCTCCCAACGAGTACAGAGAGGTTGTCAATCCCTCCGGCCTTGTCGTTTACAAAGGATCAAACGCAAGAGATAATAGTGATAGGTATGACTGCAACTAGTAAGTAAGACAGAAAGTAAATAGCGGATGTGATCAGTGATGGTAATATGGACCGGGGTCCCATGATGTTCACTAGTGATGTCTCTCTCCCAAAAGACGATAAAACAGCTATGTGAGGTAAACGAATTACAGCTGGGCAATTGACAGGATTATGTGCGCAAACCAATGCTAACTATGTTGCAAGAAAGGTAGAGGTTCAAAGCATGGGCGGTACGCCAAGGCAAGTAGACAGAAATCCATCTGCATCTACTACTAATCATCCACCTTGAGATATCTATCCAGAACATCTCACTGGTATTAAGTTGCGAGTCCCACCCATAGTGTAAACTCAAAGCAACAGACAACTGCATTAAAAGAACTTTGCGTAAAGTAAACAATCCTTGCACCCGCGAGTACAAGCACCGTTGTTTTCCCCCTTGTGGCAACAGCACATCCCCTAGACTCATGTTTCTGTCACTCAAGCTAGTCATCGAGGGGCATGAACCCACAATCAAGCATAACATTCCCTCTTGGAGTTACTACCTACTACTTGGCCAAAGCAATAAACAGCAACGGAGAACATGCAAGAATTACTCAAGAACATAAATATAAAAGAGGTAAATCAAATATATTACTCAAACACAATCTGAACATAATCTCATAATCCATCGGATCCCAGCAAACTCATCATAGCAACAGCATAAGGATTACATATGTGCCTCGATCATGTAGGGCAGCTCACGAGGTCTAATTAGTGAAGGACAAAGAGGGGAGGAGAACATCACATAGCTACTGGTCATGGACCCATGGTCCAAGGGAGACTACTCACAACTCATCTGGGAGGCGTCCATGGTGGTGGAGAAGCTCCCGGTGGTGATCCTCCCCTCCGGCAGGGTGCCGGGAAGAGTTCTCCTGGTGCTCCCGATCTTGGAAGCGCGGCGGCGGCGGAACAGAGATGAGATCGCGAAAAAGGGTTCCGTCATCGAGGGTTTCGGGACGCGGTGTAAATATATGCCAAAGGGGGGCGTCAGCGGAGACCTGGGGGGCCCAGGCGCCCCCCGGCGCGGCCAGGAGGGGGGCCGCGCCCCCAGGGCGCCTGGAGCCCTGGTGGCCCCCCTCCGGCCCTACTTTGGCCGTATGGAAGCTTCCGGAACGCTGATTTTTTATATATTTTTCCCTGAATTTTTCTGGCAGTTTACGTAATGGGAAAACCTGAAATACAAAAACGGCATAAAACAGAAACTGGCACTTGGGTGCACTGAGTTAATAGGTTAGTCCAAATATGATCAAAAGTGTATGGAAGTGTATAAATATCATAGCAATATCACACAAAAGAGGCATGGAGCAAGCAGAAATTATAGATACGTTTTGGACGTATCAACAATACAACTTGGGAGCCATTGTTGCACGTAGGCTACATCACAATGGTTTGTACGGATATTTATTTGGTGGGATTTATGCCACTCGCATAGCCGCCGTCTTGGTGTGCATGTACATGAAAATGATGATCCTTTACCGCCTACTTATTTGGATTACAATGCTATGGTCAGTCACCGGTTTATAGAGAGGGATGAACAATCCCTCAAGTATCGACTAATCTTTAACAGGCGTCAAGCCGTCCATATTGCTCTTCCTGCTCCTACCTTGTTTGACTTTTAGGCAAAAGGGAAATATACTATAACCAGGGAGGAGGCAAATGAGTATCATGAGATGACGGAAGCAGCCCATCTCCAAGCTGCAGCACAGCAGGCGATAGTTGCTGCATCTCAGTACAACCCCAACTACAACTTTGGATATCCGTCAAGCTAATACTGGCCATAGACCAACTTAGGCCAAAAGCCTAAGCTTGGGGGAGTACGTGTTTCTCACTGACATTACATTCATGCTCACACACCTATTCTAGTAGTCGGTGCTCACACTCTTTCATTGTACCACCCATGCTAGTTTCAATTCTTTCTCTTAGTCTTTTTCTTGTGTGCTAGAGAAACCTTAAGAAAAACAAAAAAATATTAGTTGTAGATTTTAGCTAGTTTACTTTCCTTGCCTATAGTAGTTGTAATTAAAAGAAAACCCAAAAAGATTTATCGTTCTTCTTTTGCTTGTTGGGAGCTTTCCCATGTAAATAGTTCTTTCCTTTTCGTTGGGGGTCAAGAGTAGAAAACCATGATTGAAAATGCTTAGTGTCTCTCATATGCTTTATTGTTGACTTAACCTTGAGCCATTTTACCTTGTCTTCTCTCTTGTATTAAATGCTCGCAAATTCCAGCTTAGTCCAATGCACGTGCACTATTATTATTATCCACACCATTCGGTCGTGTGAGTGAAGAGCAATAAGGATGATATATGATGAATTGATTGAGATGAGAAAAGCTGGTGTGAACTTGACCTCTCTTGTTTTTGTAAATATGATAGTTCATCGTTCCTGATTCAGCTTGTTATGAATGAAACATGCTTGCAATGACAATTAGAGATCATAGCTGCTTATGCCATGCTTAATTATCTGAGAGTTTATAATGGTCTATCTTGCGTGCCAACATGATATTAAAATGGTTGTGATGTGGTATGATAGGGTGGTATCCTCCTTTGAACGATTCAAGTGATCTGACCTGGCACATGTTCACGCATGTAGTTGAAACAAAATCAACATAGCCTCCACGATATTTATGTTCATGGTGATTTATACCCTACTCATGCTTGCATTCATTGTTGATTAATTTTAATGCATGTTCATGATTGTTGTCGCTCTCTAGCTGGTCGATTCCCAGACTCTTTCTAGCCTTCACCTGTACTAAGCAAGAATACTGCTTGTGCATCCACTTCCATAAACCCCTAAGTTATTCCACATGAGTCCACCATACCTTCCTATATGCGGTATTTACCTATCGTTCCAAGTAAATTTGTGTGTGCCAAACTCTAAACCTTCAAATGAAATTTTGTTTTGTATGCTCGAACAGCACATGTATCAACTAGGGTTGTCTATATCTTCCATGCTAGGTGGGTTATTCTCACGATGAGTGGACTCCGCTCATCATTCATGAGAAAATGGCTGGTAATTGGGATGCCCGGTCCCATGCTCAAAATCATAATAATTAAATAAAACTCCCCCAGGGTTGTTGTTGGTTTGGACGGTACCCGTTGTTTCGGACCAGCCGTGGAGTGTGCTTGTTGGTGGTTGGGGGAGTATAAACTTTACCATTCTATTTGGGAACCGCCTATAATGTGTATAGCATGGAAGATATCGAGATTCTTGGTTGCTATGTTGACAATGAGAGTATACCGCTCAAAATGTTATTCATCTCTATTTAAGAATCGAGCTCGGGCACCTCTACAAATCCCTGCTTCCCTCTGCGAAGGGCCTATCTATTTACTTTTCTGTTGAGTCATCATCCTCTTATTAAAAAGCACCAGTTGGAGAGCACCTCTATCATTTGCATGTATTACTATTAATTTGCATTGAGTATGATCATGACTGGATCTCTTTTACCATGAATTACAAGGTCTAGTCAGTCCTTGATCTTTAAAGGTGCTCTGCATTTATGTTTTGTGGTCTCAGAAAGGGCTAGCGAGATACCAACTTGTTATATCATATTATGATTGTTTTGAGAAAGTGTTGTCATCCGAGGTTTATTATTATTGCTCGCTAGTTCATTATGCCATTGATATGAGTAGACACGAGACCTGAAAGTTATTGTGAATGTGGTTAGTTCATGATTTTGTTGAAAACTTGAATGCTGGCTTTACATATTTATAACAACAAGAGCAACCAGAGTTTGTCAAAGTTTTTCTTTATCACTTTCAGTTTATCAACTGAATTGCTTAAGGACAAGCAAAGGTTTAAGCTTGGGGGAGTTGATACGTCTCCAACGTATCTACTTTTCCAAACACTTCTGCCCTTGTTTTGGAATCTAACTTGCAAGATTTGAATGGAACTAACCCGGACTGACGTTGTTTTTAGCAGAATTGTCATGGTGTTGTTTTTGTGCAGAAATAAAAAGTTCTTGGAATGACCTGAAAATCCACGGAGAATTATTTTGGAAAATATAAAAAATATCTGTGGAAAGATCCATGTCAGGGGGCCCACACCCTGTCCACGAGGGTGGGGGCGCGCCCCCTCCCCCTGGGCGCGCCCCCCTGCCTCGTGGGCCCCTGATGCTCCACCGACGTACCCCCGGACTCCAGATATTCACTTTCGGGGAGAAAAAAATCAAGGAAAAAGAATTATCGCGTTTTACGATACGGAGCCGCCGCCAAGCCCTAATCTCTCTCAGGAGGGCTGATCTGGAGTCCGTTCGGGGCTCCGGAGAGTGGAGATCGTCGCCATCATCATCATCAACCTTCCTCCATCACCAATTCCATGATGCTCACCGCCGTGCGTGAGTAATCCCATCATAGGCTTGCTGGAAGGTGATGGGTTGGATGAGATTTACCATGTAATCGAGTTAGTATTGTTAGGGTTTGATCCCTAGTATCCACTATGTTCTAAGATTGATGTTGCTATGACTTTGCCATGCTTAATGCTTGTCACTAGGGCCCGAGTGCCATGATTTCAGATCTGAACCTATTATGTTTTCATGAATATATGTGTGTTCTTGATCCTATCTTGCAAGTCTATAGTCACCTACTATGTGTTATGATCCGACAACCCCGAAGTGACAATAATCGGGACCACTGTCGGTGATGACCGTAGTTTGAGGAGTTCATGCATTCACTATGTGTTAATGCTTTGGTCCGGTACTCTATTAAAAGGAGGCCTTAATATCCCTTAGTTTCCACTAGGACCCTCCTGCCACGGGAGGGTAGGACAAAAGATGTCATGCAAGTTCTTTTCCATAAGCACGTATGACTATATTCGGAATACATGCCTACATTATATTGATGAACTAGAGCTAGTTCTATGTCACCCTAGGTTATAACTTTTACATGATGAATCGCATCTGACATAATTCCCCATCACCGATCCAATGCCTACGAGCTTTTCACATATTGCTTGTTGCTTATTTACTTTTCTGCTGCTACTATTACAAAAACTACAAAAACACTACCGTTACTTTTATTGCTGTTACCGCTATCTCCATATTACTTTGCTACTAAATTACCTTGCTGCAGATACTAAGTTTCCAGGTGTGGTTAAATTGACAACTCAGCTGCTAATACTTAAGAGTATTCTTTGGCTCCCCTTGTGTCGAATCAATAAATTTGGGTTGAATACTTTACCCTCGAAAACTGTTGCGATCCCCTACACTTGTGGGTTATCAGTGGGTTGTTGTTGTTGTTGTGGTTATGATTCTGGATGAGTAGCTGCATGAGGGCATTCTGGTTCTGGATCAACTGGGTAAGTTTCGGCGGAAATTCCGGGTCACGTCTCGAAGGCATTTGTTCGGTTTAGAGTGGATGAGAAATTAGAATAGAATAAGAGCCTAATGAGATAAATCACTACCCATATGCTTATGATAGCAATAAACTTCGAATCAAGCAATTCACACAAATCACACCACACAAGCAAAACCTACACGTAAGTTCATATCCACAAGAGATATGGTCTCTTCATACTACCGCAATCATTCGTTGGACTCCATTTGGTTGTGGTGGTCTGAACTAAATCTTCTCAAATCAAAGACAATTCTAGCTTCTTCTTCTTCGTCAATGATGTCTTCATAGGTCTTGGTCTCATCGGGCTGAGCAACTTAGTGATGGAGTTCACCAACAATTGAATTGAAGTAGAGAAGAGATAGAAATGAATAGAGAAGAGTACAGACCAACGGATATATAAGGAAGTCATAAAATAGAGTTTTCTTCCTATAGTTTTCTATTCCTAGTGGTCGTGTCCTACAGTCAGCGTGTGCTCTGTTACCAACTTGTAGCGACCCGACCCAAATGGATCAAAGTCTCTGTGCTTAAGTGTCATCCCTGGATCGGTATGCTGACACACACTGTACTCGAGGAATTATAACAGAGTTCAATCACACACTTTATTAATCGAGGTCCTCAAAAGAGTATTTATTACAATAATATGGCCAAAGGCCATCTGGATAAAATAAATGCGGAAGCATCAAAAGTAAAATGAGTCCATCAACTCCACGGCAAACTGAGTGCAGAACAACGACCTATCGCACCTTTACTCCTCGTCGGAAAACTCTGCAACATGAGACGTTGCAGCCGTGTAGGTCAGCACATGGAGTATGCTAGCAATTTCACACAATAGAATAATAATGAACAAGACTATCTCTATATGCAAATTTAGCTGGTGGAGGCTCTAAGTTTAATTTTTGCATAAAGCCAATTTTACCCTACAACAAAGGAATAAATTTTTATTTACTACTAAATTAAAATGTCATTATTGAGAAGGTTCCTCCAACTCAATCCAAAATTCCCAAGTTATTAGTAACCCAATAATTTCATTAAATTGAGTGATGAGATCAACCAATAATTCACTTCTAGATACTCAAGTTGTCCATAACCGGGAACACGGCTAATCATGATTAGTTTGTACACTCTGTAGAGGTTTGCGCACTTTTCCCCACAAGACTCGACCACCTCCATGATCGGAAGATCGAGACATAGTCTTCCTGAAGTATTTCCTCCAAACCCTCGGTAGACCGGTACCACGGGAAGAGGTCACAACTTACTTAACTATGCCAGAGCCCATAATGGCTTGTGGCTGCACACGGAATTTTCTAGGCATGAAATATCTTATGATCCCTTTGAGCCTGGGTGGCGGACCTAGGGTAATCACACGGGTACTCCGAGATTCCCCTTGGGCAAGCACTGGTTTCTCCAGGTGCCCGAGACAATCCACCCAGATGTGTATTAAAGTTGCCACCTTATGTTGTCCCGATAAATTATTATCTCTCGCATCTTACATGGATTACACATACCAATCCCCGTCTAAGAGCATGGCTAAGCAATATATGACATAACGAATATTCCTGAGGTGATCAAAGTTCATAGGTTCCTACCACATGAACTACAAAGCATAACCACATGTTCCCAATCCTACTCATGCAATCTTTGAGGGTGAAACTAATGCATAATAAAACTGGGTATTGAAAATTATGATCAAAGTGTGAACTTGCCTTGCTGACGTTCGTTGAATTCTAAAGATTCGTAGTAGCAAGCTCCACACTCTGGATGATCTAGCGTAAGCAAGCAATAACATACATAAGCATACAAGCAAAGATCCAAAAAGAAAACAAATAAAAGACTTTGAAAAACTGCAAAAACACCCAAAAATAGTATCTGTACAGAATGTAATTTTTATAGCAACAAAAATAAATGGTTTGGGTATTAACAAAAGGTACATGTCACAAGCTTTGATTTGCAAAAAGAATCACCCAAAACGGAGTTACGAAACTCAAGTTATGGCCTAACAAAGTTTCAATTCAGATCTGTTTGAATTCAAATTTTAAAATTTTCAAAAATATTTTTCGTTTGGTTCTGTGGATAGAGGATATTTTTATGAACTAGTAGGAAAAAGAATCAACTAAATCGGATCTATAGACTAAAAGATATACTAGAAACAAGATTTGGTATTGAAAGTGTGGAATATCGACTAGAGGGGGGGGTGAATAGGCGATTTTTATGGAATGCTTCAAAACATGGAAGTTTCGAAGACAAATGATAGAACAGATCGTATTTATATGTAGCGGAAGGTAGACTATACTAGACAAGCCATAGTCAAATATTCAATGAAGTGAAAGCATGAAGACTAATAGCCGCTAGGCAGTATGGATCAGGATGGAAGATAGAATGAAGCCAATCAGAACAAGTAGTCACACAGTGAAGTCAATCAGATAAGGCAAGCAGGCAATGACTTCACAACGGAAGACAATAAGTAAAGGGAAGGAAAGGATAGAACCAGTAGCTCGGGGAAGACAGTGATTTGTTAGACCAGTTCCAGTTGCTGTGACAACTGTACGTCTGGTTAGGAAGGCTGAGATTTAACTCAGAAGACCGCGTCTTCACCTTGTTCCCCTTGAGCTAAGTACACCTAGTCCTCGCCCAATCACTCTGGTAAGTCTTCAAGGTAGACTTCCAAACCTTCACAGATTTCGTTCACCGGCAATTCACAATGACTCTTGGATGCTCAGAACGCGACGCCTAACCGACTGGAGGAAACACAGTCCTCAAGTGTAACAAGTCTTCAGGTCACACAGACAGAAAGACTTCAGTGATGCCTAACACTCTTTGGCTCTGGGTGTTTGGGCTTTGTCCTCGCAAGGATCTCTCTCTCAAATGCTTCGGAGGTGTGTTGCTCTCAAACAACAAAAGTCGTGCAATAACTCTGAGCAGCCACCAATTTATGGTGTAGGGGGTGGGCTATTTATAGCCACTGGGCAACCCGACCGGATTTGTCCGAAGTGACCCTGGGTCACTAGGGAACTGACATGTGTTCCAACGGTCAGATTTCAAACACACACGGCAACTTTACTTGGGCTACAAGTAAAGCTGACTCATCCAGCTCTAGACAAGATTTGCTCTCATTGTCTTCGCTCGAAGACATAGGATTTGGTTGAGCATCACTTCAGTCACTCTGACTTAGTTCACTTGGACCCCACTTAACAGTACGGTGGTTCCTATGACTCAACAAAGAAGAAAAGAAAAAGGAAACAACGAAACATCTAAGTCTTCGCGCTCCATATCTTCACACAATGTCTTCTCATGTCATAGACTTCAATATGATTATCTTCATATACCACCATTGTCGTCAATGTCTTCATACATTTTTAGGGGTCATCTCCGGTAGGTAAACCGAGTCAATGAGGGACTACAACTTGTGTTATCCTGCAATTATCACAAACACATTAGTCCCTCAACCAGGTTTGTCGTCAATACTCCAAAACCAACTAGGGGTGGCACTAGATGCACTTACAATCTCCCCCTTTTTGGTGATTGATGACAAACTGGTTGAAGTTTTCAACGGGGATAAAAATATGTGAAATTGTAAAGGATGAAGGTATTGTCGTCATAAGTAGTAAAAGGCTCCCCCTGAAGATGTGCATATAGTTAATTTGCTTTTGAATGCAAATGCACATGGCAGGTTGTACTTGTGGAGATCCTCTTCAACTTAAGAAGACAATTCATCATGCACATTTGATATGTCGAATATAATGATATGCATAATGAGAAATGGACGTCTGCAAAATGACTAAGTGCGGAAAATATCGTAGCACATGCGGAATTTATCATCGCATTACAGAGTACCAGTAAACGTAGCAGACAACCATCAAGTTTAAGTGTTACAATTCAAAGAACCAAATGTAGCAAAAACGAGAGTTGTAAACACTAGGCAAAATATAAAGCACCCGCCCATATGAACCCGCTTGAAGACTATCAACCCATATGCTTCTCCCCCTTTTGTTAGAAAGGACCAAAAAGGTTTGAAGACATAGAGCCTCTACTCATTCCTAGTTGGAGCAGGAGAGGATGCAGGGTCGGCGTTGGTGTATGGCGGTGCAGAAGTAGTTGGCGCAGTGTCGACACGCGCTGAAGGAGAGGGTGGTGAGGTAGCATCATCTTGATCATCTATCACCCTGGCGTCAACCGTTGCAGCGGAGGAGGAGTAGTCAGAGTCTTCAAGAGACGGAGTTCAACGTAGAACAGCATTCCTCGAAGGAGTGTGGTCAAACTTGAATCTTTCAGTGAAGCCATCGTCTTGAAGATCTGTTTCAACACTCAGCAAAGTTAAACTCTTCCATGACCTCCGACAGGTTTCACAAGCAACAAAGGCATTCTTGGTGGCAAGGTTGCGAATGCGATTGACGTCCACCAAGAGGCTTTGCATCTGACGCTTCAGCCAGTAGTGATGCTTATCATGTTTCTGATGTAAGGCAACCAGAAGCTCTCGGTTATTGAGAACACGAGAGCGCTTCCGAGGCCTTTGGACAATGGTGCTCTCAGTAGCTTCAGTCTCTGCATGACGAGGTAGGCGAGTACGGCCAGCCAGAGGATAAATGCGAGAGACTGCTGGAACTCCTTCAATTGGCTGAGTGAAGCTCTGGTGATCAGCGTTGTGAAGACTGACTGGCTCTTTGGCAGGCTCTTGGTATATGGCTTCAGCTGACATATCAACCTTGGCAAGAATATATGATGATTGCGAGCAGAAGGCTGATAGTTGATAGCAGAATGAAGCTTGATGAGGCGCATAATCCATGGAGCGTAGAACTTGAGACCAAATAGATCAGAGCCTGACACAACCAACTGTCTGATAAAGAAATCTTGAGCATTGAAGCTGATGCCATTGATGATATAGAAGACCAATGTCTTCATTTTGCCTTCAAGCTTGGCTGATGAAGAGTGTCCTTTGACAGGCCATAGAGTTCGCCGGATGATATGATAGATGGTGCGGGGCAGATACTCTAGGTCTTCAACAAAGAACTCCTTGGGATATTCATCATCGATTGGCAAAGGCTACATCATGCTCAGCATCTGGCTCATGTTGGGCTTGCGCTTCTGAAAGATACTCTCCAAAGCTTCGTTGTGTAGTTGATAGCCAGGTTCATACAGTTCTCCTGGAGTGGGCAGGCCTGTAAGCTCAATGAGGTCAAAGGCTTTGGCTTCATGATGGACATTGTCTGTCATCCACTCAAGGACCCATGTCTTCGGATCCCTGCTGTAACCTCGAATGTGGAGGGTTGCATAGAATTGCAGAAGCAGCTCTTCATTCCAGTGCTCTTTGTCAGTCACAAAATTCAGCAAGCCAACATCACGGAAGCAATCAAGAGCTTACTCAAGACAGGGCAGTCCAGCAATGGCTTTAGTATCAAGAAGCATATGAGGGAATATGCGCCCTTGATCATAGAGTACTCGTGAATAATAAATGCGCTGCTGATGGCTCCAGAACCTATCTGATGATATCCTTGGCTTGGAATAGGGGTTCTTGGTGCTGTCAAAGAACGTGTTGTGCGCAGTGAAGCCATTTGCATTGAAGGACCCTTGAGAGGTGGCAGTACCTGGGAACCTTGGCAGTCTTGGCTTAGGCTTCTAAACTTGAGGCCTGTGTTCAACATGGTAGTCAAATTGAGGACCAGCAGCATGCGGTCCAGCAGCAGGCGGAGGAATTAGAATGGGCCATCTGACAAAGACGAGCTGATCATCTTTGTTGTATGCTTGCTCAATTGTATGGGGCCTTGGAGGCGGAACAGGAGCAGTGGCATCGGCTTCAGGCTGATAAGTGGCTTCAGGGGCAGCACTTGCTTCAGGTGCCATCACATCAGGCGCCACATTGACTTCAGGTGCCACATTAGCTTCAGCCATGACAATGTCATTGGCTTCAGTGGTGGTGGTGGCGGCCTTAGAATTTGTAACCTCCACTTCAGGAGCTGGAGGGTAGGACACGTTCTCCTCGAGAACAGGGGGTGTGGCAGCACGTGCTTCTTCTTCTTCGGGTTGTTCTTCATCGGCTGATGCAGCCGGAATATCTTCAACCGCTTTGGCTTCAGACTCTGGGAGGTTCACAGTAGGAGTAGCTTCAGGAACTGATTGTTGCTCTTCTCCTTCTGGAACACTTGGGGTAACGACTTGAGGCCTTGGTCCTTTGCGAAGCATGCGGAATGCTGGTGACGCCTGTGGTGATGGAGTTGGTTGGGCCTCAAAGTCTTCATCTTCAAGCACCGAACTGGTGACTTGAGTTGGGGGAGTGGCTGGTGTATCTTGCGGGTGATCAGCCCACGAGTCATCTTGTGTAATTGGCGTCAATGGACGACCAATGCTGATGCGTTCGTTGTTCGTAAGAACAGGCGAAGATTCCACATTGTACTCAATCTGAGGAAGGACTTCATCATCTTCAACATTGTCATGAGGACCAATGTCTTCAGCTGCGGTGGGGTCAATAGCTGGAATGTCTTTAGCCTCTGTGGGAGCAGGCTCATGAACTGTCATGCGACGTTCTTGGTGTGTAGACGCAGGACGAGCAACAGAAATGGGCTCGACGAAAAGGGGCTCTATGGGAGCAGCCCGGGCCTTCTTGATCTTGCGCTTCTTAGTGGGTGGAGCATCATCAGTGTTGTTCTTGCGCTTGCGAGCTTCATCTTCAGCCACCTTTGTCTTCTTAAGCTCTGAAGCAGCTGGGATGACCTGAGGCTTCGTGCCAGTCATGCTAGCAGGGAAGACAATGCTAGGCACTTCCTGCCTTGATTCTTCAGCTTGGGTCACAGTTTGCTTCTTCTTTTTCTTGACAGCCATCCTGGGGTCAACGTCAGGACGCCCAAGGGCCTTGCACTTTTCAGCTTCATTGTAAGCTTGGACACATTTGGCAGCCAAGGCCTTGATTCGCCCACGAGAACCTTGGGCTTCTTCATGCCTCCTGCGAAAGGCTTCCTTGAGCTCATGCATCATGACCTTGAAGTTCTGGATTTCTTGGACGCTGAGCTTGGCCATATGCTTCTTGAACTGAGCCTTTTCATAGTCAATCTTTTGCTTCAACACAACAATTCTCTGAGCAAGAGCTAGCTCAGAAGCAATGGCGCCATTGAAGGAGACGCTGAGGCCAACAGGAAGTTGTAGATCATCAAAGCTAAGGTTGGGGGTATCAAACCATTCATCAATGAAGTTGTTCAACACTTTCACGTCAAAGAGCGGCAAATCGTTGAAGATTTCTGCATCTTGCTTGCTCTTGATCAATTGCTCCAGAGCGTCGTCAGCTAGATCTTCATCGCTTCATAGATCAATGGCTTCATTGGCGTTCTTCAGATCAACATCAGGAGTTAGAGCTGGACTGGGGTTGCGCATGGGCTTCTTCCTTAGCTGCTTGCTCTTGGAAATGCGAGAGTGTTCCTCAGATTTCACACTTGGTGCAGGTGGAGCAGTAGCCAATGGCTTCACTCTCGAAGCAATTGGATGAGTGGTCTTCGAAGCCTTGGATTTTTTCTTCTTCTTGGGCTTCGGAGATGCAGGCGCTTCATCAGAATCAGCGTCGTCTGTAGGTTGATCCACATCCGCCCCTTAAACCCTTATATGACTGATGAGACCTTCTAAGTTGTACAAGGGCCCAACCAGGTTAGGTTCAGCTTCGCGCGTTTCATCAGCACGGGGCGCAGAGGGGCCAGGATTGAAGTCAAATCCCCAGTTCTTCTTGTTTTCTTTGGCCGAGTTCTTGGCATATTGAAGATTGCGCTTGAACAGATTGTCGTCGCGACACCATAGCAGTGAAGATGGGTCGGCATCTGCTGGTTGTGGCCCTCTGACCATACAAGGATAGAAGCCTTGAGCAATGGCTTCAGCTTGAGTCCTGGGTGGAAGATTCTTGTACGTAATGTCTCCCCAGGGACGCTTGATGCATTCTTTTCAGCACACTCTTGGGTCACGAATTTGTACTTGAACCACTGTTCAGCCCAATATCTTTGAATCCATTGGATTCGAGTCTTCCTCTGATTGTAGTCCTCCTCTGGATCCGTCTTGTACATTTCACTGAGGTCAGGAGGTAAATCCTTGGAGGTGTTTCCACGGCACTGTCTGCCACCCTTCCTAACTGATTCGTCGGTTGCCATCGGGTTCAATCTGAAAGGCTTCAAACTGAAAGGCTTCAACACTGGCAAATGCTTCGGTCTGCTGGTCAGACAGGAACTGGCTTCGGGAGAGTGAATATGACGCTGCAAGAATTCTGCAAATGAATGCAGACTATGAGAACCAAGGGATTCTCCCACGGACATGTACCTGTGACAGCATTAGAGATGCGAGGGAAGGGGAAGAGGTCATATGCATTCTCAGAAGATTTTGAAGATAAATCAGTTTAGAAGACTTTGACCTCATAGCGCGAAGACATTCACTTATATGACGAGAGTTGGTTCCAGATTTGTACGAATCCATGAATAGGTACAAGTGAGGAATCTAACTACGTGTGAAGCTTAAGTGAATATTCTAGGCAAAGTATGAGATGCAGACAGGATAGATCCATATATGTGCAGGCAGAAACTTCTTATGGTAAAAGTGATGAATCTATTGGATCAAGAAGATGGTAAAAAGAGAGTTTTAATTTACCACACAATGAACTGCTAGACAGAGAAGAAGTGGATGCCGGGCAGTTTGATCTTCCATGCCCTAACTTGGCGACAGAAGACACCTACGGCGGCGGCGGAGGAGATGATGTCCGTGGCCGGCGTGAAGACGGCGTCGACGAGGTCGCGGCAGCGAAGCGCTTCATAGCCGGCATCGTCGAGAGCTAGCGAAGGCGCTAGGGTTGGTCGAGGTGTAGAGGTGGTAGAAGAATTTTTGACCGTGATGGGACGTGCATTTATAAGCATGGGAGACGGCACAGCACAATTACGCAGGTGCCCCTGGCGATTCACATCTGAGGGACACGTGGTGGACATGTACATTGGGAGTTGTCCCACGATCCCACGCACGCCACGACTATCGGGGTGGTCGTTCCGGCTTCTCCGGGTTTCAGGCATAAAGGATTGATCATTAAAATCAGATTTAAAGTTTGTCTCTGTATCTTCTGCTGACAAGGATGCAGAGAAGATATTCGACGGTTCCAACTGAATGCATATGATTTGGATAGACAGAGTTTGAAGTGAGGAAGCATAGAGAGGTTAGGGTCCGATCACATTCACTTAGTTCAAAAGATTCAAATAAGAAGATATAGCTATAAGTGAATGATGTAGAGGACAGAACACAAGTCTATATTTGTCCTATATGAAGATAAACCAACTGCGAAGACTTTGCAAATGTAACGCCAAGAGAAACACTTCAAACAAAGATTTTGTGGTGGCGTTACCCAACGTATAGGAAGTATTAGACCCAGGCACGGCGCACAATTATCGTGGCGCTCCGAAGTCAAATTCCGCGTTAATGTATTCACGCTTAGAATGTAAGTCTTCACTGATTGAAGATATACTTTACTTCGTGTGTTGCACATCTAAGTCATCAATATGCATAAGTGTTAGGATGTGTGCCTGATTACAGGACATTTGAGTATTCTAAGATATTTAGCTCACACCGCAACTTGCAAAACCTTTTCTCATCCAAGGGCTTTGTGAAGATATCTTCCAGTTGCTCTTCAGTGTTGACGTGTATGATATCAATATCTTCCTTCATGACATGATCTCTGAGAAAGTGATGACGAATTTCAATGTGCTTTGTCTTCGAGTGCTGAACTGGGTTGTTGGCAATCTTGATGTCGCTTTCATTGTCGCAGTAGAGTGGCACATGCTTCAGATGGACACCATAGTCCTTGAGCGTTTGCTTCATCTAGAGAAGCTGAGCGCAGCAAGATCCAGCAACAATGTATTCAGATTCAGCAGTGGAGAGTGATACACAGTTCTGCTTCTTTGAAGACCAACAGACAAGTGATCGTCCCAGAAAGTGACATGTTCCTGACGTAGACTTGCGATCAACTTTGTCACCAGCATAATCAGCATCTGAGAATCCAACTAGATCAAACTCTGAGCCCTTTGGATACCATAATTCTAGTGTTGGGGTGTAAGCCAAATATCGAAGTATTCGCTTCACAGCTAAGTGATGTGACTCCTTTGGTGCCGCTTGATATCGAGCACACATGCAAACACTAAGCATAATATCTGGCCTAGATGCACATAAATAAAGTAAAGAACCAATCATGGAGCGGTATACCTTTTGATCGAAATCTTTACCATTGGCGCCGGGACCCAGATGGTGTTTAGCTGGCATAGGCATTGAGTAACCTTTGCAATCTTGCATTCCAAACTTCTTCAGGCAATCTTTGAGGTATTTCTCTTGAGATATGAAGATGACGTTGCTTTGCTGACGAATTTTAAGACCAAGGAAGAACTTCATCTCACCCGTCATGGACATCTGATATTGTTCTTGCATCATGTGACCAAACTCATCACTGTATATTTTGTCAGTGCAGCCGAAGATAATGTCGTCCACATAGATTTGGCAGACAAACAGTCCAAGGGATTCAACAAGCATGACTTTATCCATGTGCTGATCCCTTGAGTTTGCAACTCTACCTAGACCCAACACTTTGCTCTTACCAGTATCAGCAAATGTGATGTGACTCTTGTTAGCTGGACGTAAGGTTGAGTCCATAAGAAGTCTTCGATCTCCAGTCATATGATTTGTGCATCCGCTGTCCATAATCCATTCTGAAGACTTTGGTGTCACTCCCTACAATGCAGTTAGGGGGATAGGCTTCACCAATAGTTAATGTGAAGCATAAACATTTGACGTACAAGTGGATTGTGAAAGCTTAGATCCAAGTTAGGACTGGTAAGATGATTAGCAAGCGATTCATGAACAAAATAGATAGTAAAACCATTTGGGCATTTGATCTTGTGCCCTACAAGATGTTTTAGGTCCCCGGCAATAGCATCAGACGCCTTTGATCTTCGGCTGGAGACCTTTCCCTGCAAGAGAAAGTTAGTTCTTCTTAACCACCCACATCTTCAGGGGTGGCTTAGAAGCAATTAATCTAAGAGCAGCATCTGAGAATTTTGGCTTTGGAGCCCTAGCAAATAGTCTTGCAGTAGGAGAATAATACTCATAAGAATAAGCAAAGAAGTTCTTTGTTTTGTGAATATAGCGGTTTGAGGAAACACGCTCATATTCATGGGTCTGACTATAATTTCCCTGTAAAACATTGGCGTTAGGGTGACTCAGGTGAGTCCTTTGTCTGTATGAAGCCTTAGGACCATATGAAGCCTTTGGTCTGGGGTTTGTCTTCTTCCCAGGTGATGTCATGATGACATTTGCTGGAAGCTTCTCAAGACAACCTTTGGGAACCCAGATCTTCTTCATAGGTGGCCCGTTCCTGCAGTTAGTACCAATATACGTGGAAAACACTTCACCATTCTGATTCTTAAACAGTTTATAGTTTGCATCAAAGGATTCATCAATGATAATAGGATTAGTACAAGTGAAGCCAGATAAGGTAGACAGATCCACTGAAGGTTCCTTTGCAGAAACCCATGTGATTTTGGGGTACTGCTCAGGCTTCCAGTATGAACTATCAACATTCATTTCCTCTCGAACCCTACACCCTCTTTCCTAGGGTTTCGGTTCAGTATCTGCTTTTTGAGGACATCACATAAAGTTTGATGCCCTTTGAGGCTTTTGTACATCCCTGTTTCAAGCAAAGTCTTCAACCTATCATTTTCATCAGCAATAGTAGTGGTATCCTCAGCAGAGGGGTTAGTTACCACATCAACAATTGAGATATTACAACAGTGGCAGCAGTAGAACATTCAGCAACAGATGTAGCGTTATCACACTCAATGCATTTTAGACATGGAGGAATAAACTCTTCCTGAGAAGCACTGATTTTGTTGAGCAAGTAATGAATCGCGCTCCTTCTGAAGATCTTCATAACACACTCTTAGCTTCTCATGATCAGATAAGAGAGTGTTATGATGACTTTGAAGCATGTCAAACTTGGTCTGAAGTCTCTGAAGACTCTCAACCAAGGTTTTCGATTGATCCATTTCTTCACCCAACATATCATTGCTCTTATTAAGCATTTTTTGGGCTTTTTCCAAAGCTATTTGTTGTTTAGTGGCAAGGGAAGCAAGTTTGACATATCTGGGTCCAAATTCATCACCAAATTCATCATCACTAGACTCAGATAGGTAGCATTCGGTTACCTTGGCACCTTTTGCCATAAGACATGGTGCTGAGGATGATGGTTCTGGATCGAAAGTCATCGTCTTGAGAGATTCTTTGAAATCCTCAAACCCGGGATCATCACGAGTTCGATGACCTTCATAGACTTTAGAGAGACGGTCCTAGATAAGCTTCGCATGATCGAGACGCATGACGTTCCTGAACTAATTTTGAGATAGACAGGAGCAGATGACGTCCTTCGCTGTGAGGTTGAGAAGAGTTAACTTGCGAATGTCATCAGCTTCTGCCATCTTGCACAGATCGGTAAGATCAATCTCAGTGACGGTCCACAGCTCACTGTTTATCGCCATGAGACGCTTCTTCATCATGGCCTTCCACTTGGGATACTCGTGACCGTCAAACATGGGGCAAGACACTGTCTTCATTCCTATGGTCAACATAACTAAAACTGCGGGAGCATCAAAAGTAAAATGAGTCCATCAACTCCACGGCAAACTGAGTGTAGAACAACGACCTATCGCACCTTTACTCCTTGTCGGAAAACTCTGCAACTTGAGACGTTCCAGCCGTGTAGGTCAGCACATGGAATATGCTGGCAATTTCACACAACAGAATAATAATGAACAAGACTATCTCTATATGCAAACTTAGCTGGTGGAGGCTCTAAGTTTAATTTTTGCATAAAGCCAATTTTACCCTACAACAAAGGAATAAATTTTTATTTACTACTAAATTAAAATGTCATTATTGAGAAGGTTCCTCCAACTCAATCCAAAATTCCCAAGTTATTAGTAACCCAATAATTTCATTAAATAGAGTGATGAGATCAACCAATAATTCACTTCTAGATACTCAAGTTGTCCATAACCGGGGACACGGCTAATCATGATTAGTTTGTACACTCTGTAGAGGTTTGCGCACTTCCCCACACAAGACTCGACCACCTCCATGATCGGAAGATCGAGACATAGTCTTTCTGAAGTATTTCCTCCAAACCCTGGGTAGACCGGTACACCTACTTTCCCCTACATCAGCTAGTCTACCACGGAAAGAGGTCACACAACTTACTCAACTATGCCAGAGCCCATAATGTCTTGTGGCTGCACACGGAACTTTCTAGGCATGAAATATCTTATGATCCCTTTGAGCCTGGGTGGCGGACCTAGGGTAATCACACGGGTACTCCGGGATTCCCCTTGGGCAAGCACTGGTTTCTCCAGGTGCCCCACACAATCCACCCAGATGTGTATTAAAGTTGCCACCTTATGTTGTCCCGATAAATTATTATCTCTCGCATCTTTCATGGATTACACATACCAATCTCCGTCTAAGAGCATGGCTAAGCAATATATGACATAATGAATATTCCTGAGGTGATCAAAGTTCATAGGTTCCTACCACATGAACTACAAAGCATAACCACATGTTCCCAATCCTACTCATGCAATCTTTGAGGGTGAAACTAATGCATAGTAAAACTGGGTATTGAAAATTATGATCAAAGTGTGAACTTGCCTTGCCGACGTTCGTTCAATTCTAAAGATTCGTAGTAGCAAGCTTCACACTCCAGATGATCTAGCGTAAGCAAGCAATAACATACATAAGCATACAAGCAAAGATCCAAAAAGAAAACAAATAAAAGACTTTGAAAAACTGCAAAAACACCCAAAAATAGTTTCTGTACAGAATGTAATTTTTATAGCAACAAAAATAAATGGTTTGGGTTTTAACAAAAGTACATGTCACAAGCTTTGATTTGCAAAAAGAATCACCGAAAACGGAGTTACGAAACTCAAGTTATGGCCTAACGAAGTTTCAATTCAGATCTGTTTGAATTCAAATTTTAAAATTTTCAAAAATATTTTTTGTTTGGTTCTGTGGATAGAGGATATTTTTATGAACTAGTAGGAAAAAGAATCAACTAAATCGGATCTATAGACTAAAATTTATACTAGAAACAAGATTTGGTATTGAAAGTGTAGTATATCGACTAGAGGGGGGGTGAATAGGCGATTTTTATGGAATGCTTCAAAACATGGAAGTTTCAAAGACAAACGATAGAACAGATCCTATTTATATGCAGCGGAAGGTAGACTAGACTAGACAAGCCATAGTCAAATATTCAATGAAATGAAAGCATGAAGACTAATAGCCGCTAGGCAGTATGGATCAGGATGGAAGATAGAATGAAGCCAATCAGAACAAGTAGTCACACAGTGAAGTCAATCAGATAAGGCAAGCAGGCAATAACTTCACAATGAAAGACAGTAAGTAAAGGGAAGGAAAGGATAGAACCAGTAGCTCGGGGAAGACAGTGATTTGTTAGACCAGTTCCAGTTGCTGTGACAACTGTACGTCTGGTTAGGGAGGCTGAGATTTAACTCAGAAGACCGCGTCTTTACCATGTTCCCCTTGAGCTAAGGACACCTAGTCCTCGCCCAATCACTCTGGTAAGTCTTCAAGGTAGGCTTCCAAACCTTCACAGACTTCGTTCACTGGCAATTCACAATGACTCTTGGATGCTCAGAACGCGACGCCTAACCGGCTGGAGGAAACACAGTCCTCAAGTGTAACAAGTCTTCAGGTCACACAGACAGAAAGACTTCAGTGATGCCTAACACTCTTTGGCTCTGGGTGTTTGGGCTTTGTCCTCGCAAGGATCTCTCTCTCTCAAATGCTTCGGAGGTGGGTTGCTCTCAAACGACAAAAGCCGTGCAATAACTCTGAGCAGCCACCAATTTATGGTGTAGGGGGTGTGCTATTTATAGCCACTGGGCAACCCAACCGGATTTGTCCGAAGTGACCCTGGGTCTCTAGGGAACTGACACGTGTTCCAACGGTACGATTTCAAACACACACGGCAACTTTACTTGGGCTACAAGTAAAGCTGACTCATCCAGCTCTGGATAAGATTTGCTCTCATTGTCTTCGCTCGAAGACATAGGATTTGGTTGAGCATCACTTCAGTCACTCTGACTTAGTTCACTTGGACCCCACTTAACAGTACGGTGGTTCCTATGACTCAACAAAGAAAAAAAGAAAAAGGAAACAACGAAACATCTAAGTCTTCGCGCTCCATAGTCTTCACACAATGTCTTCTCATGTCATAGACTTCAATATGATTATCTTCATATACCACCATTGTCGTCAATGTCTTCATACATTTTTAGGGGTCATCTCCGGTAGGTAAACTGAATCAATGAGGGTCTACAACATGTGTTATCCTGCAATTCTCACAAACACATTAGTCCCTCAACCAGGTTTGTCGTCAATACTCCAAAACCAACTAGGGGTGGCACTAGATGCACTTACACGTATAGAATCTGAGATTGTAAAAATTACTGGAAAAAGAAAAGAAAAAGAATTCGGCCAGATGCCATGTGGCGCTCTCTGATTGGCTGGGGTGTTTGCTGCTGCTCTTTTGGAGAGAACGTTCGCTAACTAAAGGTTTCGGTAGCATCGGCTTATTTAAAAAATGATTGTCCGGTTCAAAGTAAACCAGAAAAAACGATCTACAAAAAAACGTTATTTTTTAACTGAACGAACATGATGTACGTTCAACTTATAGAGAAGAAAGAGCGTCAGGGAGGCGCTCGGGCTCCGGCGAGGCGGCGGCTCAGGTGATCGTGGGCGGAGGCGGAGATGTCTAGGAGATGCGGTGGAGAGTGACTCGTCCGGTGGTGTAGTCGGAGATGGCCGGTGTCAACGAACGGCGACGGAACGAAGCGGCGAAGCTTGGTGCTCCGGGTGCTTCGGTGAAGACAACGAGGTTGGTGCAGCGGCTGTAGATGGAGAGGGATCACAAAACCATGTCAAATGGAGTCTAGGGATCGAGAGAAGACGGAACACAAAAGGATATGGCTCGGGATGGCTCACCGGCGTCGGAATCTGACGATGAACTGCGACTTCTGAGGTGAGATTGGAACGTCGAGTGCGTCGTCTAGAGGTGGTTTTGGCGAGAGATTTTCGACTGAATCGGTCGAGGAGAGTCCTGGCTATTTATAGGACATCTTCCTTCGACGTGAAGTGGGCTGGAGTTAAGATAGCAAAGAATTTGAAACGAAGGGGCTTCGGGGGCACGAACGCGTACGTTTCTGTTGGTCCGTTCGTGGGGAGGAAGAAGAAGAGGTGCGCGGGGCCCAGGTGCCAGGGAAAAGGAAGAGGTAACGAGGGGGGAAAAAGAAACGGGTGAGCGAGGGCATTGGGGTTCGGTCCTCAGAGAAAAAAACAGAGGGAGAGATATGTTACTTACGAGAGAGAGAGAGAGAGAGAGAGAGAGAGAGAGAGAGAGAGAGAGATATATAGCGAGGGGAACGCTGGCCTAGCGGTGGCCTGGCTGGCCTGGCTGGGTTGGCGATCGGCCCGGCTGGGCTGGCGCTGCTAGCTGGGCCGGCTGGCCTGGCCAGCGCGGGTAGTTTTTCTAATTAGACAGTGAGAAAAAAATTATAAAGATAGAAAATAATATATTTTTAATATATAACATATATATATATATTATATATTAAATATATATATATATATATATATATATATATATATATATATATATATATAGGAAAATGGTTGTGTACTCCTGGGAGTACGTAATCCCGCTCCTAATATATCATATAGATGAATCTTTTATACCTCTTTATTATTTTTAGTATACTTCATTAGTAATTATTAGATACCCCAAAATGATTTTCATGAAAAAATTCATACGAGTCTACATATTTTAAATGTTTACGTATATACTGATGTGTTTGTACGTGAAAAAGGTATATTACAAAAAGTACGTCGCAGATGATATTTTTTCAACAAAACTCGTATTGGGGTATCTTAGAATATTTAATGAAGTATATTGAGAATGATAATGAGGTATAATTAATGCTTATGTGAGGTATATTGAGGATGGGAGTACATACTCCCAGGGAGTACAAAAGAGGAGTCATATATATATATATATATATATATATATATATATATATATATATATATATATAACATAAAAAGAA
>LR738715.1:179585983-179608118 GCA_902687465.1 Secale cereale | reverse complement strand
CCCCCTTAGGGTTTCCCCCAACCCTAGGCGCCTTGGGCCCTTGGGGGCGCACCAGACCACAAGGGGCTGGTTCGCCCCCCTTTGCTTAGTCCACTTGGCCCACCGGGTAGGTGGCCCCACCCGGTGGACCCTTGGACACTTTCCGGTGGTCCTGGTACAATACTGGTGACCTCGAAATCACTCCGGTGACCAAAACAGGACTTCCCATATATAAATCTTTACCTCCGGACTATTCCGGAAATTCTCGTGACGTCCGGGATCTCATCCAGGACTCCGAAAAACATTTGGTAACCACGTACATACATTCCCTATAACCCTAACGTCATCGAACCTTAAGTGTGTAGACCCTACGGGTTCGGAAATCATGTAGACATGACCGAGACATCTCTCCGGCCAATAACCAACAGTGGGATCTGGATACCCATGTTGGCTCCCACATGTTTCACGATGATCTTATCGGATGAACCATGATGTCAAGGATTCAATCAATCCCATATACAATTCCCTTTGTCTACGGGTATAGTACTTGCCCGAGATTCGATCGTCGGTATCCCGATACCTTGTTCAATCTCGTTACCGGCAAGTCTCTTTACTCGTTCCGTAACACATCAGCTCGTGACCAACTCCTTAGTCACATAGAGCTCATTACGATGATGTATTACCAAGTGGGCCCAGAGACACCTCTCCGTCATCCGGAGTGACAAATCCCAGTCTCGATTCGTGCCAACCCAACAGATGCTTTCGGTGATGCCCGTAGTGCACCTTTATTGTCACCCAGTTATGTTGTGACATTTGGTACACCCAAAGCATTCCTACGGTATCCGGGAGTTGCACAATCTCATGGTCTAAGGAAAAGATACTTGACATTGGAAAAGCTTTAGCATACGAACTACACAATCTTGTGCTATGCTTAGGATTGGGTCTTGTCCATCACATCATTCTCCTAATGATGTGATCCCATTATCAATGACATCCAATGGCCATGGTCATGAAACCGTGACCATCTATCGATCAACGAGCTAGTCAACTAGAGGCTCACTAGGGACATATTATGGTCTATGTATTCACACATGTATTACGGTTTCCGGTTAACACAATTATAGCATGAACAATAGACGATTATCATGAACAAGGAAATATAATAATAACTATTTTATTATTGCCTCTAGGGCATATTTCCAATAGATGAACTCAGCGTAGCGGGATGCCATCGCTTCCTTACCATGGGTTTGGTCACGGCCGACGAGGAACTCGGCGGGACGGGATGCCATCACTTCCTTACTAGTTAATGGGGACAGCCGTATAGTGCGGTGGTTTTTGAAAAGCTCAAGGACAAATGGCGAAGGAAATTCGGCTTCCCTTATGACCTTTGTCATTCATTATCTCACGTGATTTATCTCCGTCACCTCCGGAAATAGTGTGCGCTGACCGCTAAGCCTATTGTGTGTTGCTATATGATTGGCCGGAACCCCAACCATGTGGATCGTACATGTGCACCGTAGGATGCGTTGTGATCAAACGACAATCCATGTCCCTCTCATCACACCCGTGCAGCTGTAGCTGGATTGGATTTATCTGTGCTAAATGCCTATAAAATGCACAGAATCCCCTAAATATGATAAATGAGCCCGGAAAAGTGCCAAATTTGAACACGGTGATTTGTAGGGTGTATGTTCATCGTAGCAAAAAACTCAAGGACAAAGAACGAAGGAAATTTGGATTCCCCTTCAATATTGGCGATTTCCCTCTCAAAACCATGGAACTTCCTCAGTGATGGCTTGATTTATGAAGGGCGTGCAGGACGACAAAGCTAAACATTCTCAAATTTTCACCAGGGCATGGTGAGGCCATACCATGGGATCATGCCAGGCGTTTCATGTGTTTCAAGCATGAAATTCATTTTTGTATAGTTAAAAAACCAATAAATGACACATTTCTGGTTGACTATTATTGCCACACATTTCCTTGAAATCTCTGTCCATTCCTTGTAAATGGCATGAGAATTTACTAAATAGCACGAGCATGGTTTTCCAAACCGTTCTTGTGCACCTTTTCATGCACCGAGTGTTTGAATTTGAATTATGTGCATTCATGCGTAGAAAATACACATAATCCCCTAAATACGGTAAATGGGTCCGGAAAAGTGCCAAATTTGAACACGGTGATTTGCAGGGTATATGTTTATCGAAGAAAAAACTCAAGGACAAAGAACGAAGGAAATTTGGATTCCCCTTCAATCTTGGTGATTTCCCTCTCGAAACCATGGAAATTCCTCGACGATGGTTCGATTTATGAAGGGCGTGCATGACGACATAAGCCAAACCTTCTCAAATTTTCACCAGGGCATGGTGAGGCCATACCATGGCACCATGCCAGGCGTCATGTTTTTTAAGCATGAATTTCATTTTTCTATAGTTGAAAACCCAATAAACGACACGTTTGTGGTTGACTATTGCCACACAGTTTCTTGAAATCTCTGCCCATTCCTTGTAAAAGGCATGAGATCTACTAAATAGCACGAGCATGGTTTTCCAGACCATTCTTGTGCACCTTTTCATGCACCGATTGTTTGAATTAGAATTACGAGCATTCATGCCTAGAAAATGCACAGAATCCCCTAAATATGGTAAATCAGCCCAGAAAAGTGTCAAATTGGAACACATTGATTTGCAGAGTGTATGTTCATCGTAGAAAAAAATCTCAAGGACAATGAACGAAGGGAATTTGAATTTCCCTTCAATCTTGGTGATTTCCCGCTCAGAACCATGGAACTTCCTTGGTGATGGTTCGATTTATGAAGGGCGTGCATGACGACATCAGCCAAACCATGGCACCATGTGAGGCGTCATGTTTTTCAAGCATGTATTTTATTTTTTTTATTGTTGAAAACCAATAAATGACACATTTGTGGTTGACTATTGCCACACCTTTCCTTGAAATCTCTGCCCATTCCTTGTAAAAGGCATGAGAATTTACTAAATATCACAAGCATGGTTTTTCATACCGTTCTTGTGCACCTTTTCATGCACCTATTGTTTGAATTTTAATTATGTGCATTCATGCGTAGAAAATACACAGAATCCCCTAAATATGGTAAATGAGCCCGGAAAAGTGCCAAATTTGAACATGGTGATTTGCTGGGTGTATGTTCATCGTAGAAAAAAACTCAAGGACAAAGAATGAAGGAAATTTGGATTCCCCTTCAATCTTGGTGATTTACATCTTGAAACCATGGAACTTCCTCGATGATGGTTCGATTTATGAAGGGCGTGCATGACGACATAAGCCAAAACTTCTAAAATTTTCACCAGGGTATGGTGAGGCCATACCATGAATTTAATTTTTCTATAGTTGAAAAACCAATAAACGACGCGTTTGTGGTTGACTATTGCCACAGATTTCCTTGAAATTACTGTCCATTCCTAGTAAAAGGCATGATAATTTACTAAATAGCACGAGCTTGGTTTTCCAGACCATTCTTTTGCACCTTTTCATGCACTGATTGTTTGAATTTGAATTATGTGCATTAATGCCTAGAAAATGCACATAATCCCCTAAATATGGTAAATGAGCCCGAAAAATGCCAAATTTGAACATGTTGCATTGGATGGGGTATGTTGATCGTAGAAAAAAACTGAATGAGAAATTAGGAAGGAAATTTGGATTCCCATTCAATCTCGGTGATTTACTATCGCACACGATACATCTGTGTCACCTCTGCGAACAGTGTGTGTTCACCCAGACATGCAAAAGGAAAAAGAAAGCCTGACCCTCACCTACCCACTTCGTCCCCACCCACTCTCGCTGCAGACTTTTCCGCAACTCTACACCTCATCAAATTTTATCGCCGCGACACCCCTAAGCTTGACGGCTGTCGTCGGCAGACGGAGGTCGCGCTCCAAACGGCACGGGATTTCGCCCTTACCACTTACCGCCGCCTATCTACACCGACTTGTACCGACATTCTAGACTCTAGTCGATTGGGGTTTTCTGCGGGATTGGGCCGGGGATTTTCCTCATGGAGAAGGTAATCAATTTAGCAAAATATTCACTCATCTCTTATCGCACTCCGTCCATCACTGTTAATCAACCGACGGAAATCCTCGTGGATTCATTTTGCTTCTAGCTGAGTCAAGGATTTTTCATTCAAGTGTCCACAGTGCAAGCACAAATCGGGCAAGTGTGGTCGCGGCCAGTCGGAAACGAAGTTCTATCTCACCATTCAAGACGACTTCAGGGAGTGCTCGGTATGTTCAATCTGACCCTACCACGGTCTGCATGGCCTAAATTTATGAACATATATCGTATATTGCTACATTTGGATAAAACGTACGGTGCCACATGCATCCTAGACGTCGAAGCCCCCCCCCCCCCTAAATTAGGCGAGTTAATGATGTATTGTTCATTCAGTTACTCTCATATCTGCATCAAATCTTTGTTACATCATCTATTTTTAATTACATATTTTTGTACTTTGCTTTCAGCTATATATTATTTTGTTTTCTCAGTTACTCCCATATTTGCATGTTGCTATGTTATTTCAATATATCTAATTTACCATCTTAATTTTTATTTCAAGCAGTACATCCCTTGCTTTGCAAGAACACGATTAGAAGGAAATCTTGGGCTTTACTTTGTTGATGACTCCATGGATGTCATATTGACAACGCAACATGAATATACAATGACAATTAGCATAAACTTGATAAATATGGTCACTCCTATTTTGATGCAGATCTTTGGATAAAAATTTCTAAGTTTTATGAACTGAAAGTTGTCAATAAAATTCTAGTGCGTGCACCACAACCTGGTCTAACAAACATAGGTGTTTACTTCCCCAATGTCATTAGTCGATCAAAGTTTGATCGAGGTTAGTGTTCTTTCAACTTTCTCCATGCTGGCATCTTACTTAGCAAAACCGGGGTATTTGTTCTGACTAACTGACCAGTATTTAGGCAGCCAATTGTGATTTCATTTTCTGACTCCGTTTCTAGGCAGTAACAAATTTTTATTACCAATTTATGCCCATTATGTATTCTTCTGCCATGATCTGAATAAATAGTATCTTTCCACCTTTAAAGCAGGATATGTTGGATGCATAGTTAACAATCTGTATGTTACTCGGCGTACCAAATTTCAATGGAAAGAATTGAAGCTTTTCATAAAATTTATTGATAATCTGACAAAGATAGCACATCGTATGAACGATGTATTTTCGATGGGATTTATCCTACGTATGGTGCACACATTGAACAAGACCAATTGTGTGCACAAAACGCTGGTACAAAGTCTTATTTTTATGTTGATGTTAATAAACTATGTATATCTTCAATGATATGTTACAAATGGGTTTTATTCTACATTTCAAAATAAATTGCCCGTTGCAGCTGTTCCTAAATTGATTTCCTGGCGTGGTCGAATTACACTTGTGCCTGCTAATAACACCAAAGTGATTGCAAGGTACTGCATTTCCTACAGAAATGGAACCATTCAAATTAACAAGTTCTCGCTTGTCGTGGCAATGCATCCTGGTATCAGAATATATATTCTGATCCGGGCGAGCTAACAGGATAATATATAGGACAAAACTATTCTGATCCCAGGATCCAAATAACTATTTGGATCACGATCAACCCCTATAAAGGCCCGACGGGATGTTACTGAGATCGGCCGAACTAACAGGAAAAAAGCCCAAAGCGCCCCGACCCTTATCCCCGTCAGTCCCGATGCCCACCTTCCCCCACCCTCGACCTCCGGCCGCGCTGCGTGCCTCCAACCCCGCCTCCTTCCGGGCGCGACGCCGCCACCCCGCCTCAGTCCGGGTGTGCCGTCGGCCCTGCCTCCATCCACCACGCGGCCGACCTCCCATCCACCACGTCGTCTGCCTCCATCCGACGCGCCATCCGCCTCCATCCGGCGCGCCGCCGGCCTCCCACCACCGCACCGCCGACCACCCCTCCACCGCACTGTCCGCCTCCATCCACCAAGCCGTCGGCCTCCCACCACCGCACCGCCGCCCCGTCCCGCGACGCCTCCTACCTCGCCCACTCCGCGCGCCTCCGCCGCCACCATGGGATCTCGGCAGAAAGACTTCCCTCGAGCACCCCCGTGCGCGCCGACGGCCACCCGATGCACATCCGTCACACCCCAGCGCCCCTCCCCACTGAGCGCGAGCACCGCCTAATCCCCACCGGCGGATCGGCCAGATGTCCGCCTCCACCTGCCTCACCATTGGTGCGGCGCGACGGCAACGAACACCCTACTAACCAGCAACGCCGTGTACCGGCAGCCATCACCCACCTCGCCCCCACCTCCCCACGCGGTTCACCTCCACCAACCCGGAATCGCCCCGCCTCTCCATCACTTCATTTCAGTTCAACTTACCCAGCCACATTAGTTCAATTGTTTGTACTCAAGAAAATAATAGATATTGTTGGAAAAATCGTAGCAGTTCAATGGATATCACAATGGAAGGAATCATGTTGCAAAGTTGGTTTCACCCATGTCAATAAAATTCTAGTGCGTGCACCACAACCTGGTCTAATAAACATGGATGTTTACTTCCCCAATGTCATTAGTCGATCAAAGTTTGATCGAGGTTAGTGTTCTTTCAACTTTCTCCATGCCGGCATCTTACTTAGCAAAATCGGGGTATTTGTTCTGACTAACTGACCACTATTTAGGCAGACAATTGTGATTTCATTTTCTGACTCCATTTCTAGGCAGTAACAAATTATGTTTACCAATTTATGCCCACTATGTATTCTTCTGCCATGATCTGAATAAATAGTATCTTTCCACCTTTTAAGCAGGATATGTTGGATGCATAGTTAACAATCTGTATGTTACTCGGCGTACCAAATTTCAATGGAAAGACTTGAAGCTTTTCATAAAATATATTGATAATCTGACAGAGATAGCACATCGTATGAACGATGTATTTTGGATGGGATTTATTCTACATATGGTGCACACATTGAACAAGACCAATTGTGTGCACAAAACGTTGTTACAAAGTCTTATTTTTATATTGATGTTAATAAACTATATATATCTTCAATGATATGTTACAAATGGGTTTTATTCTACATTTCAAAATAAATTGCCCGGTGCAGCTGTTCCTAAATTGATTTCCTGGCATGGTTGAATTACACTTGTGCCTGCTAATAACACCAAAGTGATTGCAAGGTACTACATTTCCCACAGAAATGGAACCATTCAAATTAACAAGTTCTCGCTTGTCGTGGCAATGCATCCTGGGATCAGAATATATATTCTGATCCGGGCGAGCTAACAGGATAATATATAGGACAAAACTATTCTGATCCGAGGATCCAAATAACTATTTGGATCATGATCAACCCCTATAAGGGCCCCATGGGATGTTACTTAGATCAGCCGAGCTAACAGGAAAAAAGCGCAAAGCGCCTCGACCCTTATCCCCATCACTCCCCGGCGCCCACCTTCCCCCACCCCGACCTCCGGCCGTGCTGCGTGCCTCCAACCCCGCCTCCTTCCAGGCGCGACGGCGCCACCCCGCCTCTGTCCGGGCGTGCTATCGGCCCTGCCTCCATCCAGCGCGCGACCGACCTCCCATCCACCGCGTCGTCCGCCTCCATCCGCCGTGCCGCCGGCCTCCCACCACCGCACCGCCAGCCACCCCTCCACCACGCTGTCCGACTCCATCCACCAAGCCGTCGGCCTCCCACCACCGCACCGCCGCCCCGTCCCGCGACGCCTCCTACCTCGCCCACTCCGTGCGCCTCCGCCACCACCATGGGATCTCGGCAGGAAGACTTCCCTCGAGCACCCCCCCCTCGTACGCGCCGGCGGCCACCCGACGCACATCCGTCACGCCCTAGCGCCCCTCCCCACTGGCGCGAGCACCGCCTAATCCCCACCGGCGGACCGGCCGGATGGCCGCCTCCACCTGCCTCCCCATTGGTGCAGCGCGACGGCAACGAACACCCTACTAACCAGCGATGCCGTGTACCGGCAGCCATCACCCGCCTCGCCCCCACCTCCCTGCGCGGTTCACCTCCACCAACCCGGAATCGCCCCGCCTCTCCATCACTTGAGTTCAGTTCAACTTACCCAGCCGCATTAGTTCAATTGTTTGTACTCAAGAAAATAATAGAGATTGCTGGAAAAATCATAGCAGTTCAATGGATATCACAATGGAAGGAATCATGTTGCAAAGTTGGTTTCACCCATTCCTGCAAATTTTGTTGATTGTCTGTCGTCACAATTTTCATTTTCTATCATCTGTTGCTTCTTCTCTAGTGCATATGCCCAGCTCCGGTCAGGACATCTCTTCGACCGCCGCCCTGCTCCCGATGAGTTGCCTGCGCTAGTGCATGCGCTTATGTACGTGCGCGCTGGTGAATCTTGGCGTGCGTACATGATGATGTGGTCTATGTTCTACGTTGTTGTGATTTAGTTTTGTGGCGTGCTAGTGTGTGTTCCGTGAAAGCTTGTTGTGTGTTTGATTCAATGGAGCTCTCTCCACATTTGTTGATTTTGATGCAGAGAAACTAGTTTTAGGAATCCAAAAAGGTGTGTGTGAATTTTGTTCAGATCATTGTGCTCTCAACCTGTTTGTGTGTTATGCCTATGAGAACTAAATTCAGTTTTATCCATATCGAACAAAGAGATTGTCTTTCATAATTTTTTCCTTGATTTTGATCTGACCGTGGACCCCCTGTTGACCTCTTTCCCTATTCTTTACTTGATAGGAACTTCAACTACTATTGGGCACGATGGTGTGCACAATAGTGGCGGACACATCAGTTTGAGGGGGACTGCAGTTCAAAGAGTATTGGGGTTAAGGTTCAGATAGTCCTTGTTTTGGGGGTGTTGTTGCTAACCACGCACTGAGTTCAGAGAGGCGCATCGTGCAGGCAAAGTGGATGCTATTGTAAACGACACTAGGAGCAGTACAAATGACTGTCTTCTTCTCCATGGATGTTAGAAGGTCACATGTGATGGTACAACTGGTGCGAGAGGTGCAATAAGTTGCTGATTGTGAGTGTAACTTGATTCTGTATGGTCTGTCTAAGAAAAACAACATGCTACATATACACTTGTTTTCCTAGGTTCGTTCTTTCATCCTTATTAGTACCTCAACCTACAACCATCTTTAATTGCGTGGCCATCAATTGGCCATATGTGGCACAAATGAGGACCTCCTCTATTTCTTATGCTAGTTAGCTGCAGCTTTCCATTGCCATATAGACACAGTTTATTATTTTGCCCACCCTCTTATATGTGAATTCATGTTTCCAATTTTTTGCCCAATTGAATTCTCCTAAGCTTTTGTTTTGGAACAGATGTGCATTTGACCGTGAGAAAAAAGTATGTACAAAGAAGTACATGTATTAGTTCCAGGAAGGTTCATGTATTACTAAGTGTGTGCACATATAATTTCTCTCTCCACATATGTGTGTATGTCTGTTTGTGTGTGTTCTCCCAGCTCAACTTTAGCATTGACCAAGGTTTCACCAGTAAGGGAAACAACAGTTCGGCGCATACAATGCTTCACATTGCTATCTCTCCCCATTATCAAGTTAGTTATTTTGTCATGTGTGGCTGAAAAATCAAATTGTTTTCATAAAAACATATACCCAATAATGTTCATAGGAAAAATTATGAGAAGTTCAAATTGTTCAAATATGGAAGCCAAAAAATGTTAAAATAAATCCAAAATTTTCTACTACTTGCCTCCCACCTCTTTTCTATTAAAAAATAGGACCCCTCTCTTGAAAAGAAAAAGGAATTTCATGAACAAAAGTTGTATGGAAAACCTATATGTAAGAAAAAGAAAAAAATGTACATGTTCAACTTAAAAATAAACTCGTGAAATTCCTTATAGGAAAAAATATATCAGTTTTATTTCCCCCATTTCTAAAAATAAAATACACATAAGTTCATAATAAAAAAGTTGAGAAGTTCAAATTAAAATAACAGAGTAGTTTGATGTTTAAAATAGCTCAAGAGTTTTTATTTTACTAAAATAATGAAAAGTGAGAAGTTCAAACAAAAAATAGAGCACTTTAAAATTCATAAAAAAGAATTTTCACTATTTTATAAATAAAAAACTCCACAAGTTCAAATATAAATAATGGACCGGTTCAAAATTCAATAAAGAAGGATTTTCACCATTTCTAAATAAAAACTCTAGAATTTCAAATTTAAATAACCAAGAAGTTCAGTTCGAAATAACCAAGAAGTTGTACGACCAAAACTAGGATTTTTTTCCGTTACAAATGAATAACAGTGAGAAGTTCAAATTGAAAAAACCAAGAAGTTCAATTTTAAAAAAGAACTCAGATTTTCCTCGATACTAAATAGTAAACCAAGAACTTCAATTTTAAAAAAATAGAGAAGTTCAATATTTATTAAAAAAACTCAATTTTTCTCGGTACTAACGAATAAACCAAGATGTTTAGTTCGTAATAACCAAGAAGTTGTACGATATTTGTTACAAAACTAGGATTTTTTTCCCGTTACAAATGAAGAACACCAAGAAGTACAAATTGAAAAAACCAAGAAGTTCAACTTTTAAAAATAGGATAGTTCAATTTATACGAAGAACCCAATTTTTCTCGTGACTAAATAATAAACCAAGAACTTCAATTTCAAAAAACGGAGTAGTTCGATATTTATTACAAAATAACTCGAATTTTTCCCGTTACTAATGAATAAACCAAGAAGTTTGGTTTGAAATAACGAAGAAGTTCGACATTTACTAAAAAAACTCCAAACTTTCCCATTTCTAGAAATACACAGAGGTTCAGAATTTTTTTGTTGCTAGAAGTTCAAGTCCTCGGCCAAAGAAAGTTCAAAAAAAAATTATGAGAGAGGTTCGCCTTGTATTTACATGTTCAAAACACACAAAAATATGTCGTTTTTTGATGTTTTAAAATAAATATATTAATCCATTACAAATTTCAAATAAAAATGCTCTATGTGAAAAATGTTTCTCCTATTCAAGGACTTTCCAAGGGTATATCGTATGCTCAACTTCAAAATAAACCATTAGAAAATCCGTGTATGTTGTTCAAAACAAATTTTAATCGTAATAGATGAAGTTGTGTCCTTTCAATAGGTTTCTAAAAAGGTATATCATTTGTGCAACTCCGATGAACGGGTGAGAAATTACGAACAAAAATATGTGGTAGAAGTTCAAAGTGAAAACAACGGTAAGTTCAACTACTACATGGAAGGCGTTTCAGATGAGAATAAAACGAATACTAAACTAAAAGCCTAAAAGGTTTGTTGCAAGAAGTTCACGTGCTCCTTCTGGCGCAGTTCGAGATCTCTAGTGCGAGATGTCCGACCTTCAATTACATGTTAAAAACAGGCAAAAAACGACGTTGTTTTTGCCATTTTTAAAACTGCTCTCAAACGACAAAAATTTGTAACGTCTGTCTACATGAGAAATATGCTCCTATTCATAAGCTTTCCAACGATATAATATATGCCATATTTGGATGAATGGTTTAAAAGTTGGGTTTTTACATCTGTGCCCCTAGTTCCTTAGCCATACTCATTCATCCCCACGACCTTCACATTTGCTCAGTTTTCCCCACTCTCTTGTCTGAAACCCTCAGAAATGCTGACAAACGGTGGATGCCGTCGGGTCGGTGCTTTGACCGTTAACACAAATGAGTGGGCCCGCACTGACTATATCGCCCGTTGGACCTGATGAGTGGGGTCACGTTGGACGGTGCCGTTGTTGGCCCGTTGGGCCGTGGTTAGACTGTTGGGTTGTGCGCGCCCGCAATGACAGAAGCATGTTATGCATTGCATGACATGTCCAGTTAGCCTGCTATGCATGCACATAGCTAGCCTACCTAAATGCGCCGCTGCCCGCCGCCATAATGCAATGACCAGCCTCTTTCTGGACGTGAGCCGCTAGGAAATTGACCGGGCTGTTTCTGTAGCGAGCCGCCACGAACGCAGGGACGGTCGCTCCCGCTGGTTCGTCTCATCTCGCACGCATGTCTCCTCAATGTAGATCATTATTTCACACTTTTCGATCCGCTCGCATCTTTTCAACGCGGCAATTAAAACCTGTTGGCAATTAAGGTGGCATATCGATCGATGCGGCTCGTTTGAACGTAGCAAATCCAAAGCGCGGCTGGTGCCACTCCCTTTCCCTTCCCCTTTACCTATTTAAACCACCCACCCTCGACCTATTCTCCACACATCCATTTCCGCCGCCCCTTCTCTTCTTCACCCAAAGCCAGAGCACTCTCAAAGCGAGGCAAGGATGCAGTACAATGGCCCCACCTTCCGGCTCCCACCGACCGTGCCAGAGAGACAATATCCGACCGGCGTCGTCGTGGAGAGGACGCTTCGCGTGTGGGCGTTCTCACGCTGGAGGGGTGCAAGGGGGTTTGCCCAATGGTTCCTCGGTGCGGGCTTCGCCCACCTCCCGGCGGGCTCGCCGGTGATGTTCCGACTGGAGGATGTGCGTCCAAACGCCAACACTCCACCGATCGGGCTCATCGTCAACTTCGCCAACAGATTCGATGCTTACTACCTCCTCGGCAAGGTGTCTTGGTGTGGATGCGAATTCATCGCATTCACAACCCACAACATCTTCACAAATTTCGACTGCATCTTCCCCACCAGCGACGGTATGCACACCCTACCCTACTACCTCGGCGAGGACGGCATGGAGGAGGAGCACTGAAGAGAAGGCGCAATTAAGATGGTGGTAAAGGCCCGGCCGGTCTCGTGAAGCTTGTCTTGCCCGTTAGGGCTTTTTTTATGTTATGTGTCGTTGGTTGTATCGAGAACTCTATTATGCACCCTATGCTTTAGGGTTTATGTTTTATGTAATAACTATGCTATATATGCTTGCCACTTTCTATGTTATGGATGTATGCTTGCTACGTGAGATATCGGTAGATGGATATGGTGCCGTAGCCAAGCCCTAGACATGCTTTCTAGATGGATATGGTGCCGTAGCCGAGCCCTAGACAAGCACTCTAGATGGATATGGTGTTGTAGCCGAGCCCTAGACATGTTCTCTAGATGGGTATGGTGCCATAGCTGAGCCCTAGACATGCTCTCTAGATGGATATGGTGGCTAATGGTGCCACTGGACTTTATTTTAGACATGGTTTCTGATGGATATCATGATCTACATAATTAAATCTGACATGCTCTTATAATAATAAATTTTCCATGTTATACAAAAAATCCTGCATAAAACAAAAACAAAAATAAAAAATCGTGTATACAATATTTTTCTTGCAAAAAAAACATGTTTATAATACCCGCATGTCAAAAAATAAAAGTGTTGTGCCTTAGGCTATATACAAAAGGAAATTGCCACGATATGTACAAATAAATTAGACATGGGCAAGTTCAATAAAGAATTTTTCATGGTATCTACGCTAACAATGACATGGAAAAAGTTATTCTTAAGTTCGCCATGGCAATTATCTGTACAAAAATGCCATGGGACAAAAGTTGTACTGCTAACAATAAATCGATTACCATCATGCACTATTTTTGTTCGGCATGGCAATAAATGGATTTACCATGGCAATAATCAAGCAAAAAAACAGGGGTCAAAAAACACAGCCAGCGCGTGCACTATTTTGTAGGCCTCTTTTATCTTTGTGGGCCTTCGACACTCAACGCAATGCGACGGCCCAAGCAGAGCTTAGTTTCACTTTGGGCCCTAGAACTACGTTTTTTTCCTTTTGCGGTCGGTGTTGTCTCACGAAACTGAAGAAACTGAAAGTGTACAAAACTGACGAAACGGACATGATCCACAAATTAAGCAACACAGAGCATAGAGCACATGATCCACAAATTTAAGCACATCCTATAGCACATGATCCACAAATTTAAGCAAATCCTAGAGCACATGATCCACAAATTTAACCAAATCCTAGAGCACATTACACCACACTAATAACATCTCTAACAAGTGATGGCCAGCAAGTAATCAAATCCTAGAGAAACTATACAAAAATAAAATCCTAAAGCTATTAGATTTGCTTGCTTGTTCAATTGAATCATCTGCTTCAAGTTCTTGTTCATCTTCTTTAATTCCCCTTTCAGATCTGCATCCCGAACTGTCAGAGTAGCACTTTCAGAGATGAAATTCGTTGGTGCTGACCGTAGATTGAGCTCCCGGGTTGGGGCCCCATTGAATTGAATTCGCTTAACGTAGTCATCCAACCATTGAAAATGTGTGCATTTCTTCACGATCTGAAACGATAACATGAACCCTAAATCCCAGATCCAAGGAAAAAGAATTAAAACCAAATAGAAAATGAAATCAGAGAAAAATCATCAGATCTAACCTACCACTCTGGCTTGCTCTTGCATTTCACGAAATCGCGCCCATAGTTGCCATTCTTGACCTCCTTCGAAGTCATCCGTATTAGTGGCGCGCTGCGTGGGCAGTCAGGACATCGGTCCATGGGAAGTGGACCATACTAGGTCCACGAGGGGTGGGAGGTTGAAGTGGAGCTCGACATATCGCCCAAAGTTGCCGCAGAACAAGAAGCAGGGAAGTGGCTCCTCTCGTCGTCGAAGAAGAAAAAGCAGAGGAGTGGCTCCTCTCGTCGCCGCAGAATAAGCAGCGGAAGAAAGGGGAGGCACGGATGGGCGAGCACAACCAACAACTCTCGCAGATCGCCCCACAATCCAACGATGCGGATCTGTCCATGTGATCCAACGGCGCGGAGCCTGTACGCAGCCTGCCCACCGAATTCCTTCTAGAAGACCACATCTGAGGGTTGTCGCTTGGCGCTAGGGTATGATAGGACGGCTGACGTTCGGAGCTAGGGTTAGGCGAAACCCCGCGGGGTTTAGAGGGGATTTGAGCTGGTCAATGGGGTTTCCAAGGCTTTGACTGAGCATAACTAATTTACAAAAAATCGAAAAGACATGAAACCTTCGTCGTTCGTCATTTTATAAGACACAATAACGAGGAAAAATACAAAACTTGGTATACGGACATTTAAAAAAAACCTAGCAGGCACGATCGAGATCAAATGAGCACAATTAATTTAAAAAAATCAAAAATATATAAAACATGCGCACAATGTTGTCTTATGTGACATGTCACCAACCAAAAATCATAAACCTGGTCTATGGTCATTTTCATGAAAATACCTTCACACATATGAGCTATCACGTACAACATTTCATATAGTTCAAGGAGACGAGGTAGGGTTACCTTCTGTTTTGAAAATTTTAAATAAATCACCAAAGCTTTATTTCAAAGTGAATAAGAAGGATCTGAACTTATTTTTCCATTTTCATATTTTAAACGTGTTGTTAATAGTTTTTATAGTAAAGCATATTTTTTCAAAAGAAAATGTAAAAATATGAAGATTAATTCAAAAAATAGTGAGACTTCGAATCTACACTTTATAGATTGAATAGGTGTTAATATTTTTTGGCTCATTTAGAGTAGGTCCAAAAAAAGTTGATTACAAATGGGGTTGTTTACCCTAGCTTGGGAGCTTATTTGGAGCACATTTCTCATGACTACAAGTTTTGCCAGGCAAAAGAGATCGGTTTGATCACCTAACGCTTATAATAGTTTAAGAAACTTTGCAACTCACACCACAGGGCAATGCACTTCAAGTGTTGGTTCAAATTTAAAGTTTACCTAATATTCAAATTTTGCCTCAGTTTTGTATTCTACCTCAAATTTCACATCAAATTACTAATAGAATTATTACACCTTACAAGTTTTCACAGTAGTTCAAATTTAAGACAGAATCCTTATTACAAATCCTTAAAGCAAAGTTTATGACTTGTATTCAAGTTCAAATTCAAATCTTTGCCTTGCTCCTTGTGTTTTGGGATGGGTTAACCGTCTTGCTCCTGGTTTCCCTAGCTGGTATATTTTATGTTTTTGAAAGCTTTGTCTCGTTGTTTCTGATCTTCACTTCTGGTTGTGGCGGTTTTGTTGAGCTTTGACTGACTGAGAAAGTGATGACCAGTTGACGGTCATCTGTGGGTTCACTAATCTTTAAAGGAACTTCAGACAAAATAACTTCCTCCTCTCTTATAGCCTCAAAACCTTCATAAGCCATGGTTTCAAATTCTGCATCAGATGATGGTTCAACCGAAGTTTCTTCCGCTATAGGTCTTTTCTGTCATATGCCTCTAATTATCCTTGAGCTTTGTCAAACATAAAAAAGCTTAGCCATCGATAAAATATAGAACAAATGCAAAAAAGGGAAAGGTTGCACACATACCAAGCTGCTACTTCAGCTGCATTCTCCTCTGTTGTTGCATTCTCCTCTGCATTTGCTGCTGCCCATTGTTCCTCTTCTCTAAATGATGCTTCAATTGGATTGGTACAATGCGTAACATTATGCCCTAGGATACCACATCTTTTGCGCTTACGCTGCTTTTTTACACGACCCTCTTCACCAACTCTTATCCTGTTTTTCCTTGGTCTTCCTGGGGGTCTCGTCAGTACATGAGAATGGAGTTTGAACCCTGGGTCTACTATGTTCCATTAGTCTTTTCCTAAGAGTGCTGGCACATTTTCAGCATAAGTATCCCTGAATTTGTCAACAGAGAAATATTCAAAGCAATACTGATCAACTTCACCATCTTCACATCCAATAACATTCATGAGATGTAGGGCATGTATGCACGGCTTCCCATGGATCTGCCATTACCTACAATTGCATTCCTTAGTTGCAAGGTTCACTGGATATCTCAATTCCCTATTTTTACTGTCAGCGTATGTCACCTCAGCCTCGTATGTCGACGGTCGAATGCATTTCATCCTTAGTCCTCTTGCCTTGGCATGCAATGCCTTAATCATAGATGGGAGCATAAGTTAGCCAACATATTGTGTTTCTGCAATTCTTTTACGAAGAGCCATCTTTATCATGATCATCTGCCTGATCTTATCAAATGATTGCCACAACAAAAGCCCTTTCACTGACGTGAACTTTGCATTGAAACACTCAGCAAGGTTATTGGTCACATAGTCTACTTTGCATATTTCATTGAATTTGAATCTTGACCACAACTTTCCATGATGTTCATCTATGTACTCCATCGCCAAAGGATTGTGAGCATACAACACTCTCAAATGGTGCTCATGCTTCCTCAAGTTGCATGTGTATGATGCTGGCCATAGATTCTCATCATAAACTTTGCCTTTGAATTTATTTTTAAAATTCTGTGCTAGGTGTCACATACATTCCCAATGTTCCACTCTAGGGAATACAATTTCTACTGCACTCTCTAAACCCTTGCAAGCATCTGTGTGTATAACTAAACCTGAGGGTGTACCTATAATATTGCGCAACTGCTGCAGAAACCAGGCCCAACTCTCCTCGGACTCTGCCTCCAACACACCAAATGCAACTGGGAATAGCTAGTTGTGTCCATCAACTACACAAGCTGCTGCTAGCTGGCCTCTCCATCTTCCATTCAAAGCAATTGCATCGACAGCCAAATAGGGCCTACAACCATTCAAAAAACCCTGCCAGCAAGCCTTGAAACAAACAAAAGCCCTCCTGAAGCACTCCTTCTCAACTGTCTCCCCCTTTAATTTGTACTGAACTTTATGCTTGTCAATGTCTAGAACACTCCCTGGACTAGCCGTCTCAACTTCAACTTTGAAGGTGTAAAGCAACTGAAAACTCTCATTCCATTGACCATTAATCCAATCAAGAGCCCTTTCCTTAGCATAGAAAATCTTCATGTAAGGTATAATAATCTTGTACTTCTCAAATAGCTTCCCCTGGAGTGTTGTTGGACCAATTGTTGGTGTTTCCCTCACCCAATCCAAGATTGCATTGGCCACCCACCTAGTCTTTGCAAGCTTTGATTTGTCCTTTCCCCCTCCCTCTCCGGGTGGGCAAGTGTGCCCGTGTGGTTTTTTTATCTGAAACAAAATAAAAAATGATGTCAAATGCAATTAAGAATGGATAAATAATCTGAAAAAATGATTCAGTTGTAATACCTGAACCAATTTGCTCTTTAGAATAGTGGATGCATGCAACGTCCACCTACACCTATCATAAGGGCAATGAACAGTGAATTTTCCTAGCTCACTCCTATCAAACTCATAGGAGTTTTCAGTGAGAATGCAATATGTAGTCACTGCATTACGACAGTCCACCATCGATTCGAATACGGTTCCTGGAGTAAGCTGAGGATTCTCCCTGTTCCACTCAATTGTTGGCATGTCCACACCATCATATTCTTGTAAAACTAAGGAGTCAATATCCTCCTCCCTCTCTTCATCGTCAGCGTCATTAAATCTAGCACGGCTGCTAGGCTCCTCTTGATATTCCTCTTCCATTGCCTATTGACTGACTCTATCTACAAGTTCAGGGAATAGAGTCTCATCCTCATCATCATATCGAGGCACTTCCTCATCAGGCTCTACATATACTTCTACATCAGGTGTAGAAGGGAGAGGAGAAGTGGTAGAATTAGTGGCATCCGACATGTTGTGGCTTTCAGAACCACTAGGTTTACTTGGTCTCGACCTACAAGGAGTGCGAGGATGCTCGCTATTAGCAGAGACAGATGATGTCTGAACACCCTTCCCCTTCAGGATACATTGTTTGCGTGCCTAAAGCACACCGATATGGATTTTACCAAAATGGTTGTCAGCATTCAAACTAAAAAGCAATCCCAAATGCTCATCACAAGTTAATGTGACAAATCTTTGCTCAGTACTGTCGAAATATCTCAGATCAACAGCATCGGCAGGGCTCCACGGATACTCACAACAGAGTGCCTCGCGGAAATCTTTGAATGAAACGCTGGTTTCTACCACTTTCGGATAGAAAAATTCAGAAATCATATATGGTTTAGTTCCACCCAGCTCGCTGGTTTCCATTCTAACTGCCATCCGAAAAGCAAGTCTAAGATCAACCCTATTCGATGAAATAAAGGGTGCAATTAGGCCATAAATATTCAGAAATTTGCACTGATTCACGCCAACGGTGGTCAAATACAGCCTAATTTACGGATCTCCTAATCAATCTGAGAGGAAAATAATGCTTACCCAGGTGGAATCCATGAATTATCCGCCTTTGATTCGACCCAATCCTCTCCACGGTCGATGGGCCGGACGGGGTGCTCCCCCGACATTGCTTCCTAATCCTAGATGGGGAGAGAGGGTAGATGCGGCGGAGGCGGCACGACGGCGACGGAGGTGGCTCGACGGCGGCAGAGGCGACACGACGGCGGAGGAGGGGCGGCATGGAAGCGATTCGATCTGATTCAAGTTACTGTGAGGGGTGTCAGTTTTGCGGCCCCACTCGTTAGCATGTAACAGTCAAAATGTGTACTTGGCCATACGCGGCCCCACTCGTCAGAGTTAACTGTCAAGCCATTGACCCGACGACAACGTCCGCTATGACCAGTTCTGAGGGTTTCAGGAAAGGGGGTGGGGAAAAGTGAGCAAAAGTTAAGAGCATGGGGATGAATGAGTAGAACTAACGAACTAGGGGCACAGAAATAAAAATCCCTTTAAAGTTTTATGTAAACTGTTAAAAACACATTTTTACGCATTCAAAAAATTATTTTGAACTATCGCGAGTATGAAAAACTGATCAACACGGAAAAGTTGTGTGTTTTCAACAGCTTTCCATTGGTATATCATTTGCTCAATTCCGGTAAGTTGTTTGGGAGTTACGGAAAAACAACACGTAAAAAACAGAGTGAAGTTCAAAACAGAACTGCCACAGAAGTTCAACTACTACACTGAATGAATTTCGGATGAAATACTTTTAAAACCGTCGCAAGTATGAAAAAATGATCAACACGGGGAAGTTGTGTGTTTACAACAGCTTTTCATCGGTATATCACTTGCTCAATTCTGGTGAGTGGATGGAGAGCTACGAGCCAAAAAAAGCACGTGAAAACATAGTGAAGTTCAAGTACACATGCCGAGAAGTTTAGGTTCTTCACGCGGTGCATTTTCAAAGAATCTGTTTCGCGATAAAGGCAGAACGAATGATCTCGCCATATTTGCAATTACTTGAAAACGGCTTGGAATCAGAGAAAACCATCAATACGAAAAAGTTTCGAGTTTTCCGTAGCTTTTCAACGGTATATTATTTGCCCCCATTCCGATAAAGTTTGTAGAAAATACAATGAAAATAGGTTTTTAGCCATTTTCGAAATTGACTTAAAATCGTAAAGAACTGGGAGAAACAATATATACCAAAAAGTTTCAAATATGTTCAAGCTTTCCAACGCCATATAATTTGCTGCATTCGGACGCACGGTTAAAAAATGAGCTCGAAAATACGAACTCGGTGGAACTTGTACCGTTTTCTAAATTATTCTTAAACCACTCAAAATTAGAAAAACCCTTTCAACATGAAAAAGTAGCACATTTTCATAAGCTTCCCAATGCCATATATTTGCCTCAATTGGATTAATAGTTTAGAAATGGCATCGAAAATACGAACTCGGTTGTTCGGTTTGCAAAATTTTACGTTTTTCCAAATTACTCTTTAACCATAGGGAATTAGAGAAACTTTTAACATGTGGAAGGAGCGGTTTTGCAGTAGCTTTCCAACGCCATATTATTTGCCTCATTCCGATAAACGGTTTAGAAATGCGATCGAAAATACGATTCACGTTTTTTTGTATGAAGAAAAAACATTTTTCAAAACTGCTCTTAAACTGCTTACATTTTGCCAAAAAATTAACTTGGACCATGATACTCGTGTCCATAGTTTTCCAACGGTATATGGCAGGCCCCATTTGGGCAATGTTGGCGAAAGTTCAACCTAACTCAGGAGGAAGTTCAACATACTACTAGCAGACATGTCAGGTTGTGATCAAAATATTATTCTTACTGCCTGATCAGAATAGTATATATATATATATATATATATATATATATATATATATATATATATATATATATATAGAGAGAGAGAGAGAGAGAGAGAGAGAGAGAGAGAGAGGAGGGGACAGAGCTATTCTATTACTAGTAACAGAATATTATTCTATTACTCGCACGCCCTATATAGGACGCGATTGTAGTTTGCCACAAGAGCCCCTGGTCAAACCAAACCCACCACTATCTCTCCACCACCTTGTCCCTAAGAGCATCTCCAGCCGTCGCGCCCCCAAGACGTGCCTAAAACCGCCGCCTGGGGCGATCCGGCGCTAGTTTCAGTTTGGGTGCCAGTGCGTTCCCAGTCGCCGCCCCCAGGCGCCGATATCGGCCCAGTTTCGGCGCTTTCAGCCCATTTTTGGCGCTGGATTGGCCCAATTTCCGGCGCAAAAAGGCCCATACTCGACGTGTTTCGGCGTCTATTGAAATAGAATTACATAGTCGCAAATAAAATCACAGTTTCACATACGATAGATAGATATATAGTTCACATATATCCTACGATAGATAGATAGTTCACATAATCTTATCCTACGATAGATAGATAAATAGATAGTTCACATAGTCTTCTCCAACTACTACTACTCGTCATTCTCCGACTCGGACTCTGCCTCGGTGATGTCCTCCTCCGACGTCTCAGCGTAGGCGTCAAGGAACCGCTCGTCGGTGGAGTCCCAGGAGGACGCATCTCCTAGCTCGATGTTGAATTTAGCGACCGCCTTCCGCGCTCGCTTGTCCTCGCGATAGGCCGCTCGCTCCTCCCTCCTCTTCTTCCTCTCCGCCCTCTTCTCGGCCAAGAACTGGTGCTCGTTGATGATGTCTTGCGGGAAGTTTTGGCGCCACGTCGCCATGGCTTCCTCATCCATCTCGGCCAGGATGAGACGATGCTCCCGCCAATGGTTCTTTCGATGATCGTCGTCGGTGATAAGCCGCGGGGGAGGCGCCAACTCCCGTGCCCGCTCCCGAGTCGGCACGTCCGTGAAGTTCATGTCCCAACGGGAACGCCGGAGGCGCCACGCCGCAGCGTCGTACGCGCGGGCGCCCTCCTGAGCGGTGTCGAAGGTTCCGAGGCCGAGGCGCACGTCGCCCGACCGAATCTCGGCGGAGTAGGTGTCGGACGGACGAACGCGGACGCCGCGGTAGCCCGCAGCTCCTCGGCGGCGAGGCGGCATGGGGGCGCAGTGCGTGTCGGTGACGAAGCAGCGAGCGGCGGAGGAAGCGGCGAAGCACGCGTGGCAGTGTGGAGAGTGC
>LR738715.1:179542619-179585944 GCA_902687465.1 Secale cereale | reverse complement strand
GGGGGGGGGGGCGATGTGCTGCGGTGTGGCGTTCACCGGCGAGGTGGGCAGCTTTTATAGCCGGAGCTCGGGCGGCGAGAGGCGCATGCCAGACGACGCGTGGCGGGCGCCCCTGGCGCCGGGCGACGCGACGGTTCGCCGCGCGGCATCAATGGGCAGGCTAACCGGCGCTGCATCTCGGCAGCGTGGGGCATCAATGGAGGCGACGACGCGGCAGTGCGGCAGCTTTGGCATTGATTCCCGCGGGAACCGAGGCGATGAGGACGACGAAGCAGCGCGTCGCTGACAGGACGGGCACATCACAGTTCGTGCCAAAAACGACCCGTCCGGCGCCCCCAGGCGACCCCAGCGTGCCGGATTCGGGTTGGATCCGTCGGCGCCAGTTTCGGTCCAATCCGGCGAAAAACGGGTTCCTGAGGACGTGACTGAGCCATTTTTTGACGCCGGTGTCGAAAAAGTGGCCTGGGGCCTGTTGGGGGCGCGGCTGGAGATGCTCTAACCTCCTAGCCGCTGGCCGGCCGGCCTGCCGCCCCAGCCCCAACCTCCTGGCGGCTGGCCGCCCCGCCGCACCATCCCCAACCTCCTGGCCACCGGCCGCTCTTTCGCACCACCCCGACCTCTTGGCCACTGGCCGTCCCGCCGCCCCGCACCCAACCTCCTGGGCGCCGACCGCCCTGCCGCCCCGCCCCCAAACTCTTGGCCCTCGGCCGCCCCGCCCCCAAACTCTTGGCCCTCGGCCGCCCCGCCGCCACCCCCGGCCTTCTGGCCCTCGGCCGCACGGCCGCCGCCCCACCCTACGCGGCCTAGCGAGGCTCCCTTGCTGGATGTCACCGCCGGAGGGGAATGGACACCGCCGTATCCTCGCGCCATAGACTTCTCTTCTCTTCGAGCCACCACTGCATCCTCTTCCTGCCCTCGCCGGCCGTCACTACAAGAAGTTTCTTGAGCTTCCTGCAGTACTAGTATGGAGTATGTGCGTCCGGTTCAATCGGCCAGATGCAGGTCGAGGTGTTCTTATTTGTGTCGGACCTCCGCGGGGCAGGCACCAGCAGGCCTGGCTACAGGTCTCCCAGGGAAGTATGTCATGGTCTTGACTTCGTAGCCATCTCTAATTGTTGTTGTGATGCTAAGGTTTTGATTCAGAGAAAACAAAGAACCGAAAGGAAAAAGAAATCGTTCTTTTATATTATTGTGATTTTGTTTTGTTGCCCTCAACTTGTTCGTTAGAATGCCTACAACAACTTGCAGTTGTCTTGAATTTCCAATCGAATGTTGCTCAGCTTCCTCGCAATTTACCCAATCTCGTTCTGCTCCAAAGCATGCTTCAGTTCAACAAAAAGCTCCAGAAAAGTTCAGCGTTCACAAGAGTTACTTCAGGTTGGCTCTTTTTATTCGCCAGTTTGGGATAAAGCAGGGAGAGGTAAGCAGGTCACTAGGAAAAATAGTGTTACTTGGATGATTTTTACATAGCTCATTGCTCTCTTTCTCTCTTGATGGTAGTAGTTCGACTGTACAGAAGCTAATCGTTTGTTTGTATATGCAGGTGGAGTTCAACTATACAGAAAGGTGATGGTTTCGTGTCTGTACAGGAATAGTTCAAGTATACTGAGGCTGATGATAAATGTGTGTACATTGTTCTCTTTATCTCGTAGAAAGAGTGTTAGCTGAACTTAGCTGCCTCGAGGGATTGAACCGTAGGGGACATGTGGAGCGAGCACTTTGGCAATGTAAGCAATGAAAACAAAATGCAGGTGTTCGTCTCATGTGTCCGTTCAACGGGGGCTCCTATGACGATCCGCTGTTGGTGGCCGCCATGCCATGGTTGAGTTCGGCGTCGTCGCATGTGTCCCTTGCTGCTGTGGCCGGTCTCCAGGTACACCATAGTGACTGGCAGCCGTCCAAGTGGAATGCGGACATCAGTCCAAGCAGAACTAGTACATATAAACTGGCTGGTTTACTCTATGTTTCCACCGTTTAAGTTCTGTTCAATTTCCAATTTAGGTTCAGTTCATAGGAGAACTTAAAAATCAATTAGTTTGTTTTACTTATATTCCATGAACTTCTAGTACACTAATTGATGTGGTAGTGACATGAGCTCCCTCGCTGCCACTGCAGGATCTGCAGCGTCGTCCCAGTCCGAGCCCATGGCATGCATTAACTTGGTTGCTATAGTTGCTATAGCAGAAACAATACAAAACTCTTTTAGGTTTCTTTGTGAACTTACAATGTTTACTGTACATGAACTTGGTTGTTCGTTTTACATGAGCTTGTACATTGCCTTGCTAGGTTGTGCATGTACTACCCATAGGAGCACTTGAAAAAAATTAGTTCTTTTTAATTTCTAATTTAAATTTAGTCCATAGGAGCACTTGAAAATCAGTTAGTTTGCTTTACTTATATTCCATGAAATTCTAATACCATTGATTTGGTAGTGACATGAGCTCCTTCTTCACCACTCTAGAAACGTGTGACAATTTAGCAGAAAATGGTCTATCATCAGTTCAGATTCATAAAAGACCATAACTTCGTAGGAAGAAAAATCGACAAGGAAAAAAAACCAAGGTGGCTCGTGAAGAAACTTGGGAAAACTAAGGCGTCGTTTTATTTCTGCTCTCATTTATTCTACGCTTTGGCATTTCGTCGATGATATTTATTGCATCCTTCATCACTGATCTCGAAGAAGGAGATCCATTCGTCATTTCTATATTCATTGTGTAAATCTATTGATTTTTAATGGGGATTGGAGACCTGGAAAGCACTTTCAGGCGTTGTTGGCCATGACAATAAATAACCAGGAAGAGCGTTTTGATCTGTGAGGGATAAACAAACTTTCCTATTCAAGTGAATATATGATCGATGCGGGAGTTTTTTTACATTCACTGTTCAATGCTCCTCTTTTTGTAATGTTTTATGTTTTCAAGCTCTCGATGAAAAATTTATGTTCCTAGTAGTTCATGTATTATTGCCTCAGGAGTTCATGTGTTACTGCCCAGTAAGTAAACCTTTTAATGACTCTCTTAAGTGATAAAAAAATGGGCAGTAAACTGATAAGAAAAAATATCATTTAATTCAACGATATAAACCATGCAAGTTCGGGGACGATAATATAGTAAACTGTTGAAAAGTTACGAGCAAACCTCAAACAAAAAACATGGTAAAGTCGAGTATGTGAAAGCACACGTTCAGCACAAATCCATACGGAGATCAGTTTGAGTACTATGTTTCCGAAACAGGAAAAATAGCCCAACCGGTATCACCGTATTCAAAAGTACTATGTGAAAAATACATCAATACAAACACATACATAGATCAGTACAAATACTCCGTTTTTTAGATAGGAAAAAACAACACGATGGGTTTCACCTTATTCAAAATTACTCTTAAACGGTTGCGAAGTAGAGAAAACGTTGAACATGACTAAGTTTCGCATTTTCTATAGCTATCCAACGGTATATTATTTGCCTCATTTTGACAAAGTTTAAAAAAAACCACGTTCAAAATCAAATTTGACTGTATTCGAATTTGTTTTTTAAACCGTAAGGAATTAGAAAAACATTTCAATACGAAAAGGTTACGCTTTTTCCATAGCTTTCCAATGCCATATCATTTGCGTCAATCCGACAAACCGTTTGAAAAAAAAATACGAAAATGCATTTCGCCCAAAATTTCATAGTTTTTCAAATTACGTTTAAATTGCATAGAATTTGAAAAAATTGTAGATATATGGAAAATGCGGATTTTACCAGCTTTCGAACGCCATCTTATTTGCTCAATTCCGACAAACCATTTGAAAATTGAGTCCAAAATACGATTCGCGTTATCGATTTTGAAAAAAAAAATGTTTTTTTTTCAAAACTGCTCTTAAACCATAATTTTTTTGCAAAAAAAATTATATGATTGTAATGTAGGTGTCAAGAGCTTTCCAATGATATATTATACGCCCCGTTTCGATAAAAACAATTGCAAAAAAAAAATGAACTAAAGAAGACGATTTTCAACGGAAAATGAAAGTATCAGTTCAACCGCTCGAATTCATCAGTCCAACCGCTCGAATTCATGAGTTCAAGTAGGGTAATAGAATAATATTCTGTTACGCTAATTTACAAGAATATAATGAACCACGCACGCACAAAAGAGTTACTGTGCACCTGACGCCGACCGAGCACTCACAACATCCATCGTCCGTTCAATGTGTCGATCATGGGCTTAGTGGGAGCGGAGGCCGCCAAGTTGATGACCTACACACCTTGATCGATCGAGGCTGGGGCAGACTCGACATCGGGGATTGCCGGCACTACCTTGTGTGCAGCGCTCACCAGGGCTACCGCGACCGCCGGGTCTGCCCCTGCGACGTCTCGCGAGATGATGTTGGCTCTCGCCAGGGCTGCTGTGACGCCCCCCAGGCATGCCCCAGCGACGTCCGGTGCTGTACCCTCATCCATCTGGGACATAAGCCTGCGCCACATGTGGCGGCCGCCATTGTCGAAGTTTTCTTTGCATCGTCACGGTTCCTGCTCTGCCGCTCGCACCATCCGCCGCACTCTGCGCTGAGCCAGCAGTATCGCCCGCTGACGATCCTTGTCTGCTTTTAGGATGACCCTGGCTAACCTGGCGGCTTGCTTGTACTGCATTTCCTTCTTCCTCTGGCCGCCATCGGGAGAGGCGGCGGCATGGCCGTCGACCACCAAGCCGACCATCATGCCTTCAGCCTCGATTCTGCCATCGAGCGACTCCATCCCGTCGTTGGTTGTTGGTGCTATGCCGATATGTATGGGTAACTAGCTAGCAAGTGGATTGGTAGTGAGTCGTCGTCGCCGGCTGTTGTTGTGGTTATTTATGTTGGGGAACGTTGCATGGGAAACAAAAATTTTCCTACCGTTCACCAAGATCAATCTAGTAGAAGCAACTACGAGAGGGGAGTGTGATCTACGTACCCTTGTAGATCGCTAAGCGGAAGCGTTATGAACGCGGATGATGGAGTCGTACTCGTCGCGATTCAGATCGCCGAAGACCTAGCACCGAAGCAACGGTGCCTCCGCGTTCTTCACACGTACGGCTCGGGGACGTCTCCTCCTTCTTGATCCAGCAAGGGGTGGAGGAGAGGTTGATGGAGAACCGGCAGCACGACGGCGTGGTGGTGATGGTGGAGAAGAACTCCAGCAGGGCTTCGCCTAAGCACTGCGGGAGGAGAAGATATGACGGGAGAGGGAGGGCAGCACCGAGGCACAAACTGTGTTGGCTGCCCTCCCTTTGCCCCACTATATATAGGGGGGGTGGAGAGGTGAGGGCGCCCTAGGGTTTCCCCCTAGGGGCCGGCGGCCAGGGCAAGGGGAGGGGGCGGCGGCCAGGGCAGGGGGAGGCGCCCAGGCCCTAGGGTTTCCCCCCCTAGGTGCCTTGCCCCCCAAGCCCAAGGGGTGCGGCCAGCCCTAGGGGGTCCCACCCCTTTAGCCGCATGGGGAGAGGGCCCAGGGGGGGGCGCACAGCCCCCTGAGGGCTGTGGTGTCCCCCCTTGTGGCCCAATAGGCCCAGAACACCTTCCGGACCCCCCGAAAACCTTCCCGGTACTCCGCCGATTTCCCGATGCTCCCCGGAACACTTCCGGTACTCCGAAACCTTTCATCCTATATATCAATCTTCGTCTCCGGACCATTCCGGAGACCCTCGTCATGTCCGGGATCTCATCCGGGACTCCGAACAACCTTCGGTAACCATACACTCTTCTCACTAACAACCCTAGCGTCACCGAACGTTAAGTGTGTAGACCCTGCGGGTTCGGAAACCATGTAGACATGACCGAGACACTCCCAGGTCAATAACCAATAGCGGGATCTGGATACCCATATTGGCTCCTACATGTTTCTCGATGATCTCATCGGATGAACCACGATGTCAAGGATTCAGGCAATCCCGTATACAGTTCCCTTTGTCTCGTCGGTATGTTACTTGCCCGAGATTCGATCGTCGGTATCTCTATACCTAGTTCAATCTCGTTACCGGCAAGTCTCTTTACTCGTTACCGTAATACACAATCCCGTGACCAACTACTTAGTCACTTTGAGCTCATTGAGATAACGTATTACCGAGTGGGCCCGGAGATACCTCTCCGTCATACGGAGTGACAAATCCCAGTCTCGATCCATGTCAACTCAACAGACACCCTCGGAGATACCTGTAGAGTACCTTTATAGTCACCCAGTTACGTTGTGACGTTTGGCACACACAAAGCACTCCTACGGTGTCAGTGAGTTACATGATCTCATGGTCATAGGAACTTATACTTGACATGCAGAAAACTATAGCGATAACTGATACGATCAAAAGCTATGTTAACGTTTGGGTCTCGTCCATCACATCATTCTCCTAATGATGTGATCCCGTTATCAAATGACAACTCATGTCTATGACCTGGAAACCGCGGTCATCTTTGATCAACGAGCTAGTCCTGTAGAGGCTCACTAGGGACACAAAGTCTGTCTATTCATCCACACGTGTATTTGAGTTTCCAATCAATACAGTTATAGCATGGATAATAAACGATTATCATGAACAAGGAAATATAATAATAACTCTTTTATTATTGCTTCTAGGGCATATTTCCAACAGTCTCCCACTTGCACTAGAGTCAATAATCTAGTATTACAAGGTAATGAATCTAACACCCATAGAGTCTTGGTGTTGATCGTGCTTAGCCCGTGGAAGAGGCTTAGTCAACGGATCTGCAACATTCAAATCCGTGTGTACTTTGCAAATGTTTATGTCCTCCTCCTTGACCGAATCGCGGATGGAATTGAAGCGTCGCTTTATGTGTCTGGTCCTCTTGTGAAACCTTGGTTCCTTGGCTAGAGCAATGGCACCAGTGTTGTCACAGAACAGAGTCATTGGGTTCAGTGCACTAGGCATAACTCCAAGATCTGTCATGAACTCCTTCATCCAGACACCTTCCTTAGCCGCCTCCGAGGCAGCTATATACTCCGCTTCACATGTAGAATCAGCTACCACGCTCTGCTTGGAACTGCACCAGCTTACTGCTCCCCCGTTGAGAATATATACGTATCCGGTTTGAGACTTGGAGTCATCCGGATCAGTGTCAAAGCTTGCATCGACGTAACCCTTTACGACGAGCTCTTGATCACCTCCATAAACGAGAAACATATCCTTAGTCCTTTTCAGGTACTTTAGGATATTCTTGACTGCTGTCCAGTGATCCATACCAGGATTACTTTGAAACCTTCCGGCCATACTTATGGCAAGGCTGACATCTGGTCTTGTGCACAGCATTGCATACATGATAGAGCCTATGGCTGAAGCATAGGGGACGACACTCATCTTTTCTCTATCTTCCGCAGTCACTGGGCATTGAGTTTTACTCAACTTTGTACCTTGCAATACCGGCAAGAACCCCTTCTTGGATTGATCCATTTTGAACTTCTTCAAAACTTTATCAAGGTACGTGCTTTGTGAAAGTCCTATCAAGCGTCTTGATCTATCTCTATAGATCTTGATGCCCAATATGAAAGCAGCTTCACCGAGATCTTTCATCGAAAAACTCTTGTTCAAATACCCCTTCACGCTATCCAAAAATTCTATATTGTTTCCAATCAGCAATATGTCATCCACATATAATATTAGAAACGCTATAGAGCTCCCACTCACTTTCTTGTAAATACAAGCTTCATTGTAAACTTGTATAAACCCAAACGCTTTGATCACCTCATCAAAGCGAAGATTCCAACTCCGAGATGCTTGCACCAGCCCATAAATGGAACGCTGGAGCTTGCATACTTTGTCAGCATTCTCTGGATCGACAAAACCCTCCGGTTGCATCATATACAACTCTTCCTTAAGAAAACCGTTAAGGAATGCTGTTTTGACATCCATCTGCAAAATTTCATAATCGAAATATGCAGCTATTGCTAACATGATTCGGACGGATTTAAGCATCGCTACGGGTGAGAAAGTCTCATCGTAGTCAATCCCTTGAACTTGTGAAAAACCCTTTGCCACAAGTCGAGCTTTATACACGGTGACATTACCGTCAGCGTCCGTCTTCCTCTTAAAAATCCATTTATTCTGAATGGCCTTCCGCCCTTCAGGTAATACTTCCAAAGTCCATACTTTGTTTTCATACATGGATCCCATCTCGGATTTCATGGCCTCTAACCATTTGTCGGAATCTGGGCCCACCATCGCTTCTCCATAGCTCGTAGGTTCACCGTTGTCTAACAACATGACCTCCAAGACAGGGTTACCATACCACTCAGGTGCAGTGCGTACCCTTGTCGACCTACGAGGTTCGGTAGTAACTTGATCGGAAGCTTCTTGATCATCATCATTGGCTTCCCCTTCAACTTCTGTAGGCTCCACAAAAACATCTTTCTGTGCTGCGCTACTTTCTGGTTGAAGCAGAGGTTCAATAACCTCATCAAGTTCTACCTTCCTCCCACTCAATTCTTTCGAGAGAAACTCTTTCTCGAGGAAGGACCCGTTCTTAGCGACAAACACTTTGCCCTCGGATCTGAGATAGAAGGTGTACCCAACTGTTTCTTTTGGGTATCCTATGAAGACACATTTGTCCGCTTTGGGTTCGAGCTTTTCTGGCTGAAGCCTTTTGACATAAGCATCGCAACCCCAAACCTTGAGAAAAGACAACTTAGGTTTCTTACCAAACCACAGTTCATACGGTGTTGTCTCAACGGACTTAGATGGAGCCCTATTTAAAGTGAATGCAGCTGTCTCTAACGCATATCCCCAAAACGATAGTGGCAAGTCGGCAAGAGACATCATAGAACGTACCATATCTAATAGGGTTCGATTACGACGTTCGGACACACCATTACGCTGTGGTGTTCCAGGTGGAGTCAACTGTGAAACAATTCCACATTTTCTTAAGTGATCACCAAACTCATAACTCAGATATTCTCCCCTTCGATCAGATCGTAGGAACTTGATCTTCTTGTTACGATGATTTTCAACTTCACTCTGAAATTGCTTGAACTTTTCAAAAGTTTCAGACTTATGCTTCATCAAGTAAATATACCCATATCTACTTAAGTCGTCAGTGAAGGTGAGAAAATAACGATATCCACCGCGCGCCGTTACACTCATCGGACCGCACACATCAGTATGTATGATTTCCAATAAGTCACTTGCCCGTTCCATTGTCCCTGAAAACGGGGTCCTTGTCATCTTGCCCATGAGGCACGGCTCGCACGTGTCAAGTGATTCAAAATCAAGAGACTCCAAAAGTCCATCAGCATGGAGCTTCCTCATGCGTTTCACGCCGATATGACCGAGACGGCAGTGCCACAAGAAAGTGGTATTATCATTATCTACTCTACCTCTTTTGGCATCAATGTTATGAACATGTGTATCATCACTATCGAGATTCAATAAGAATAAACCCCTAACTTCGGGTGCATGACCATAAAAGATATTACTCATATAAATAGAACAACCATTATTCTCTGACTTAAATGAGTAACCGTCTCGCAATAAACAAGATCCAGATATAATGTTCATGCTTAACGCAGGCACTAAATAACAATTATTCAGGTTCATAACTAATCCCGATGGTAATCGAAGAGCGAGCGTGCCGACGGCGATCACATCAACCTTGGAACCATTTCCCACGCGCATCGTCACTTCGTCCTTCGCCAGCCTCCGTTTATCCCGCAGTTCCTGTTTAGAGTTGCAAATGTGAGCAACCGAACCGGTATCAAATACCCAGGCACTACAACGAGAGTTGGTAAGGTACACATCAATAACATGTATATCATATATACCTTTGTTGTTGTTGGCCCCCTTCTTGTCCGCCAGATACTTGGGGCAGTTCCGCTTCCAGTGGCCATTCCCCTTGCAATAGAAACACTCAGTCTCTGGCTTGGGCCCAGCCTTGGGTTTCTTCACTGGATTAGCAACTGCTTTGCCACCCTTCTTAGAGTTACCCTTCTTGCCCTTGCCATTCTTCTTGAAACTGGTGGTCTTATTGACCATCAACACTTGATACTCCTTCTGGATGTCTGCCTCAGCGACTTTCAGCATCGAAAACAGCTCGGCGATGGTTTTATTCATCCCTTGCATGTTGTACTGCTGGACGAAGCTCTTGTAGCTTGGAGGGAGTGACTGTAGAATTCTGTCAATGATAGCCTCATCCGGGAACACAAGTCCCAGATCAGCTATGCGGGTATAGTACCCAGACATCTTCAGTAAGTGCTCACTGACAGACGAATTCTCCTCCATCTTGCAAGCGAAGAATTTATCGGTGGTCTCATACCTCTCGATCTTAGCATTCTTCTCAAAGATGAATTTCAACTCCGTGTACATCTCATATGCACCATGACGTTCAAAACGCCTTTGGAGTCCTCCTTCCAAGCCGTACAACATGGCACATTGTACTATCGAATAGTCATCCGAACGCGTCTGCCAGACGTTCATATCGTCCGCAGAGGCTCCAGGAGCGGGGGGTTGACCTAGCGGTGCATTTAGGACATAAACCTTTTGGGCAGCTGTGAGGATGATCCTCAGATTGCGGAGCCAGTCCACAAAGTTGCTCCCATCATCTTTCCGTTTAGCTTTCTCTAGGAACGCATTAAAATTCAGGGGAACTCCTGCGCGAGCCATCTACAACATAAATTCGCAAAGACATTTTAGACTATTGTTCATGATAAGTGAGTTATTACCTAATCAAATTAATTATAACTCCCACTCAAATTGACATCCCTCCGGTCATTCGAGCGTGACATGATCCAAATTCACCAACCCAAGTCCGATCATCACGTGAGATGAGGTGGTGTCAATGGTGAACATCAACATGTTGATCATATCTACTATATGACTCATGCTCGACCTTTCGGTCCTCCGTGTTCCGAGGCCATGTCTGTACATGCTAGGCTCGTCAAGTCTAACCCGAGTGTTCTGCACGTGCAAAACTGGCTTGCACCCGTTGTATGCGAACGTAGAGTCTATCACACCCGATCATCACGTGGTGCTTCGAAACGACGAACCTTCGCAACGGCGCACACTCGGGGGGAACACAATTTTATCTTGAAATTTTAGTGAAGGATCACCTTATAATGCTACCGTCGTCCTAAGCAAAATAAGATGCATAAAATGATTAACATCACATGCAAATCATAAGTGACATGATATGGCCATCAACTCGTGCTTTTGATCTCCATCTCCAAAGCACCGGCATGATCTCCATCGTCACCGGCGCCACACCATGATCTCCATCATCATGATCTCCATCATCGTGTTGCCATCGGGGTTGTCGGCGCCCCACCATGCTCTTACTACTATTGCTACCGTTTAGCGATAAAGTAAAGCATTACAAAGCGCTTAATGATTGACACGCAGGTCATACAAAAAATAAAGACAACCCTATGGCTCCTGCCGTTTGCCGTATGCATCGACATGCAAGTCGATGTTAACTATTACAACATGATCATCTCATACATCAAAATATATTTCATCATGTCATTGGCCATATCATATCACATACATACCCTGCAAAAACAAGTTAGACGTCCTCTAATTTGTTGTTGCATGTTTTACGTGGCTGCTATGGGTATCTAGCAAGAACGCTTCTTACCTACGCAAAACCACAACGGTGATATTCAAGTTGCTATTTAACCTTCTACAAGGACCGCCTTGTTCTATTCCGATTCAACTAAGATAGGAGAGACAGACACCCGCCAGCCATCTTATGCAACAAAAGTCACATGTCTGTCGATGGAACCGGTCTCATGTACGTGGACATGTAAAGTTGGTCCGGGCCGCTTCATCCCATAATACCGTTGAATCAAGAAAGACTAAGGAGGGCAGCAATTTAAACATCAACGCCACAAACCCTTTTGTGTTCTATTCGAGAAAGCATCTACGCAAGATCCTAGCTCTGATGCCACTGTTGGGGAACGTTGCATGGGAAACAAAAATTTTCCTACCGTTCACCAAGATCAATCTAGTAGATGCAACTACGAGGGGAGAGTGTGATCTACGTACCCTTGTAGATCGCTAAGCGGAAGCGTTATGAACGCGGATGATGGAGTCGTACTCGTCGCGATTCAGATCGCCGAAGACCTAGCACCGAAGCAACGGTGCCTCCGCGTTCTTCACACGTACGGCTCGGGGACGTCTCCTCCTTCTTGATCCAGCAAGGGGTGGAGGAGAGGTTGATGGAGAACCGGCAGCACGACGGCGTGGTGGTGATGGTGGAGAAGAACTCCAGCAGGGCTTCGCCTAAGCTCCGCGGGAGAAGAAGATATGACGGGAGAGGGAGGGCAGCACCGAGGCACAAACTGTGTTCGCTGCCCTCCCTTTGCCCCACTATATATAGGGGGGGTGGAGATGTGAGGGCGCCCTAGGGTTTCCCCCTAGGGGCCGGCGGCCAGGGCAAGGGGAGGGGGCGGCGGCCAGGGCAGGGGGAGGCGCCCAGGCCCTAGGGTTTCCCCCCTAGGTGCCTTGCCCCCCAAGCCCAAGGGGTGCGGCCAGCCCTAGGGGGTCCCACCCCCTTAGCCGCATGGGGAGAGGGCCCAGGGGGGGCGCACAGCCCCCTGAGGGCTGTGGTGTCCCCCCTTGTGGCCCAATAGGCCCAGAACACCTTCCGGACCCCCCGAAAACCTTCCCGGTACTCCGCCGATTTCCCGATGCTCCCCGGAACACTTCCGGTACTCCGAAACCTCTCATCCTATATATCAATCTTCGTCTCCGGACCATTCCGGAGACCCTCGTCATGTCCGGGATCTCATCCGGGACTCCGAACAACCTTCGGTAACCATACACTCTTCTCACTAACAACCCTAGCGTCACCGAACGTTAAGTGTGTAGACCCTGCGGGTTCGGAAACCATGTAGACATGACCGAGACACTCCCAGGTCAATAACCAATAGCGGGATCTGGATACCCATATTGGCTCCTACATGTTTCTCGATGATCTCATCGGATGAACCACGATGTCAAGGATTCAGGCAATCCCGTATACAGTTCCCTTTGTCTCGTCGGTATGTTACTTGCCCGAGATTCGATCGTCGGTATCTCTATACCTAGTTCAATCTCGTTACCGGCAAGTCTCTTTACTCGTTACTGTAATACATAATCCCGTGACCAACTACTTAGTCACTTTGAGCTCATTGAGATGACGTATTACCGAGTGGGCCCGGAGATACCTCTCCGTCATACGGAGTGACAAATCCCAGTCTCGATCCATGTCAACTCAACAGACACCTTCGGAGATACCTGTAGAGTACCTTTATAGTCACCCAGTTACGTTGTGACGTTTGGCACACACAAAGCACTCCTACGGTGTCAGTGAGTTACATGATCTCATGGTCATAGGAACTTATACTTGACATGCAGAAAACTATAGCGATAACTGACACGATCAAAAGCTATGTTTACGTTTGGGTCTCGTCCATCACATCATTCTCCTAATGATGTGATCCCGTTATCAAATGACAACTCATGTCTATGACCTGGAAACCGCGGTCATCTTTGATCAACGAGCTAGTCCTGTAGAGGCTCACTAGGGACACAAAGTCTGTCTATTCATCCACACGTGTATTTGAGTTTCCAATCAATACAGTTATAGCATGGATAATAAACGATTATCATGAACAAGGAAATATAATAATAACTCTTTTATTATTGCCTCTAGGGCATATTTCCAACAATTTATAGCTAGCAACTGGCTAGGGGATTAGGGATTTGACAATTCACCCCTTTGAAGCGTGGGAAGCCTTCGCTAGAGCGCGGGAAGAATAAGTGGATCACGCAACCCGACAACCGGATGTGGTGTCATGTGTTATCGCACACGTGTTACCATAAGGAAACAAATGTGTAACTTACTAATCATCGCACACGAGTACTCGCACACGCATCATGTGTGATACTCCTAGCCATCTAAAGAAACTAGTTTGCATTTTCCAAAGTTTTTTCTACACGCAGAATCGCACACGAATTAACTATAGTAACCGTCTGTGTTATATTTTCTCACAAGTATTTTTACTACTCCAGAATTTACTACTAGCATGACTGTAATATTTCCATCTCCATGTCTCAAAACAAATGCAAGGAATCAAACTTCTCATATATTCATTGATCTCTACGAAAGTTTTTATTATATCCCTCTTGAATACCCATCATATTAGGACTAAATTCATATCCCAAGCAAATTACCATGATGTTTATAAGACTATCAAAATAATATAAGTGAAGCATGAGAGTTCATCTATTTCTTCAAAATAACATCACCGCCGTGCTAAAAAAGGATATAAGTCAAGCACTAGAGCAACTACCTAGCTCAAAAGATATAAGTGAAGCACATAGAGTATTCTAATAAATTCACGATTAATGTGTGTCCATCTCAAAAAGTGTGTACATCAAGGATAATTGTGAAAATATAAAAATCAAAGACTCATATCATACAAGACGCTCCAAGCAAAACACATATCATGTAGTGAATAACAATATAGCCTCAAGTAAAATACTCCCCCCATTTTTGTATACAAGGCCACTATGAAAAATATATTTTTGCATCTACACAAGGCCACCAACAGTAATCAAGGCAAATATTAATGATATTTTCTCGTACTAGTAATCCATTGCTTAATTACTAGCATGCAGGTAGTGGATGATAATGACAAACTCACCTACTTCCTCTCTCCCGGCCACTCAATTTCCTTTAATGTGCATGCACACTATTAATTAACCTGGTAAACAAGAAAATAAATTGGCTTGTAAATCACACATTAAATATATATTTTGGTACCTGTAATTTGAGTTTGTGGCCTTGTATATAAAAATGGAGGGAGTACCGATATTGAAGACGAAAGAAGGGATGCCTTCTGGGGCATCCCCAAGCTTAGACGCTTGGTTGTCCTTTAATATTACATTGGGGTGGCTTGGGCACCCCAAAGCTTAGGCTCTTGCTACTCCATATTCCACGGTCCATCGAAAATTCACGCAAAACTGGAAAACTTCACAACACAAAACTTTACAGAAAAACTCACGAGATCCGTTAGTGAAACAAATCCAAACCTTACTTTTAGGTATTGTCGTGAAATCATTCTAATTTTATATTTGTGTTATATCTACTATATTCTAAGTTCACCACAATTCATACCCCCCGATACTACTCATAGATTCATAAAAATAAGTAAACAACACATAGAAAACAGAATTTGTCTAAAACAGAACAGTGTGTAAAGATGTGAATTGATGTAAAACCTATGTATCTCTTACAGTTCTGAATAATTAGGGCAACTTTGGTAGTTTGTATACCAGTAACTTGTAAAAAAATCATAATTTTATCATGCTCCAACAATCACAGAGAATTCAGTTACTAGACGCAAAAGTTTCTGTTTTTCAGCAAAACCAATCTACTATCTTCCAAATCACCCCAAATGTATTACTTGGCACAAACACTAATTAAAATCATAAAAACACCTCTAACCGTAGTCTAGAAGATATATTCATTGCAAATAATGAGCAAAAAAAAAAAAGAATTGGGTTGCCTCCCAACAAGCGCTCTTGTTTAAAGCCTTTTAGCTAGGCATTGATAATTTTAATGATGGTCATATGAAAGACAAGAATTGAAGCACAAAGAGAGCATCATATAGCATGTGAAAATCACATTAAAGTCTGACATTATTCCTATGCATAGGCATTTTATAACCAAAAAAGTTATCAAGACAAGCAATATCTAGTATATGCAAGGAAGAAAAAAGAAACGATAGTAATCTCAACATGAAGAGAGGTAATTTAGTAACATGAAGATTTCTACAACCATATTTTCCTCTCTCATAATAATTGCATGTGGGATCATATTCAAATTCAACAATATAGCTATCACATAACATATTCTCTAATTTCCCCACATGCATGCAAAGTTGACACTCTTCCAAAATAGTGGGATCAACATAGAATAAAGTCATTACTTCTCCAAGCCCACTTTTATCAAAAAATTCACAAGATTGATCAATCTCCAAAGTAGTGGGATCATTATTACCTAAATTTGACACTCTTTGAAACTCACTTTCAACATTATTGCAAACATTATTATCAAGATCATATTCATCATGAGGCTTAAATAAATTTTCAAGATCATAAGAAGCATCACCCCAATCATGATCATTACAACAAATAGTGGACATAGATGAATTATCATCCCCAAGCTTGGGGTTTTGCGTATCATTAACACAATTGACATTCATAGAATTCATAATAACATGATTGCAATCATGGTTTTTATTTTACGAGCAATAGTGAACCACTCTATAAATTTCATCTTTTAACACATAAAAATAATCTAGTGCACTCAACTCACTAGCAATTGGCTCATCATAATTAGATCTTTAAAAAATATTAGCAACTGGATGTGGATCCATAAACCTTGCTCTTTTGATTTGCAATAAACACACAATTATGCCAAGCAAACGAGGAAACAAACCAAGTAAGACATAAAGGCAAACGGAAAGAAGGCAAATAAAAGGCAACTATTTCTGTGTTTTCTGAAAACATTTTATAAGTGGGGGAAAGGAAAACAAGTGGCAAATGGAGAATAATGTAAATGCAAGGGATGAGTGTTTATGATAGGTACTTGGTAGGCTTGATGTAGAACCTCCCCGGCAATGGCGCCAGAAATTCTTCCTGCTACTTCTTGAGCTTGTGTTGGTTTTTCCCTTGAAGAGGAAAGGGTGATGTAGCAAAGTAGAGATAATCATTTCCCTCAGTTGAGAATCAAGGTATCTATCCAGTAGGAGGAACACACAAGTCTCCAATGATAGCACCTGCACAAACAAACAAATACTTGCACCCAACGCGATAAAGGGGTTGTCAATCCCTTCACGGTCACTTGCAAGGATGAGATCTGATAGTGATAGATGTAAAACAAATAAAAGTAAATAAAACCCAACGAGGTATTTTTGTGTTTTTGATTTTATATATCTGAAAATAATATGATAAAAGTAAACCCAGGGGCCATATGTTTCACTAGAGGCTTCTCTCTTGAAAGAACGCATACGGTGGGTAAACAAATTACTGTTGAGCAACTAATAGAAAAGCGAATAATCATGACGATATGTAAGGCAATGGTCATGAATATAGGCATCACGTCCGTGACAACTAGACCGACTCCTGCTTGCATCTACTACTATTACTCCACACATCGATCGACTCATGCCTGCATCTAGTGCAATTAAGTTAAAAACAGAGTAACACCTTAAGCAAGATGACGTGATGTAGAGGGATAGATCGAATTAATATGAAATAGACCCCATCTTTTTATCCTTAATGGCAACAATACAATACATGCCTCGCTATCCCTTCTGTCATTGGGTGAGGACACCACAAGATTGAACCCATTACAAAGCACCTCTCCAATTGCAAGAAAAATCAATCTTGTTGGCCAAACCAAATCAATAGTTCGAAGAGAAATACAAAGCTATCAAATCATGCATATAAGAATTCAGATAATACGCAAATAATATTCATAGATAATCTGATCATAAACTCAAAATTCATCGGATCTCAACAAACACACCACAAAAGAAGATTACATCGAATAGATCTCCAAGAACATCGAGGAGAACATTGTATTGAAGATCAAAGAGAGAGAAGAAGCTATCTAGCTACTAGCTATGGACCCGTAGGTTTGTGGTAAACTACCCACACATCATCGGAAGGGCAGCAAGGTCGATGTAGAGGCCCTCCGAGATCGAATCCCCCTCCGACAGAGTACCGAAAAATGCCCCAAGGTGGGATCTTACGAGGTGAGAGACTTGCGGCGGCGGAGAAGTATTTTTGGTGTACCCTCTGGTCCAGGGGGGATATTTGGGTATTTATGGAGCTGACATTAGGGTTAGGGGTGGCATAGGGGGCCCACAAGCTCGTAGGGCGCCCCCTAGGGCATGCCCTGTGAGCTTGTGGCTCACCCGTGAGCCTTCTGGCCTCCTCCCAAAGCTTCGTGTGTGTCTTCTTGTCCAAGAAAAATCATCAAAAAGTTTCGTTTCGTTTGGACTCTGTATGTTATAGATTTTCTGTAAAAGACAAAAACAATGAAAAAATAGCAACTGGCACTGGGCACTAGGTTAATAGGTTAGTCCCAAAAGATGATATAAAATAGCATAATAATGCATATAAAACATTTAAGATGGATAATATAATAGCATGGACCCATCAAAAATTGTAGATACGTTGGAAACGTATCACCCGTTGCTACCGCGCACGCGATACATATAATGAGTCGAGACATGGTGAATTGACCTAACTAGTTGGTTGGTTGTGCGTGAATAGTTCATGTTGCTGCCGCCCGCTCGTACGCCCCACCCCAAACTGTGCGATTGGATGAATAGGATCCCGACCATGTAGGAGGCTGCCGCTGGATGAACAAGACCCCGAGGAGGCCGCCACACCCCAGCCGGTTGGGGGTGTATGAACATGACCCCATGGAGGCTGGATGAATGCTAGCTGGCGGAGGCTGGAGGAAGTCGACAATGGTTGAAAAGTAGCCCATGGAGTCCCGTTTTGCGGTACGCCACATCCATCTCGATGAACGGGAGCCCGTTTCGACCTTACGCAGTTGGCGAGAAGTCTGCTTCCCCCATTTTGTGGTACGCTAGACCCATCTCGATGAAGATGACCCCATTCGACCATACGCGGTCGAAAAAAGGTCATTTCCTTTGTTTTGCGGTACGCGAGACCTCGCTTAGGCTGTTTCTTCCAAGCCGGTTGGCTCTCAATGAAAAGGACGCATTCCATTGCCTCTAGATGAATATGGCGTTGTTTCTCCATTCTGACCCAGCCGATTGGCTGCCGATGAACAGGATGCCGTTGATGCCAACTGTTGCCTCTCTACGTACACGAGCCCTCACCATACGTATCCGCGAGTACATGTTCGAGATCCGCCCGTATGTACGTATGTGGCCATACTTTTTGGCATATGGTTGTACGTACATGTACATGATTCGGACGAGACTGCCTAAACTGGTATGTCGGGGGCTCTACTACGACACGTGCCGCTACTTACTCAGCTACGGTTCATCGTTGCAGAGAGACCGATCGACCAGTATGTACGTACACATTCACGACCAAACCGACAATGCTATGTATGCTTCGATCGGGTGGGTCCCAGCTGTCAGGGAGGATAAGGACGCACTTCCTTGTGTGCGAATGTATAGCTGTTGTGCCCAGCTGTCAGGGGGTCATTTTTATTTTTGCGTAACAAGGAATCAATTCCTTGCATGCAAATATGTAGTTGTTGGGTCCATCTCTCAGCCTCACCGCGTACAGTCCTCTTCCGATGGTTGTCGCTCATTGACCATGTTGACCATGATGCGCCGAGAGAACCAATGCGGTGGATGACGACGAGGCCTAGGAAGGGAATGATGCAGAGCCAGGGAAGACGCGACAGTGGATGCCCACGTGGAGGGGAGTACGAGGGCTAACTGATTCGGCTGTGGTGTGAGGCTACAGTCACCGGAGAATAACATGAGGTGTGGGTGAGAAGAGGGAAGGCCTAGACAGCGGTGGGGGTAGGATGGGGCCTTGAGGCCTATGCGGCAGCACAACCGGGCACGAGAGGTGGGAGCAGGCGGTCCCTTCAGCGCTGGTTTGGGGGGCTGGAGCAAGAAGATCAAAGATTGAACAAGCAGCACGGTCGTTCGATTAACATACAACGGTCCTAGCTGCGAGAATCGTTTGTTGACTAAGTTGAGAAAGCCCTACATATGCGTCAACTTAGTAGGCCCACAAGTCATCCTCCAAATTTGGTCGGTCCCAGTTGTCATTGGGAGGAATAGTTTTTTTTTTTGCGTAATAAGGAGGCACTTCCTTCCATGCAAAGATATAGCGGGTGGGTCCCAGCAGTTACGGGGAGCAATCATTTTGTTCGCCTAAAAAGGAGGCACTTGCTTGCGTGCGACCATGGACAATATGGTCCACTACTGTCATCCTCTCCATGTACATCCCTCTTCCGATGCATGGCTGCTATTTGTTGACTACATTGACCATGCCGCACGAAGAGCATCAACGCGGTCGACGATGACGAGGCCCCGGAAGGGATGACTCGGAGCCGATGAAGCCACAACAATGGATGCCCACACTGAGTGGAATACTGGGGCCGACTGGTTCGGCTGCAGGGTGAGCCTGTCGTCGCCGAAAAAGAACTGGAGTGTGTGTTGATAGAGGGATGGCTTGGCCAGCGGTGGGAGTAGGGTGGTTCAGTGAGGCCTGCGTGGCAGCAAATCCGACCACAGTCGGAGGGAGTAGACAGTTGATCAGTCTCCGACGTATCTATAATTTTTTATTGTTCCATGCTATTATATTATCTGTTTGGATGTTTAATGGGCTTTATTATACACTTTTATATTATTTTTGGGACTAACCTACTAACCCAAGGCCCAGTGCAAATTGCTGTTTTTTTGCCTATTTCGATGTTTCGCAGAATAGGAATATCAAACGGAGTCCAAATGGAATGAAACCTTCGGGAGTATCGTTTTTGGAACAAACGCAACCTAGAAGACTTGGACTACATGCCAGGGAAGCCACGAGGTGGCCACGAGGCAGGGGCGTGCCCAGGGGGTAGGCGCGCCCCCACCCTCATGGGCCCCTCGTAGCTCCACCGACATGCCTCTTCGTCCTATATATACCCATGTACCCTGAAAACATCCGAGAGCACCACGAAACCCTAATTCCATCGCCGCAACCTTCTGTACCCGTGAGATCCCATCTTGGGGCCTGTTTCGGAGCTCCACCGGAGGGGGAATCGATCATGGAGGGCTTCTACATCAACACCATAGCCTCTCCAATGAGTTGTGAGTAGTTTACCACAGACCTTCGGGTCCATAGTTATTATCTAGATGGCTTCTTATCTCTCTTTGGATCTCAATACATAGTTCTCCTCGATCTTCTTGGAGATCTATTTGATGTAATTCTTTTTGTGGTGTGTTTGTCAAGATCCGATGAATTGTGGGTTTATGATCAAGATTATCTTTGAACAATATTTGATTCTTCTCTGAAATCTTTTATGCATGATTTAAATATCTTTGCAAGTCTCTTCGAATTATCAGTTTGGTTTGGCCTACTAGATTGATATTTCTTGCAATGGGAGAAGCGCTTATCTTTGGGTTCAATCTTGCGGTGTCCTTTCCCAGTGACAACAGGGGCAGCAAGGCACATATTGTATTGTTTCCATCGAGGATAAAAAGATGGGTTTTATATCATATTGCATGAGTTTATCCCTCTACATCATGTCATCTTGCTTAAAGCGTTACTCTGTTCTTATAAACTTAATACTCTAGATGCATGCTGGATAGCGGTCGATGTGTGGAGTAATAGTAGTAGATGCAGAATCATTTCGGTCTACTTGTCACAAACGTGATGCCTATATACAATGATCATGCCTAGATATTCTTATGACTATGCGCTTTTCTATCAATTGCTCGACAGTAATTCGTTCACCCGCCGTAGAAATCTGCTATCTTGAGAGAAGCCACTAGTGAAACCTATGGCCCCCGGGTCTATCTTTCATCATATCAATCTTCCATCCACTATTTATCTTTACTTTAATTTTATTTTGCAATATTTACTTTCAATCTATAGAACAAAAATACCAAAAATATTTATCTTATTATCTCCATCAGATCTCACTTTTGCAAGTGGTCGAGAAGGGATTGACAACCCCTTTATCGCGTTGGTTGCAAGGTTCTTATTTCTTTGTGTAGGTACGAGGGACTCGCGCGTAGTCTCCTACTGGATTGATATCTTGGTTCTAAAAAACTGAGGGAAATACTTACGCTACTTTGCTGGATCACCCTTTCCTCTTCAAGGGAAAAACAACGCAAGCTCAAGAGGTAGCAAGAAGAATTTCTGGCATCATTGCCGGGGAGATCTATGCAAAAGTCATATACCAAGTACCCATCACAAACTCGTATCCCTCGCATTACATTATTTGCCATTTGCCTCTCGTTTTCCTCTCCCCCACTTCACCTTTGCCGTTTTATTCGCCCTTTTTCCGTTCGCCTCTTTTCGCTTGCTTCTTGTTTGCTTGTGTGTTGGATTGCTTGTTTGTCACAATGGCTCTACCAAATAGCATTGATCCTCACCTTAGAAGGTTGGAAGAGATTGAAAACAATGTTAGAAGTTTTATGTCTTTGCAATTTGAGCATAATAATTTCTTCACAGAGCTTAAAGAACTAAGAAGTTTTATGGAGTACATGAATAAAGAGCTTGATGGTATGTCTAAAGAATTTTATGGTTTGAAATCTCGGTTTGCTCATCTCGAGAACTTAATATCCCAAATTTCGGATAAGCAAGCCACCTTAGTTAATAAGATGGCCGCTAAACCGAAATATTTAGATAATAAAGATGAAGATCTAAAAGTGATTGATGTGTCTCCTATTAAATCCTTGTTTTCTAATATGGATCTTGATAAAGATGGGACTGGAGATGAGTCAACTTTAGTTAAAAGGCGTCACAATGATTTGGAGTTTTTATATCTTGATGCTAAACTGTTAAAAGTGGGATTGAAGAGGTCAAAACTTTACATAGCAATGAACCCACTATTTTGGATTTCAAGGGATTTAATTATGATAATCGCTCTTTGATAGATTGTATTTCCTTGTTGCAATCCGTGCTAAATTCTCCTCTTGCTTATAATCAAAATAAAGCTTTTACCAAACACATAGTTTATGCTTTAATGCAATCTTATGAAGAAAAACCTGAATTAGAAGTTTCTATCCCTAGAAAACTTTATGATGATTGGGAACCTACTATTAAAATTAAGATTAAAAATCATGAATGTTATGCTTTGTGTGATTCGGGTGCTAGTGTTTCCACAATTCCAAAAACTTTGTGTGATATGTTAGGTTTCCATGAACTTGATGATTATTCTTTAAATTTGCATCTCGCATATTCTACCATTAAGAAACCTATGGGAAGGATTAATGATGTTCTTATTGTTGCAAATAGGAATTATGTGCCCGTAGATTTCATCGTTCTTGATATAGATTGCAATCCTACATGTCCTATTATTCTTGGTAGACCTTTCCTTAGAACGATTGGTGCAATTATTGATATGAAGGAAGGAAATATTAGATTCCAATTTCCGTTAAGGAAAGGCATGGAACACTTTCCTAGAAAGAAAATCAAATTACCTTATGAATCTATTATGAGAGCCACTTATGGATTGCCTGCCAAAGATGGCAATACCTAGATCTATTCATTAATCATGCCTAGCTAGGGGCGTTAAACGATAACGCTTGTTGGGAGGCAACCCAATTTTATTTTCTTTGCTTTTACTTCTGTTTAGTAATAAATAATTCATCTAGCTTCTGGTTAGATGTGGTTTTGTATTTTAATTAGTGTTTGTGCCAAGTAGAACCTTTGTGAAGACTTGGGTGAAGTCTTTGCGATCTTGCTGTAAAAAATAGAAACTTTTGCGCTCACGAGTTTTGCTGCCATGTTTTACTCGAGAGTGCTTTTAAGTTGATTATTTTTGCAAATGATTAATAGACAAATTCCTCACGTCCACCAATTTATTTCAAAAAAATTAGAGTTACAGAAGTATTCGAAAGTTACAGATTTCTATAGACTGTTCTGTTTTTGACAGATTCTGTTTTTCGTGTGTTGTTTGCTTATTTTAATGAATCTATGAGTAGTATCGGGGGGTATGAATCGTAGAGAAGTTGGAATGCAGTAGGTTTAACACCAATATAAATAAAGAATGAGTTCATTATAGTACCTTAAAGTGGTGGTTTGTTTTCTTATACTAACGGAGCTCACGAGATTTTCTCTTAAGTTTTGTGTTGTGAAGTTTTCAAGTTTTTGGGTAAGGATTTGATGGACTATGGAACAAAGAGTAGCAAGAGCCTAAGCTTGGGGATGCCCAAGGCACCCCAAGGTAAAATTCAAGGACAACCAAAAGCCTAAGCTTGGGGATGCCTCGGGAAGGCATCCCCTCTTTCGTCTTCGTCTATCGATAACTTTACTTGAGATTATATTTTTATTCACCACATGATATGTGTTTTGCTTGGAGCGTCATGTATGATTTGAGTCTTTGCTTTTTAGTTTACCACAATCATCCTTGCTGTACACACCTTTTGATAGAGATACTCATGAATCGGAATTTATTAGAGTACTCTATGTGCTTCACTTATATCTTTTGAGCTCGATAGTTTTTCTCTAGTGCTTCACTTATATCCATTTAGAGCACGGTGGTGGCTTTATTTTATAGAAATTATTGATCCCTCATGCTTCACTTATATTATTTTGAGAGTCCTCTAGAACAGCATGGTAATTTGCTTTGGTTATAAAATTAGTCCTAATATGAAAGGCATCCAAGATGGGTATAATAAAAACTTTCATATAAAGTGCATTGAATACTATGAGAAGTTTGATACTTGATGATTGTTTTGAGATATGAGGATGGTGATATTAGAGTCATGATAGTAGAGTAGTTATGAATTTGAGAAATACTTGTGTTGAGGTTTGCAAGTCCCGTAGCATGCACGTATGGTAACCGCTGTGTGACAAATTTGAAGCCTCAGGTATTTCATTGATTGTCATCCATTGTGTGGAGGTCGGGATCGCGCGATGGTTAACTCCTACCAACCCTTCCCCTTGGAGCATGCGTGTAGTACTTTGTTTTGATGAGTTGTAGATTTATGCAATAAGTATTTGAGTTCTTTATGAATAATGTTGAGTCCATGTATTATATGCACTCTCACCCTTCCACCATTGCTAGCCTCTCTTGTACCACACAACTTTCGCCTGTACCATACACCCACCATATACCTTCCTCAAAACAGCTACCATACCTACCTATCATGGCATTTCCATAGCCATTCCGAGATATATTGCCATGCAACTTTCCACCGTTCCGTTTATTATGACACGCTTCATCATTGTCATATTGCCATGCATGATCATGTAGTTGACATCATATTTGTGGCAAGGCCACCATGCGTAATTTTTCATACATGTCACTCTTGATTCATTGCACATCCTGGTGAACTGGCGGGGGCATTCATATAGAGTCATATTTTGTTCTAGTATCGAGTTGTAATCCTTGAGTTGTAAATAAATAGAAGTGTGATGATCATCATTATTAGAGCATTGCCCCGGAAAAAATGCCAAATCAAAAAGAAGAAGGAGAAAAGGCCAACAAAAAAGGAAGGCCCAAAAAAAGAAAAAAAAGAAAAAGGGGACAATGCTACTATATTTTTCCACACTTGTGCTTCAAAGTAGCACCATGGTCTTCATGATAGAGAGTCTCTTGTTTTTTCACTTTCATATACTAGTGGGAATTTTCATTATAGAATTTGGCTATGATGGGCTTCCTCAAATGCCCTAGGTCTTCGTGAGCAAGCAAGTTGGATGCACACCCACTTAATTTCTTTTGTTGAGCTTCCGTATATTTATAGCTCTAGTGCATCCGTTGCATGGCAATCACTACTCACTCACATTGATATCTATTGATGGACATCTCCATAACCCATTAATATGCCTAGTTGTGAGACCATATTCCGCTTTTGTCTTCTCCACAACCACCACTCTATTCCACCTATAGTGCTATATCCATGGCTCACGCTCATGTATTGCGTGAAAGTTGAAAAGGTTTGAAAAAATTTAAGTATGAAACAATTGCTTGGCTGAAACCGGGGTTGTGCATGATTTGAGTATTTTATGTGACGAAGATGGAGCATAGCCCAACTATATGATTTTGTAGGGATGAACTTTCTTTGGCCATGTTATTTTGAGAAGACATAATTGCTTTGTTAGTATGCTTGAAGTGTTATTATTCTTATGTCAATATTAAACTTTTGTCATGAATCTTTCGGATCTGAACATTCATGCCACAATAAATAAAATTACATTGAGAATTATGTTAGGTAGCATTCCACATCAAAAAAATGTTTTTTTATCATTTACCTACTCGAGGACGAGCAGAAAATAAGCTTGGGGATGCTTGATACGTCTCCAACGTACCTATAATTTTTTATGCCTGGTTCCTCGCGCGGTTCCCTCGAGCGAGCTAGCAGGCATGTGATACGTCTCCAACGTATCTATAATTTTAGATTGTTCCATGCTATTATATTATCTATTTTGGATGTTTAATGGGCTTTATTATGCACTTTTATATTATTTTTGGCACAAACCTGCTAACCCAAGGCCTAGTGCAAATTGTTTTTTTGTTCCTATTTCAGTGTTTCGCAGAAAAGGAATATCAAACGGAGTCCAAATGGAATGAAACCTTCGGGAGGATCGTTTTTGGAAAAAACGCAACCTAGAAGACTTGGAGTACACGCCAGGGAGGCCACGAGGCAGGGGGGCGCGCCTAGGAGGGTAGGCGCGCCCCCACCCTCGTGGGCCCCTCGTAGCTCCACTGACATGCCTCTTCGTCCTATATATACCCATGTACCATGAAAACATCCGAGAGCCCCACGAAACCCTAATTCCACCGCAGCAACCTTCTGTACCCGTGAGATCCCATCTTGGGGCCTGTTCTGGAGCTCCACCGGAGGGGGAATCGATCACGGAGGGCTTCTACATCAACACCATAGCCTCTTCGATGAGTTGTGAGTAGTTTACCACAGACCTTCGGGTCCATACTTATTAGCTAGATGGCTTCTTCTCTCTCTTTGGATCTCAATACAAAGTTCTCCCTGATCTTCTTCGAGATCTATTTGATGTAATTCTTTTTGCGGTGTGTTTGTCGAGATCCGATGAATTGTGGGTTTATGATCAAGATTATCTATGAACAATATTTGATTCTTCTCTGAAATATTTTATGCATGATTTAAATATCTTTGCAAGTCTCTTCGAATTATTAGTTTGGTTTGGCCTACTAGATTGATCTTTCTTGAAATGGGAGAAGTGCTTAGCTTTGGGTTCAATCTTGCGGTGTCCTTTCCCAGTGACAGCGGGGGCAGCAAGGCACGTATTGTATTGTTGCCATCGAGGATAAAAAGATGGTGTTTATATCATATTGCATGAGTTTATCCCTCTACATCATGTCATCTTGGTTAAAGTGTTACTCTGTTCTTATGAACTTAATACTCTAGATGCATGCTGGATAGCGGTCGATGTGTGGAGTAATAGTAGTAGATGTAGAATCGTTTCGGTCTACTTGTCACGGACGTGATGCCTATATACAATGATCATGCCTAGATATTCTCATAATTATATGCTTTTCTACCAATTGCTCGTCAGTAATTTGTTCACCTGCCATAGAAATCTGCTATCTTGAGAGAAGCCACTAGTGAAACCTATGGCCTCCGGGTCTATCTTCCATCATATCAATCTTCCATCCACTATTTATCTTTACTTTACTTTTATTTTGCAATCTTTACTTTCAATCTATATAACAAAAATACCAAAAATATTTATCTTATTATCTCCATCAGATCTTACTTTTGCAAGTGGCCGAGAAGGGATTGACAACCCATTTATCGCGTCGGTTGCAAGGTCCTTATTTGTTTGTGTAGGCACGAGGGACTCACGCGTAGTCTCCTACTGGATTGATACCTTGGTTCTAAAAAACTGAGGGAAATACTTACGCTACTTTGCTGCATCACCCTTTCCTCTTCAAGGGGAAAACAACGCAAGCTCAAGAGGTAGCATTAGTCCCGCTGGTGCTGGTTTGGGCGGCTGGACCAGGATGATCACAGATTGAAGAAGTATGACCATCCAATGGTCAGTGCTCTCGTGTTTGAGGAAAGCATACACGTCTACCTAGTAAGCCCACAAGTCAGCCTCCAAATTTGTGGAAAACAACATACAACCCATTTGCCATTATTTTTAATAATTTACAGCCCATTTGCTAATTCTTAGGGATTTTTTTGAAGCCCATATTCCTTTTGTTAGCAATACAACCCATATCATGGCCACGGTAAAAAAACGAATATTTGTTTATTTTGATGGGGTCCAAAATGTTTTTAATCCAAAAAGTTTGAGTTAGTTTCAAAAAAATGGAAAATAAATTTATATTAACTTAAAATCCAATGTTTTTTCCCTGCAAAAGAATCAATGAAATTTAAAAACTCAAAATCCGAAAAAACAAAATTTAAAAGTAATTGTTGGTTTGTTGTGTTTTAAAAATGTACACGCCATTTCTCATTACTTATAGACCATTTTCTAGGCAATCCGAATGCACCCCTCCTCGTCTTGAAAGATTTGCATCCCAACACAACTTACAAAAGCAAGTAGGCCTCGGTTGGATATTCTGCAAAAAAAATCTAACTGGTCTAGCCATTTTCAGCAAGAAAAAAACTAGGTTGGTATTGTGGTAATGATAAAATAAAAGTGTCGGTTAGACTGGCGACATCCCCCACACAGTCCAGTTGATACCCTGCTCCATCTCAAAAACAAAAAGAACTGGATGAGCTGCTGGGTCCTTCGTGTCAGCCGTTCACTGTGTAATTCTCTCATTTATTGTCTACGTTGACAATGCCATGGGACCCAGATGTCAGGAAACCATTAGGAGGAACAATTTTTTGGCTTGAAATAAGGAGGCACTAGCTTGTGTACTGCCATGACCCTAGTGGGTCCCTACTATTATCCTCTCCATGTACAATCATATCTTGATCCCTCTCGGTTGTTCAACATGTTGACAACTCCAGAAGGTGGTGTCACGGCAAGCAAACCAAGGCAGAGAACGACAGCGAGGCTAGACGGGAACAAAAATGAGCCATGGAAGATCCGGCGATGTGGTCGGAAGTGAAGGGGGGTACGAGGGTTGATTCAGGTTGGGGATGCCGTCGCAGGAGAATAACAGGAGGTGTGTGGGGGTGTAGAGGGATGGAATGGCACCAGTTAGGGTATGGTGGGACAGTGATGCATGCGCGGCTGCACCACCAGCCGCGGAAGGCAGGAGCATGCGATCTCATTGGCGCGAGATTGGTTTGGGCGGCTGGAGCCCGTAGGAAGAAGACAATAGATTAAAAAAGCACGATAAACGTTGGATGTTGCCAGAACCGTTTGTTGATTACGCTTATTTTTGTGGGGAAGTTTGTTGACTAAGTTTTTTCGAGACATTGTTGACTAATTTAACGAAGCCTTGTGTACGCGTCAACCTAGTAAGCCCACAAGTCAACATGTATATCCGTGGAGGACAAATACAACCAAATTAAAGAAATTACAGAACATTCCAAATGTTCACATGGAAAGTTCCACATTCAGAGCAAAGTAACATGTCTAATTCAAAGATAGAGTAGTGAACTTCCACGTTGACAACCATCATAGCAAACTTAACTATCTACTCCCACTAATACCCTAGTGTAGAAGTACTGACTTACTCTTAGATAAGTAGACGGTACCGGTCGCCATCTGTGGTACACACTAAATGGTGGCACCGAGGTCCTCCTCCTTGCCTCGGACTTGCCAGAGGTGCGATAGGGCCTGTTGCTCACGCGCGTTGTCTGTTTCCATGCCGGCGTGGTCCACCGAAGCTTCGGCTTCTAAGCGAGAAACCCACTTACCGAGCTGGTAGTAAAACATGGCATCGTGTACGCGAGCGTGCCTGACAGCCTCTAGGTCTATTCGTCGGGCGCCAGCATCCATGTCGTCAGCCTAGTTGTCGGAGCTTTGGTCGCAACTCAGCGGCGATGCACTGCTCCTCCTCCATGCCCCACTGGTGGCCCAAATTGGCGATACACTCCTCCTCCGCTAGGCAGTCGCGCTCCAACAAGTCATCATACTCCGCATTGCCATCTAAACACCTATAGAATGCTTCCTCCCTCCGTTTGCCTTCCCATGAAAAACCGAACACTAGCTCTGGCGGTGTGCGCCTCTGGTGTCGCCTATTGTGGATGGGCGGGGGCATGACGCACGTGGCGAGAGCGAGGGCACATGGCGAGCGACGTTGGGCTGGTGGGGGCTTGTGAGGATAGGGTGAGTTGGGTGATGGTGCGAGCGGAGGACGCTGGGAACTTGTAATTGTAGGATCGCAATAGTTGATGTACGTTCCCTGGGAGATAAGCCCTTTGCGAATGTTTTTTCTGGCAGTTTCTTCACATTTGCATGTCATTTTCTTCAGAATAGCATATCAGTTTCTTCGAAGGTATGCATTTTTATTCAAAAAACTGCCACCATTGGATCTTGCATCGCAACTAAAACTACGAGGAGCGTGTTAGTAGGCTAGCTAGTGATTGATCAGTTGTAAACACTAGGCGAAGAGAAATAAGGAACTACTAGTAACTTGTAAACACTGAGCACAGAGAAATAAGAATCATGATGTGCACAGTAGTAAGAGTTGACCCGTTCGAAAGGATCACATGAGACTCACATGTCTGGCTTTGTAATATGTTCACATTAATAGCCCAAATTCACAACCAACTAGTATGATTCCCATACGTATTATCAACATATTTATGCATCTCAATGATTCACATATCATACACAATATGTAGCTCATAGAGCACATATCAAGAAAAAACATATGTTCTTACTACTAACATGGATGCTTCTTTGGGCCAACATTCAGTACAGAGTGCAAGACATTTTTTTGTAAACTCTACATTTCCTCTTGCAGACATAAGTGGTTTCAACAACATATGGAACCATGAGAATCAACCACACATGATGGAGGAGCATCCACTAAAATATGAGTTAGTCATATGTCGGTCACACGGTAAGACTATTTTCGGAATACAACTATAACTTTGGCAAGATGATACCCATTGGATAATCCGACCAGAGCAATGAAGCACCAAGTGTTGGCTAATAAAAATTACATCACTACTTTTGTGCACTTCATGCAGTGACTATCCAATCTTTCTGTGTCTATTTTCAAATGGCACTGCATGCAGTGACTATACTATTCTTTTGTGCAGTTCCAAAAAAATGAGGCCCCTTTGTTTGTTCGCCAAATAGCAACGAGCAGACATCTGTTTGCACAAATATCAAGTAGCTAGTTAACATATAATCCACCTTGTATTTTCGGTTTAAACACGTCTCTGTTGGTTGTTATCGCTTAGCATCTGTCATATTTTGCACTTGACAATGTGATGTTGTCATGTTTTGCACTTGAAAATTTGGTACTGAATTGATTTGTTGGTACAAAGCAGAAATATAGCGCCTATTCTTCATCAGACAAAGGATATCCATGTTCGTAGGGATGGAAGAGATGAAATCAATGCAACCAAAATTGAGCATCCAATCATTGAATCAAGTCCTGCACCACCAATGGAGGTCTGCCACGGCAATAAATATACATGCAAACCACTAATATTACTATCTAATGACAGGACAACAACAGTAGCAAGATAGTAGCAAACCATGTACCTTGGTAATGAACAGCTCATACTGCCACCAGATATAACTATTTGGAAGAAAAAATGCTCATAATGTATAACCATTTGGACTTTTTGTGAAGTTGCACTAAAATTGAGCATCCCTGTTTGCACAGATATTGGAAGTGTGATTACTCTAAAAGTGGCACTAGTTGAAGCATAGACTGACAAATATAAGCATGCCAATTCTCAATGGGAAAAGGTAGCAAGACTATTTCTAACCACCTATTTAAAGGAATAAATAGGCCAGCAACGACAAATGCCAAAAAGGCATACATAGTATTTTTTTGAAGGTTGAACCATTCCTGACCTTTCCTCTTCTTTTAAGAAATTTTTGTGTAGTTTGACTAATATAAAATGCCATCACCCCCTTGACCATTTGGTGACACTGTACAAAAAATGACTTACCATTACATCATGATGTGAGGCATGTAATCAACATGCAATAGAGACAAAAATGCGGACCTCCTCCGATACATAATGAACATTAATTTTAACAAAGGTGTGACTAGCTTGGCCAGCATAATTTGAATGAATTCTACACCCTCTGTTCCTTAATATAAGACATTTTCGTAGTTCTATTTAGAGTACCCAAACGTCTTGTATTTAGAAAAACAGGTAGTGGTTTTCTTGAGCACATATCAGGGAAAGCTAGCCACACCTTATATATCTTTGTACGATAATGCAACACCATTCAAGTAGTACAAATATACAATAATCTAGTGGCTAGTGCAATAGTAGAGTAGTTTTTATTATTATTGGGTATAGTAGAATGGTTTTAGTGAACAAAATTCTATTAGCTAGCACTGGAAGATTTCTATAAGCATTAAACTATACAAAATCTACACGTAACAAGTTTCAGCATTTGTATACTGGCTCTGCAACAACATTAGAATAGTTTGCCTTAGCTCAAAATCTTTAATAGATCTACAATCAACAGCTAATCCTGCAATAATCAAGTGAGATTACTTCGCATTACTTGAATTAATCGATGGAAATAGACTAACAGTGGCATTAGTTAAAAGTGGCATCACAAACAATAAATTCAATAATATTAAAAGTGGCAACAAAACAATAAAAAAATTATTTATTGTTCAACACATAGCTGGCAAAGCTAGCCATACACTTTTTATAAGTGCATATGCTAGTGCAACACCATTTCTATTATTCAACTCAAGTCTTAAGCCTTAACATCCATAAGCATTAGAAATATAAAAGTCTGAAGGTAACTAGTTTCATCATTGGTCTAAGGAGAGTAACATTACTAACTAACTAAAGTACAAAAATAGTTGCAAACCATGTACCTTCAAGGTAAATATCATTTCAAACTCGAGAGGATCTGAAAAATTGCTATCCCAATCTTGAAAATTGATCTAACATAAAAACTCGATCAAACGAGTCAAGAAAATAGTAGGAGGAGGAGGTGCCCACTCCCGAGCTTTCCTCTTCTCTTCATAATTTTTGTGTGCAATTTAACTAAAATAAAATGTCATCACCGCATTGACATTTTGGCGACACTATACAAAAACTATTGACTTATCATTACATCATGAAGTGAGGTATGTAATCTATACGCATTCACCGTGCAAAAATATAAAGGTAGTGACAAATTTCATCGTTAGTATACTGGTCATGCAACATTATTAGAATGCCTTAGCTCAAAAATCCTTAATAGATCCACAATCCACATCTAACGCTGAAATAATCCAGTGACATTACTTGGCATTGCTTCAATTTATCATTGGCATCACTTTGGCAGTAGCATTACTTTATTTTAACGGTGGTGTAATACTCATACGTCTCGAGCGTATCAATTATTATTGATTGTTCTATGCTATTATATTATCAACTTTGGATGTTTTATATGCATGAATATGCTATTTTATACTCCATCCGTTCCTAAATATATGGTGTATAGTTTTTGGCAGGAAAATTAAAGAACACACGTGGAGGGAAAATTTCACAAGTTTTGGGCGAGATTACACCAGACTTGTTGACATGAGAAATACAGGAGCTTGCCTAATATAAGTAAATGTAATCAAATCCCTAAAAAACTTATCCACACGAGTGGTGCAACACAATACACCTTATAATTTGGGGGTTTTCTCAAAAAACTATACACCTTATATAAAGGACTAGAGGGAGTATTATTTTTGGGACTAACCTAATACCCTAGTGCCTAGTGCCAGTTTCTGTTTTTTCCTTGTTTTTGAGTTTCGTAGAAAAGGAATATCAAACGGAGTCCAAACGGAATAAAACTTTCGCGATGATTTTTTCTGGACAAAACACACCTACACGACTTGGCGTAGGGGCGAGGGAAGCCACGGGGTGGCAACAAGCCGTAGGGGCGCGGGCGCGCCCCTAGGCTTGTGGGCCCCTACCCCCCTGCACCGCCTCTTTGCCTTATATATTCTCATAAATTCCAGAAACCCAAGAGGCATCCACGAAAATAATTTTTCACTGCCACAGGTCTCTGTTCCCATGAGATCCCATCTTTGGGCCATTTCCGGTACTCCGCCGGAGGGGGATTCGATCACGGAGGGCATCTACATCAACCTTGCTGCCCCTCCGATGATGTGTGAGTAGTTTACCACAGACCTACGGGTCCATAGCTAGTAGCTAAATGTCTTCTTCTCTCCCTTTGATCTTCAATACAATGTTCTCCTCGATGTTCTTGGAGATCTATTTGATGTAATCTTCTTTTGCAGTGTGTTTGTCGAGATCCGATGAATTGTGGATTTATGATAAGATTATCTAGGAATATTAGTTGAGTCTTCTCTGAACTCTTTTATGCATGATTGAGATAGCTTTGTATTTCTCTTTGATCTATCGATTTGGTTTGGCCAACTAGATTGGTTTTTCTTCTAATGGGAGAGGTGTTTTGTGATGGGTTCAATCTTGCGGTGTCCTCACCCAGTGACATAGTAGGGGTAGTGAGGCACACATTGTATTGTTTCCATTAATGATAAAAGGATGGGGTTTATATCATATTGCCTGAGTTTATCCGTCTACATCATGTCATCTTGCTTAAGGTGTTACTCTGTTTTTAACATAATACTCTAGATGCATGCTGGATAGCGGTCGATGAGTGGAGTAATAGTAGTAGATGCAGGCAGGAGTCGGTCTACTTGTCTTGGACATTGTGCCTATATTCATGATCATTGCCTTAGATATCATCATAACTTGGTGCTTTTCTATTAATTGCTCGACGGTAATTTGTTTACCCATCGTATGCTATCTTCGAGACAGAAGCCTCTAGTAAAACCTATGGCCTCCGGATCTATTTTCCATCTAATATTTTCAGATCTATAAAACCAAAAACCAAAAATATCTTGCTGCAATTATTTTGTGTTTGCTTTATTTAGCTTTTTTACTTTAGTTTTAAATCTATCTCTATGATATCTCAGTCTTGTTCATGGCTGTGAATGGATTGACAATCCCTTTTTTGCGTTGTGTGAAAGTGTTTGTTAGTTTGTGCAGGTGCATAGATTGGAGACTTGCTTGTGCCTCCTACTGGATTGATACCATGCTTCTCAACTTAGGGAAATACTTATCCCTACATTGCTGCATCATCCTTTCCTCTTCAAGGGAAAAATCAACGCAAGCTCAAGAAGTAGCATATACTAACAGCAAAAAAGTGGCAATAAGAGCATGTGGACGTCCATTCAGATTTCAATCAGTGGGTGCACTAGTACGATGTACCTCCACGGACACATAGAGTGCCGAGGGAGAGATGGTTGCACTGAGCAACAAATATACAAGCAACATATGTGGATTACATCCCATTATTGTTCTCTTTAGCCTCCTTTTTCCTATGTGAGGACAATAAACCTATCGACCTAGTCATTCCCTATTGCGTTGTCCTACCTTTCTACCCTTTTTCAACAAAGAGACAAGAGACTCGTTCCTTACTGATACGTCTCCAACGTATCTATAATTTTTGATTGTTCCATGCTATTATATTATCTGTTTTGGATGTTTAATGGGCTTTATTATACACTTCTATATTATTTTTGGGACTAACCTACTAACCCAAGGGCCGGTGCAAATTGTTGTTTCTTGCCTATTTTAGTATTTCACAGAAAAGGAATGTCAAATGGAGTTCGAATGGAATGAAACCTTCGGGAGGATCGCTTTTGGAACAAACGCAACCCAGAAGACTTGGAGTACACGCCAGGGAAGCCATGAGGTGGCCACGAGCAGGGGCGCGCCCCCACCCTCGCGGGCCCCTTGTAGCTCGGCCGACATGCCTCTACGTCCTATATATACCCATGTACCCTGAAATCATCCGAGAGCACCACGAAACCCTAATTCCACCGCCACAACCTTCTGTGCCCGTGAGTGTCGGTGTACTAAAGTAGGGGTACCTTAGCATCCCGACTTGTGCACGAGCAGTAGCAGCGTCCCGTGGCAGGGCTCGCCCCGCGCCCGCCAAGGCCCACTCTAGCTCCCTTGGAGCCATTCAAGAACAAAGTATTCAAGTTAAGAAACAAGACCCCGACAAGAGGAGCTTGCCGGGAAGGCCGCACCAGGCTCAAGGTTATCACTTCAGCACAAGACCCTGGCAAGAGGAGCTTGCCAGGAAGGCCGAAGAACAGCATCTCAGAAGATATATCGTGGCGCATAGCGCGCCCCGACAGGGCCCGGAGAGCGACAAGCTTCCAGGCCCGGCAAGATAGCGACCCCGGCAAGGTGCTTGCCGGGGGAAGCTTTCACTGTGTGCCTGCGCTCCAGCTCATCTGTCCACACGTCGACCTGGAGCCCTTCCAGGGGCACGTGGCAGATGGCTGTGCAGCCTGGGGGACACGGTGGCAAGCCACGATGACGAGGCTACCGTCGTGGCGAACGGAGACGCCCGGGCGGACGCTTTTGGGGTGACGGCGACGGGCATTCAATGCCCTTGTCCCCCATCGTCAGGGTTAGGTATAGACCATCGTGCATACACTGTACATGCACTGTTACAACTACCACCAATTTTACACTTTTACCCTCATCTACATTGACACCTGTCGGAGACCCCTTTGAGCTATAAAAGGAGGCCCATGCACAACGTAGAGGGGGTTCGATTCTAGAAACTTGATCACTCCCACGCTCGGTGTAGCGAGTACTGTAGATCTTCTTGCTCCCGAGCCAAGAACTCAATACAACCAAGGCAGGAGTAGGGTTTTACGCGTCCGCGCGCCCGAACCTGGGTAAACTACTCGCGTGTGCCCCTCGATCTTCTCTTTGTGCTCCCTCCGCTCCCTTGCCGTACCGTAAAAGGGGCTCCGGTCCCATAGGTGTTCGTGGGCGATCAGTTTCCCCGACATCTTTGGCGCGCCAGGTAGGGGGCGTCGAGGTTGTGCGATCCTGATCCGGCGCTCACGCGGGCGCAACCTTCAGCAGCTTCACCAACTTCGCCAGCTTCATCAACTACATCAGCATGCCTCCGAAGAAGAAGGCTTCGGAGGTTGGAGGCCCGTCCGCGTCAATCCCACCACCACCAGAACCAACGGTTGGTGGGGTAGACGCTGGCGGAAGGGTGGACGCCGGTGGGGAGACTCACGGCGCCGCCAAGTCCAAGGACAAGACGGACGACCGAGCCCACTCCAAGACCTCGGTGTCCGTGCACGCGCCACGTCCTTCTCAGGAGGTGCCGGACCAGCAGCGACGTGGTACCGGGGGTACCATACGCTTGCTGGGACGTGGCCAAGCCGGCGGGTCGCAGGATGCTCAAGGCCAACGTGCTGGCACGAGCAAGGCGCGGTCGCCGGGGCGAGAACCTGCTCCTTCTAACGCGGTTAGAAGTCCAAGCATATCTCGCTCCTCGCACCGCTCGCCGCCGCTTCCCTCCTCTCCAGCGGAAGCTCTAGCCAGAGCTCAGCTGCTCCTCGACTTCCCTCCAGCGGCAGACAAGGCCGAAGACTGGAGCGCCACCATCCAGAGCCTCATCGCCTTCGCCAACAATGACACGCCGCAGCAGCCGGCAACGTCACGACCGCGGCAAGTCAGCCAAGCGAAGGCCGATGGAGACAAGACCGTCGGGGGTGCAACTACCGTGCACTCCCCGCCGCGGAAGCAGAAATCGCCGACCCGCCGGATCAACGTCGACGATGACTCCACGGCGTCGTCGGATCCGCGGGCTCGCCGCGATCAGCGCCAAGTCCTCGACGACAGGCGACAAGAAGACGCTCCGACTCGCATCGAGCGTCGAAGAGAAGCGCGACGACAGTCCGACCAGCGCGCTGGGACCGCTGTCGACATGCACGCGCCCGGTGAACCAGGCGACTTGCCGTACGCGGCAGGTTGCCCTGCGTTCACCCAAGAGCTGCGGCAAGTCCAGTGGCCCAGCATGAAGAACTTCAAGCCCGACGTACCCGAGAAGTACGACGTCAAGACTCATCCTTCAGAGTTCCTTAGCATCTACACCATTGCGGTGCAGGCTGCCGGGGGACGAGATGAGAAGATTCTAGCAAACTACTTCCCGCTTGTGCTCAAGCCCAATGTCAGGTCTTGGCTCATGCACTTGCCGGAGAACTCCATCTCTTCTTGGGCAGACCTGTGCCACCAGTTTGTCGGCGCCTTCACGGGCGGCCACAAGCCCCACGGCCAGGAGAGCGATCTCCACATTCTAGCCCAGAAGGAGGGAGAGTCCCTGCGGAAATACATCCAGAGGTTCAGCCGCGTCCACCACAACATCCCGGACGTACACCCCGCCGCGGTTATCAGCGCGTTCCACCAGAACGTGTGTAACCGCCGGATGAGAGAGGAGATGGCAATGACCAAGATCCGGGACGTCAGCGAGCTTTACGCTCTGGCTGATAAATGTGCGCGTGCTGAAGAGGGGAGGAGACTCCCCGGAGAGGATGTTGGAGCAGGAGGAACGGACAGCGAGGATGCCGCCCCGGCAAGGAAAGGCCGGCGGTGGAACAATAAGAAAAAGAAGAACAAGGAAGTGCTGGTTGTCGAGTAGTCCGGCAAGGAGGCTGCCGCCAAGAAGACACAGGCTGGTGGCTCCGGCAAGGAGGCCACCCCTGTAGTGGCAGCCGACAAGCAGGACGGCTCCGACAAGCAGTACTGTAAGATCCACCGCACCAAGGGTCACGATCTCCAGAACTGCAAGAGGGTAGAGTACCTCGTAGAACAACAGAACGCTGAATACGAGCGTCGCGACAAGGAGAAGGCCCAAGGAGGCGGAGGAGAGTCCGGCAAGAAGCGGCCATTCAATGGCCGGGGAGGACGCCGCGGCAAGGCCAAGCAGCGGCAAGGAGATAGATCTCCCCGCGGCCGCGACAAGGACGAAGACGAAGACGACGACGAGGACATGGACGACGGAGACAACAGCGAGCAGGAGTTCCAGAAGGCCATAGAAGTTCTGTGCGTCGATGGAGGTGCCTCTCTGCACACTTCCCACCGCCAACTCAAACAATGGGTGCGGGAAGTGAATGCAGCAGAGCCACCCGTTGAGTCGCGCAGGCTGCTGAAGTGGTCCGGCACGCCCATCATCTTCGACCTTGAGGACCACCCCGACCGCACAACGGCGGTCGGGTGCTTGCCGATGTTGGTATCACCAACCATCCGCAACCTCAAGGTCACCAAGATGTTGGTTGACGACGGGGCCGGCCTCAACTTGATATCCTCCGCTGTGATCCGGAAGCTGCAGATCCCCGTCAGCGAGCTCGAGGAGACCGGGACGTTCCAAGGAATTAACCCGGGAAGGAGCAAGCCGAAGGGGAAGATAACACTTCCGGTGACCTTTGGCGGAGAGCTAAACTTCAGAACTGAGAGAATCACATTCGACGTCGCCGATATCCCATTACCATACAATGGGATACTTGGCCGTCCAGCGCTCGCCAAGTTCATGGCAGCCTCTCACTACGCATATAACATGCTCAAGATGCCAGGGCCAATAAGCGTCATCTCTGTCCCCGGCGACAAGAAGGATGCGCTTATCTGCGCCGGCAAGATCTACCGGGATGCAGCCGCCGCGACAGACAACAAAACACTTGCCGCTGAAGCTCCCGGGGGAAAGACCAAGACCAAGTCCGGCAAGAGCTCTGGAGCCCACTCCGGCAAACGCACCTCTTCGGAGTGCTGCGCTGCCGTCGAGGACGCACCATCGAGCTCCACCGGCAAGTGCAAGAAAGGAATGGCAGCTCCACCGGCAACCAAGAAGGTGTCCGCCAAGGAGGACGGCACTGGCGGTACTTTCACCATCAGTGCTACGCTCGACCCCAAATAGGAAAGCGCGCTCGTTGCCTTCCTGCGGGCGAATGCCGACGTGTTCGCATGGCAACCGTCTGACATCCCCGGTGTTCCCAGGAAGGTAATTGAGCACAAGCTTGCTGTTTGTCCTCACGCGCGGCCCGTCAAGCAGAAGGTCAGGAAGCAAGCGGTGGAGCGCCAAGAGTTCATTGCTGAAGAGATCAAGAAGTTGGAAGCAGCAGGCCTTGTTAGAGGTGTACTTCATCCCACATGGCTGGCCAATCCAGTCGTCGTGCGCAAAGCTAATGGGAAATGGAGACTTTGTATAGACTTCACTGATGTGAATAAAGCTTGTCCCAAGGATCCATTTCCCTTGCCGCGCATTGACCAGATCGTTGACTCCACGACCGGATGTGAGTTGCTTTCATTTCTTGACGCATACTCAGGATACCACCAGATATTCATGGCTGAGGAAGATGAAGAGAAGACCGCGTTCATTACTCCATGTGGCACTTACTGTTTCATACGTATGCCTTTTGGATTGAAGAATGCGGGTTCAACGTTTGCAAGGGTAGTCCACACTGCTTTTGAGCCACAGATACACAGGAATGTAGAAGCTTACATGGATGATATAGTGGTAAAAGCAAGGACAAGGATACCCTAATCCAAGACCTGGATGAGACTTTTGCAAATCTGCGCAAGATACAACTCAAGTTGAACCCCGAGAAGTGCGTCTTCGGAGTCCCCTCCGGCAAGCTTCTCGGGTTCTTTGTGTCCCAGAGAGGGATTGAAGCTAATCCCGACAAGATAAAACCCATCGAGCAGATCGAAGCCCCGAAGCGCGTCAAGGACGTAAGGAGGCTTGCTGGTTGTGTGGCTGCCCTCAGCAGGTTCATTTCTAAGTCTGCAGAACGCGCCCTGCCATTTTTCAAAATCTTGAAAAAGGCAGGCCCAATGAAATGGACTCCAGAAGCGGAGGCAGCACTGCAAGACTTGAAAGGTTACCTATCCTCCACTCCAATACTTGTCGCACCTAAACCGCAAGAGAAGTTGCTGCTGTACTTAGCAGCAACCAATCAAGTGGTTAGTGCTGCGTTGGTAGCGGAAAGGGAGGCAGAGGAAGAGCCCACAGCCCCGGCAAGCACCCCCAGCGACGAGCAGGGGGCTCCCCCTACAAGCTCTGGCCCCGACAAGAATGAGTCTACGCAGGTGCAAGGAGAAGTGCGAAAGAAGATGGTGCAGCGCCCGATTTATTTTGTAAGTTCCCTCTTGCAGGGGGCTAGGTCAAGATACTCCGGAGTGCAGAAGTTGCTTTTCGGCCTCCTCATGGCCTCGAGAAAGCTGCGCCACTACTTCCAAGCACATGAGATAACAGTGGTCACTCGTTTTCCGCTGAAGAGGATATTGCAATATCCAGAAGCAACATGAAGGATTGTCGAGTGGGCACTAGAGCTGTCAAGCTTCGGTCTTAAATTTGAGAGTACTTCAACTAACCAGAGCTGAGCATTGGCAGAGTTCATAGCAGAATGGACACCAACACCAGATGAAGAAGTCCCAGAGACAAGCATCCCCGTCAAGGAAGCAAGCAAAGAATGGATAATGTACTTCGACGGTGCCTTCTCGCTGCAAGGCGCCGGCGCCGGTGTGCTCCTTGTCGCACCCACAGGAGAGCGCCTCAAGTACGTGGTCCAAATGCACTTTCCCAAGGAGCAAGCGACAAACAATACTGCTGAGTATGAAGGTTTGCTCGCCGGCCTCAGAATTGCGGCTGAACTTGGGATCAAGAAGCTGATTGTGCGGGGAGATTCACAGTTGGTGGTCCGACAAGTAAACAAGAGCTACCAGAGTCCTTTGATGGAAGCTTATGTCGATGAAGTGAGGAAGCTTGAAGAACACTTTGAAGGCCTGCAGATGGAGCACGTCCCAAGAGCTCAAAATGATATTACAGACGGCCTGTCAAAGTGTGCTGCATTGAAACTACCTGTGGAACCAGGGACCTTCATGCTCAAGCTAACTCAACCATCCGTTACACCATCAGTTGGACAAAGCAAGAAGAAAAAGTTGGTCTCCGGTGACTACCTGCCGGCGGACCTTCCTGAGGTCACCGCCAAGGTTCCCAAGGTCAACGACCAAGTTGCCGAGGAACAGTCTGCTCCTGCGGACCCAAGGGTCTGTACAGTTGAAGCAGGCGTTTCCGACAAGTCTTGCCCTGGCAAGCTTGCCGGGGGACGTCAAGCTCCGGCAGAGCCAATGGTTCTTGCCGTAGAAGCTGACGTTCCCGCAGCAGCACTGATGCCTTTAGTCCTTGTTGTTGAGCCTCAAGCTCCAGCATGGGCACAACAAATTGTCCGTTTTCTTCAAACAGGAGAACTTCCCGACGAGCCAGAAGAGATAGAGAGAATAACCAGGCAGTCAAGTATGTACCAGTTCGTTGGCAATGAACTGTACAGAAGAAGACTCAATGGTGTCAGATTGAAGTGCATTTCCCGGGAAGATGGACAGAAGCTGTTGGCAGAAATACATGGAGGCATATGTGGCCACCACATTGGCCCAAGAGCACTTGCCGGGAAGGCGTTCCGGCAAGGTTTCTTTTGGCCAGAAGCCCTCCAAGATGCAACTGCACAAGTAACCAAGTGTGAAGCGTGCCAGTTCCATGCCAAGCAAATACATCAACCAGCTCAAGCTCTCCAGACGATCCCTTTGTCCTGGCCCTTCTCGGTCTGGGGCCTCAACATCCTCGGCCCCTTTCCCCGCGCTGTCGGGGGCTTTGAGTACTTGTACGTTGCAATCGACAAGTTCACAAAGTGGCCGGAAGTGGAACCAGTGAGAAAGGTGACCGCACAGTCAGCAGTCAAGTTCTTCAGATCGATCGTTTGCCGTTTCGGAATCCCTAACAGGATCATCACCAACAACGGCACACAGTTCACAAGTCGCACCTTCATGCAATACGTCCAAGACCTTGGCGCCAAGGTCTGCTTCGCTTCTGTTGCTCACCCAAGGAGCAACGGTCAAGCGGAGAGGGCAAATGCTGAAGTGCTGCGCGGGCTCAAGACAAGAACTTTCGACAGGCTGCACAAAAGCGGAAGAAACTGGATCGAGGGGTTGCCGGCGGCTCTTTGATCAATCAGGACGACACCAAATCGAGCCACCGGGCAGACACCCTTTGCTCTTGTCTATGGAGCAGAGGCAGTTCTCCCCACGGAACTCGTATACGGGTCTCCTCGAGTACTCGCTTACGACGAGCTCGAGCAAGAGCAACTGCGGCAGGATGACGCACTGCTCCTCGAGGAGGACCGTCTCCAGGCTGCTGTACGAGCTGCTCGATACCAGCAAGCTTTGCGCCGCTATCATAGCCGCAAAGTCAAGGCCAGGAGTCTCGAGGAAGGCGACCTTGTTCTTCGGCGCGTTCAGTCCGCCAAGAATTCCAACAAGTTGACGCCGAAGTGGGAAGGCCCTTATCGGGTGAGACAAGTCACAAGGCCCGGCGCTGTCCGCCTTGAGACCGAAGAAGGCTTACCGGTGAGCAACTCCTGGAACATTGAGCATCTTCGCAAGTTTCACCCATGAGGCGCGGTTGCCGTGATCCGTTCCGGCAACCACCTTTTGTACAAGTCTTGCCGCTGTTGCATGTAAACCTTTGTACAAAGCCGGGCGCAGACCCCGTGCATCAGTAAAACTTTTGAGCTTCGCACCATTTGTCATTTCATGCCTTTCTTTTTACTTGCATGTATCATCTGACACTTTGTGCAGCAAACACACTCGGTAAGCAGTAACAAGCCGCAAGGCTCCATATCCATGTTTACTCCCCTTTTCCTTTTTTTCTCTCAAGCAGAAGAAGTGTTCCTCGCGCACAAGTTT
>LR738715.1:179457639-179527257 GCA_902687465.1 Secale cereale | reverse complement strand
GATGACGCATTGCTCCTTGAGGAGGGACGTCTCCAGGCTGCTGTACGAGCTGCTCGATACCAGCAAGCTTTGCGCCGCTACCATAGCCGCAAAGTCAAGGCCAGGAGTCTCGAGGAAGGCGACCTTGTTCTTCGGCGTGTTCAGTCCGCCAAGAATTCCAACAAGTTGACGCCGAAGTGGGAAGGCCCTTATCGGGTGAGACAAGTTACGAGGCCCGGCGCTGTCCGCCTCGAGACCGAAGAAGGCTTACCGGTGAGCAACTCCTGGAACATAGAGCATCTTCGCAAGTTTCACCCCTAAGGCGCGGTTGCCGTGATCCGCTCCGGCAACCACCTTTTGTACAAGCTTTGCCGCTGTTGCATGTAACCCTTTGTACAAAGCCGGGCGCAGACCCCGTGCATCAGTAAAGCTTTCGTGTTTTTCGCATCGATTGCCTTTTGCATGCTTCTCCTTGCTATTTGCATGTTCTGTTTGGCGTTTGATGCAACACTCAAGTATACGGTAAGCATTAGCACGCCGAAAGGCAATATGCTTGTTTCCCTCTCCCTTTTCTTTCCTCTTAAACAGAAGGAACGTTCCTCGCGCACAAGTTTGCCGGGGGGGAAGGAGGTGGAGGAGGATCTAAGTGCTGTTCAAGAAAGAGAAGTCTTACCGGAAAGCAAGCAACATATGAGAGATAAGTTGTTAGAAGTTGACCAGTTCAAATTTTAAAATTTAGTTGCCTTCCTTGAACGATCACATTTTGTATGGAAAACCTGTGCGCGGAGGAACCTACCCGTAGCTTGCCGCACCCTTATCTTGTTTTCGAGTTCACTCAACGATTTAAGTGAGCTGCGACAAGTGTCGCGCCCTTGCTTCGTTTCCGAGTACGCTCAGCAAGCTAAGTGCGTTTGCGACTAGCTGCGGCAAGGTTGCTTGCCGGCGAGAACCTTGGCCAGCAGGCTGCTCAGAGTCTAGCACTCAGCGCTCGCGGCAAAGGCCCCTTGCCGGCAAGCTCCCCGGGAGCGTAGGGTGAAAAACATACAAAGTCAAAGATTGAAACAAGGAAGATAACATTGCACCGATTAATCAAAATAAAGTAAATATCTTACAAGGATAACTTGTCGCAATGGACTAATGAGTTCATGACATAATGTGCAGCAACAAAAAGATAAAGATAAATGGAGCCCTAGTCTACGCGGTCGCCTTCCTTCCTGCCAAGCTTTGCCACCTTGGCGATGATGTGGGAGACCTGCTCCTTCAGGGCCTCCGTATCTGCATCAGCCGGCAAGCTACGAAGAACGTTCGTGAGGTTGATTCCCGGGTTGCGGTACACGATCTTCGTCAGCACCCGCTCCAGAGTTCCCGCGCAGAGCAGGCGCGACTCCTCGGCCAGCTGCGCGGGGATGCGGTTCCGGAGACTTGCAAGGGCCGGCGCGACCCCTCTGAAGAAGAGGCTGAGCCTGGCGCTGTGCGGGAGATCCGGATCCGGCGAGTAGATGAGATGTTCGACCTTCAACGCCAGCAACTCCTGGTCAATATTGGACGCAGAAGAAACCAGCTCTTCGGTCCACACTTCAATGGTCTGCCGGAAGAGCTCGGACGCCTTGTTGACATTCTCCACCAAGGTCCGCTCCTTGCGGAGCTCATCCTTCAACTTGGTCTCCTGAGCCCGGGCAGCATCGAGCGATTCCTTCAGAGTGGTGACCTTCAGCTCCAAGTCCTCAATGGAGTCCTTGGCGGCCTTCAGCTCGTCGCCCCTCTTGGAGAGACTCACCTGAAGCTCGGAGTTTGTGTGAGCATCCTTCTCGCGCTCCAAGATGAGCGCGGCAACCTTCTCGGCGCTCACCTTCATCGCCTTCTCCAACTGCTCAACCTTGGCGGCGAGCTCTTTCTTGGCGTCTTCCGCGGCAACCGCGGCGGCTTTCGCCTCCTTCAGCTCCCCGCCAAGGGCAGCCTCGCGAGCGGTAAGGTCCTCCTCATGGGAGTCCAGCTCGACCTTCCGCTGCGCGAGCTCTCCTTCTCGCCGGGACATCTCCACCCCGGCGAGACGCTGCTGTTCTTCCGCTTCAGCTTTCTCGAGCACCCATTCCTGGTACTCGCCGGCGAGACGCTCCCGCTCCTCCGCCACCTCGCGGAGGGCTGCCTGATTGGCGGCGCTGAGCTCCGCCGCGCGCTTCTCCATTTCCGCCGCGGCCTTGGCGGCAAGGGCTTCCCGGGAGGCCAGCTTCGCCTGCCTGGCCCGGTAAAGGGCCAGGAGCTGGTGCAGCAACCTCTCCTCCTCGGGCCCCTCACTCCCGCCGGGCGCCTGGACGATCTTCAAGCCTGCGGAGGCGAGGACTTCTCCGTCGAACGCCTCGCCCTCCGCAGGAACTCGCGATGAAGACCCCCACGGCATCTGGATGAAGACGCCGTTGGGGGCCTCGAGATAGTACCTCTGCTCCTCGCCGGCGGAGGGGCCGGTGGCCGGTGCAGCATCCGATGCTCCCGCCGCCTCCGGGTCGGCGGTGCGACCACCGTCCCCCTCCCCGGCCGCTGCGTCTGCAGCCGGAGCAGTCTCTTGCGCGGCCGGCTCGGCGGCCTCGGCTATCTCCTCGACGACAGGAGCGTCGCCGCCACCACCCTGCGCGCCCTCCTCCTCAAGGTCGATAACCTCCGTCTCCATGGGCGCGGGAGGAGGAAGATCTAAAAAGAAGAAGAAGGAAAAGAAGTTCAAGACTCAAGCAAATATCCAAAAAAGAGACAAGCCAAGAAGACAAGTCACAAAGCTTACCTTGGCGGACGTCCTCAGCGGCGGGCTCCCTCGCCGGGGAGCTCGGCCTTGTCGGAGTAGTCACCCTCGCCGGGGAGCTTGGCCTTGGCGGGGTGGCCGCCCTCGCCGGGCTGCTCGCCCCAGGCGGGGTACTCTGCCTCGGCGGAGTACCCACCCTGGGCGGAGCACTCTCCCTTGCCGGAGAGTTCTGCCTTGGCGGGGATGGCGGGGCCTGCGGCTCCTCAGCAGTGGTCTCCGGGCGCTCTTCCCGCTGGGGCTCCACCTCTGCACAGAACAAGACAAGAGATGTCAAGACGTGAAGACAAAATCAAATCCTCAGGCGTTCCCCGACAAGCGAAAAGAGAGAACCCCAGACTTACGCTGGGGGCTGCGCTGCGGGCTGCGCTGGGGGCTGCTCATCGGAGCAGCGCTCGAGTCCGGCAGGCTCGGCTCCGGCACACCCCCTGTTGCCGCCGCTGCTGAGCCTTCCGCGACCTCGGCCTCGGGCGCCTTGGCCTTCTTCGCTGCGCGATGGGCCAGGGTCCTGAAATCAAAACAGTAGACAGAGTCAGCATCAACAGAAAAATCAAGACAAAAATCAAGAAGATATGAGGTCCCGAATCCTTACTCTTGGTCCTCCTCGTCGTCCTCGCTCAGGGCGGAGAAGTCATACTCCACCGTGGGCGCGTCGGCGCGAGGAGCGGAAGACGAAGGCTCCCTTGCGCGCTTGGTGTTCACCGGGGCTGGGGGCTGCGAAGACCCAGCCCCTGTGGTCGCCGGCGCCCGAGGAGCGGGCGGAGCCGCTGCTCCGCTCCGAGAAGACCCCTGCCGGCTCGCTGCCGGCCTGCGAGGCGCCTCAGTTGTGGTCCGCGCACGGGCCGCCTCCGCTGCGGCCGGTGCGCCGGACGACCTTGGCGCGGCTTGGCTCCCCCGGGGAGCTGCCCGGCGAGGTGGCTGTTGCCGGGGCGCCTGCGCTCTTTCCCCCGTCGCCGCCTTGCGGAGGCGCTTCGCCGGGGACTGCCTCGGGCTTGCCGGGGGCGGGGAGCTCTCCGACGAGGAGAGGTCGTCGGCGTACAATTCCGTGGATCCGCCGGAGTCCTCGGCCTCCTCCTCCTCCTCCTCCTCTGCCCCGGCCGGCTCGCTGGGCCCAGCATCCAGCGCTGCGGCCCTCTTTCCCTTGGCGCCTCCGCCTCTCGCGGCGCCTCTGCTCCCTCCGGCGGTGCCCTCCATTGCCGCGGCCTCGGTTGCGATCCCGCTGATCCCGGAGTGCCTCAACGAGGGAACCCCGGCAAGCGCGTCGGGGGGAAGATTCAGCAACCTGCGGATCTCCGCCTCCTCCGCTTGGGTGGACGCGTCCGCAGCTTCCGCCTGTTCCGGCGAGTACCCAAAAATTCCTGCCGCCGCGGCTGCGGCGGCCTCTTCAGCCCGGGAAGCTATGTAGGCGATCTCCTGCTCGGTGGTGTCCCGTGTGTGCAGCTTGAGGTCCTCCTTGTTCCTCGCCACCTCTTCGAGGTTGTCGTAGAAGTTGAGGACGTCGATGGGCTTCGGGGCGATCCACGTGCGGTCCACGCCGTGCGAGTCACACATGGGCATCATGGCGAGGATCCGATCCCTGACGGCGTTGTTGCAGAGCGGCACCACTCCCCGGGGGGTCCTGAACCACTCGGGGTGTGTCGGGTCGGGCTTGAAGAGTTCCCGCACCATTCCCCGCAGCTCCAGCGTGGTGAAGTTGAAGTTGAGCCCGGGGCGCAGCCTCATGATGTCTGCCGGGCCGCCGTACTCCCAGGCCGGCCTCTTCCGGTCTTGGAGAGGGGCGATGCGCCGGCGGAGGAAATCTGCGCCCACCTCAGCAACTGACAGATTGGCCAACCGAAGACGAAGAATCCGGACGAGGGCGATGTTGAGCTTGACGTCGTCCGAGTCCAGCTCACTCCAGTCCCTGCCGCGCACGATGGGCGTTGTGCGCGGCGCGGTGAAGGCTTGCGGCTGGTCTTCTACGATCCAGCACCACTCCGCTCGCCATTCCTCCCACTTGCCGCGGAGCTCCCCCGGCAAGTACGCCCCTTTCTTGTTCAGACGAAAGATCCAAGAAATTCCTCCGGAGAGGGGGGCATCGGCCTCGGCTCTAGGAGTGAAGAAGTGTCTAAAGAGGGCTACATTGGGGTGGACTCCTATGAAGTTTTCGCACATGTGTGCGAAAACAGCCATGGTGAGAATGGCGTTGGGGGTGAAGTCAAGCAGATGGAAGCCATATGTGTTCATGACGTCGCAGAAGAAGTTTGAGAAAGGAGGACAGAGACCACAATGGAAAAAGGCAGCGAAGAAATGGTACCCGCCGGGATAGCTGTCCTTGGCGGCGGCCGGATAGGCTCGCGTGCGGGGGTGCGCGTCGGTCTCCTTGGACCAGAACAAGTAATACTTGTTCCAGAGCTCCCGCATGCCGAGCTTCGGCGGAAAGACGACGTGCCGCTTCCGGTACGCGATGAGCTTGGCCGCTTGCTCCGATTTCTCCCGCTTGGCCTTCTCCGCCTTCGCCTTGTCGGTCTTTGGGGCCATGGCGGACGCGGTGGAAGGAGGGGGACGAAGAGCTCGGCGGCGGCGGAGATGTGGAGGCGGAGCACAAGAGGGAATCTTTTGCAGGAGGAAGACGACGTAATGAGAGCGCAAGGAGGGGAACCGCGCCCGCTACCTCTGCTTTTATGGGGGAGTGGGGGGCGTTTCGCCCTTTCCATTAAGAGATCGTGGGCACGTCCCATCCCACGGCGCCGCGATCGACGCGTGCCGTTACCGTGGGGTGCGGCGGATATGGAAGTGGATTCAGCGCGCCGCGGATGCCCGTGCACTGTTTTTGGGCCTGGCCCAACAGCGCTCGGCACCGTGTGTGGCCCAGGCCCGGGGGCTCCTGTCGGTGTACTAAGGTAGGGGGTACCTCAGTACCCCAACTTGTGCACGGGCAGTTGCAGCTTCCCGCGGCAGGGTTTACCGCGCGCTCGCCGGAGACCTTCCTGCTCTATATTAAACCATTCAAAAACAAAGTATACAAGACATAAGACCAAGACCCCGGCAAGAGGAGCTTGCCGGGAAGGCCGTACCAGGCTCAAGACCATCCCGCTGTCACAAGACCCTGGCGAGAGGAGCTTGCCAGGAAGACCAGAAGACAACGCCTCGGCGCTATACGCGCCCCGGCAAGGGGCCGGGGAGCGGCAAGCTCCCGGGCCCGGCAAGATCGAGGCCCCCGGCAAGGTGCTTGCCGGGGAGGCTGCGCTGTGTGCCCGCGCTCCAGCTCATCGGCCCACGCGTCGCCCTGGGGCCTATCCGGGGACGCGTGGCGGATGGCTGTGCAGCCTGGGGTACACGGTGGCACTCCACGGTGATGGATCCATCGCCGTGGCGGACGGAGACGCTAAGGCGGGAGCTTTTGGGGTCGACGGCGACGGGCATTAAATGCCCTTGTCCCCCACTGTTAAAGTAGGTATAGACCACTGTTCTGTACTGTAGCTCCACTGTTCCCGCACTGTTACAACTACCACCTCTTTTACTTTTTTACCCCTTTCTCCTACGTTGACACCTTTCGGTGACCCCTTACACTATAAAAGGAGGCCCATGCACAACGTGGAGGGGGTTCGGAACCTTGATCACTCTCACGCTCGGTGTAGCTGCTTCTTCAAGCTCCCGAGCGCTCAACTCAATACACAACCAAGCAGGAGTAGGGTTTTACGCATCCGTGCGGCCCGAACCTGGGTAAAACTGCCCGCGTGCTCGCCACGATCCGCTCTTTGTGCTCCCTCCGCCCTCGTACCGCACAGACAAGGGACTCCGGTCCCATAGGTGTTCGTGGCGGACAGTTTCCCCCGACAATTGTTCTTTAAATTTGCATTTCGTGGATTCTACCATTAAGAAACCTATGGGAAGTATTAATGATGTTCTCATTGTTGCATATAGGAATTATGTGCCCGTAGATTTCAATTTCCTTGATATAGATTGCAATCCTACATGTCCTATTATTCTTGGTAGACCTTTCCTTGGAACGATTGGTGCAATTATTGATATGAAGGAAGGAAATATTTGATTCCAATTTCTATTAAGGAAAGGAATGGAACACTTTCCTTGAAAGAAAATCAAATAACTTATGAATCTATTATGAGAGCCACTTATGGATTGCCTACCAAAGATGGCAATCCCTAGATCTATTCATTTATCATGCCTAGCTAGGGGCGTTAAACCATAGTGCTTGTTGGGAGGCAACGCAATTTCATTTTCTTTGCTTTTACTTCTGGTTAGTAATAAATAATTCATCTAGCTTCTGGTTAGATGTGGTTTTGTGTTTTAATTAGTGTTTGTGCCAAGTAGAACCTTTGGGAAGACTTGGGTGAAGTCTTTGTGATCTTGCTGTAAAAAACAGAAACTTTTGCGCTCATGAGTTTTGCTGCCATTTTATACTGGAGAGTGATTTTAAGTTGATTATTTTTGCAGATGATTAATAGACAAATTTCTCACGTCTACCAATTTATTTTTTAAAAATAGAGTTACAGAAGTATTCGAAAGTTACATAATTCTATAGACTGTTCTGTTTTAGACAGATTCTATTTTTCGTGTGTTGTTTGCTTATTTTGATGAATCTATGAGTAGTATCGAGGGGTATGAATCATAGAGAAGTTTTAATACAGTAGGTTTAACACCAATATAAATAAAGAATGAGTTCATTGCAGTATCTTAAAGTGGTGGTTTCTTTTCTTATACTGACAGAGCTCACGAAATTTTCTGTTAAGTTTTGTTTTGTGAAGTTTTCAAGTTTTTTGGGTAAGGATTTGATGGACTATGGAACAAAGATTGGAAAGAGCCTAAGCTTGGGGATGCCCAAGGTACCCCAGGGTAAAATTCAAGGACAGCCAAAAGCCTAAGCTTGGGGATGCCCCGGGAAGGCACCCCCTCTTTCGTCCTCGTCTATCGGTAACTTTACTTGAGAATATATTTTTATTCACCACATGATATGTGTTTTGCTTGGAGCGTCATGTATGATTTGAGTCTTTGCTTTTTAGTTTACCAAAATAATCCTTGCTGTACACACCTTTTGAGAGAGATACTCATGAATCGGAATTTATTAGAATACTCCATGTGCTTCACTTATATCTTTTGAGCTAGATAGTTTTGCTCTAGTGCTTCACTTAAATCTTTTTAGAGCACGGTGGTGATTTTATTTTATAAGAATTATTGATCTCTCATGCTTCACTTATATTATTTTGAGAGTCCTCTAGAATAGCATGGTAATTGGCTTTGGTTATAAAATTAGTCCTAATATGATAGGCATCCAAGATGGGTATAATAAAAACTTTCCTATAAAGTTCATTGAATACTATGAGAAGTTTGATACTTGATGATTGTTGTGAGATATGAGGATGGTGATATTAGAGTCATGCTAGTAGATTAGTTGTGAATTTGAGAAATACTTGTGTTGAGGTTTGCAAGTCCCGTAGCATGCACGTATGGTAACTGTTGTGTGACAAATTTGAAGCATGAGGTATTTCATTGATTGTCATCCTTTGTGTGGAGGTCGGGATCGCGCGATGGTTAACTCCTACCAACCCTTCCCCTAGGAGCATGCGTGTAGTACTTTGTTTTGATGACTTGTAGATTTTTGCAATAAGTATGTGAGTTCTTTATGACTAATGTTGGGTCCATGGATTATACGCACTCTCACCCTTCCACCATTGCTAGCCTCTCTTGTACCGCGCAACTTTCGCTGGTACCATACACCCACCATATACCTTCCTCAAAACAGCCACCATACTTACCTATTATGGCATTTCCATAGCCATTTCGAGATATATTGCCATGCAACTTTCCACCGTTCCGTTTATTATGACATGCTTCATCATTGTCATATTGCCATGCATGATCATGTAGTTGACATCGTATTTGTGGCAAGGCTACCATGCATAATTTTTCATACATGTCACTCTTGATTCATTGCACATCCTGGTACACCGCCGGAGGCATTCATATAGAGTCATATTTTGTTCTAGTATCGAGTTGTAAACAAATAGAAGTGTGGTGATCATCATTATTAGAGCATTGTCCCAAAGAGAAAAAAAGAAAAAAAAGGGAAGAAAAAAAGGGGAAAAAGGCCACAAAAAAGGAAGGCCCAAAAAAAGGGTCAATGCTTCTCCTCGATACGTAGTTCTCCTCGATCTTCTTGGAGATCTATTTAATGTAATTCTTTTTGCGGTGTGTTTGTCAAGATCCGATGAATTGTGGGTTTATGATCAAGATTATCTTTGAACAATATTTGATTCTTCTCTGAAATCTTTTATGCATGATTTAAATATCTTTGCAAGTCTCTTCGAATTATCAGTTTGGTTTGGCCTACTAGATTGATCTTTCTTGCAATGGGAGAAGCGCTTAGCTTTGGGTTCAGTCTTGCGGTGTCCTTTCCCAGTGACAGCAGGGGTAGCAAGGCACGTATTGTATTGTTGCCATCGAGGATAAAAAGATGGGTTTTATATCGTATTGCATGAGTTTATCCCTCTACATCATGTCATCTTGCTTAAAGCGTTACTCTGTTCTTATGAACTTAATACTCTAGATGCATGCTGGATAGGGGTCGATGTGTGGAGTAATAGTAGTAGATGCAGAATTGTTTCCGTCTACTTGTCACAGACGTGATGCCTATATACAATGATCATGCCTAGATATTCTCATAACTATGCGCTTTTCTATCAATTGCTCGACAGTAATTTTTTCACCCACCGTAGAAATCTACTATCTTGAGAGAAGCCACTGGTGAAACCTATGGCCCCCGGGTCTATCTTTCATCATATCAATCTTCCATCCACTATTTATCTTTACTTTACTTTTATTTTGCAATCTTTATTTTCAATATATATAACAAAAATACCAAAAATATTTATCTTATTATCTCTATCAGATCTCACTTTTGCAAGTGGCCGAGAAGGGATTGACAACCCCTTTATCGCATTGGTTGTAAGGTTCTTATTTGTTTGTGTAGGTACGATGGACTCATGCGTAGTCTCCTACTGGATTGATACCTTGGTTCTCAAAAACTGAGGGGAAATACTTACGCTACTTTGCTGCATCACCCTTTCCTCTTCAAGGGAGAAACAATGCAAGCTCAAGAGGTAGCACTTACCTACTGCTTTTCCCCTTTTCAACCAAGATGCAGGCTCGATACCTAGTCTCTTCGATTGTACTTGCCCCTTCTTTCCTAATTCAAACCAGACATGGATTATTCTGCATGAAGTAGGTTGCCTTTGACAATGAAATTAAGGTTTTCGTCTACGTGACCAGCCGAGCAGATGATAGTAACTTAGGGATGGGAGAGTGGAAAAATATCCACATGCAACGACGTGGGTGGATGGGGGCAATAGAACGAGGGTGTAGTTCGAAACGAGGTAGCACACTGAGGGTCGGCAGGAAGTGGCTTCGCTCATGGTCATCGTCCTCCACACACACTTTGGCAGTGAGCTTTTGGCGGAGGCCATCCCATGCGGGTGCTAGGTCTTAGAGAACGGGCTTGTCATTAGTGTGTGTCCTCACTCGTCGACGACGAGTGCGTCAAGTCTGCATGTCCTTCTCTTACCCGGCAGACGAGATCTGGGCGGAGCTGTGACCAAGGTGAGGAGGGAGAGAGAGAGAGGCCATTGTCGTCTTTTTAGATCTAGAGATACGGTGATAGTGTGAGAAGCAAGTGGGCAGCCCTAGCAAGCAAGCGCTGAAGCTCCAACCTATATATCTTGATAGTACTAGTACTATTCTTACCAGTGGTAGAGTAGTTTATATTTTTCTCTGCATACAGTACCAATTAGTTGTGCTTAAAAATTGAACGACACATCACTAAAAAATAAAGTCAAGAAATAAGGCGATATCTCACGCCAACGTGGCCCGATCGTATTTTGCACGAGAAATGACACGCCATGTTTTGTTGACATGTGGTTCCGCTCCAACATGTAAGTGAGAAGATGACGAGTCCTTTTGTATAATTCCGAACGGACGTCTATGAAGATCGGGTCACCTCTTCCTATGTTGTGGTAATTGTATGCTCCCCACTCGCCTCTTCCTATATTGTGGCAACCGTGCATCGCCTCTTTGCCTTTCCCTCTCGATTTGGAACTGCTATTGCACGCTCTTTCTTCCCTCCATTTGCCTTGACTCTTCCTTGTGCCATTGTTCATATTCTCAATGGAGGGAAGACCCAAGAATCGAACCAGTTATTCTTGCCCTGATATGAAAGATGACGCGGTGGAGGAACTCATTGATCGGTGTGATGTCATCACCGCGGCTAGCATGGCAGGTTCGTTCAAGGCCATTCTCGACACAACAAAGAGGATCATTACAACGAACCCAAGGGTCCAAGAGCGGTTTGATCTGCCCTATCTTTTTCGCCATGACCCTGCTCGCTGGCATGTGGACGACGGAAGGCTCGCCTTGTGAAAGTTGATGCCGCTTGATAATGATACATGTGACCTGAATATGCCATCACTACAAAAAAAAGGACACATCTGTGACATTTTTTCTGTCATACTTATGACACTTCTATGACGATAATTGTGACAAAAACCCGTATCATCATAGATGTGGTGGGCTCCTACTTCTATGAGAAAAAATCATGACAGAAAATGGGCTTTTCGTCCTGGGCGGGCCAGGGACGCACCTGCATGACATTCTTTGGGCCGTCCATGACGGAAACAATCATGGTGGAAGTGAGGGCGAGGAAAATTTCGGTGAGTTCCCGGTTACGGTTGGTGGTCGGGGCAGAGCGATGCACGGAGGTTTCCGTGTTTTTCTCATACACGTCGCGCGTATGTGTGGGCGTTGTGCTCTAACTGATCCCGAGCGAGGCATTCGCTTACTGAACCCGAGCGATTGCACTAGCCAAGTTACTGAACCCGAGCGATCGATCCCTAGCTGTTAACTAAACCTGAGCAATTCCTTTGCTACTGTGATGTCTACTACATAACCTTCTTGTTGTAGACGTTGTTGGGCCTCCAAGTGCAGAGCTTTGTAGGACAGTAGCAAATTTCACTCAAGTGGATGACCTAAGGTTTATCAATCCGTGGGAGGTGTAGGATGAAGATGGTCTCTCTCAAACAACCCTGCAACCAAATAACAAAGAGTCTCTTGTGTCCCCAACACACCCAATAAAATGGTAAATTGTATAGGTGCACTAGTTCGGCGAAGAGATGGTGATACACGGGCAATATGGATTGTAGATATAGGTTCTTGTAATATGAAAATATAAAAACAGCAAGGTAACTAAAGGTAAAAGTGAGCATAAACGGTGTTGCAATGATAGGAAACAAGGCCTAGGGTTCATACTTTCACTAGTGCAAGTTCTCTCAACAATAATAACATAACTGGATCATATAACTATCCCTCAACATGCAACAAAGATTCACTCCAAAGTAACTAATAGTGGAGAACAAACAAAGAGATTATGGTAGGGTATGAAACCACCTCGAAGTTATTCTTTCTGATCGATCTATTCAAGAGTCCGTAGTAAAATAACACGCATCTATTCTTTCCGTTCGATCTATCATAGAGTTCGTACTAGAATAACACCTTAAGACACAAATCAATCAAAACCCTAATGTTACCTAGAAACTCCATTGTCACCTCAAGTATCCATGGGTATGATTATACGATATGCATCACACAATCTCAGATTCATCTATTCAACCAACACAAAGAACTTCAAAGAGTGCCCCAAAGTTTCTACCGGAGAATCAAGACGAAAACGTGTGCCAACCCCTATGCATAGATTCCCAAGGTCACGAAACCCGCAAGTTGATCACAAAAACATACATCAAGTGAATCAATAGAATACCCCAATGTCACCACAGGTATCCCACGCAAGACATACATCAAGTGTTCTCAAATCGTTAAAGACTCAATCCGATACGATAACTTCAAAGGGAAAACTCAATCCATTACAAGAGAGTAGAGGGGGAGAAACATCATAAGATCCAACTATAATAGGAAAGCTTGCGATACATCAAGATCGTGCCATCTCAAGAACACGAGAGAGAGAGATCAAACACATAGCTACTGGTACATACCCTCAGCCCCGAGGGTAGACTACTCCCTCCTCGTCATGGAGAGCGCCGGGATGATGAAGATAGCCACCGGAGAGGGATTCCCCCCTCCGGCAGGGTGCCAGAACGGGTCTAGATTGGTTTTCGGTGGCAACAGAGGCTTTCAGCGGCAGAACTCCCGATCTAAGTTATTTTCCGGAGGTTTTAGTATTTATAGGAATTTTTGGCGTAGGTCTCACATCAGGGGGGGGGTCTCCGGGGTGTCCACGAGATAGGGGGCGCCACCACTTGGGGTGGGCGCGCCCCCCACCCACGTGGTCAGCCCATGGCTCTCCTGGCCCAACTCTTTTACTTTGGGGGCTTCTTTTGGTCCAGAAAAAATCATCAAAAATTGGCTCGTCAATTGGACTCCGTTTGGTATTTCTTTTCTGTAAAAGTCAAAAACAAGGAAAAAACAGAAACTGGCACTGGGCTCTAGGTTAATAGGTTAGTCCGAAAAATCAGATAAAAGTGTATATAAAAGCCCATAAAACATCCTAGAAGGATAATATAGTAGCATGGAACAATAAAAAATTATAGACACGTTGGAGACGTATCAAGCATCCCCAAGCTTAATTCCTGCTCGTCCTCGAGTAGGTAAATGATAAAAATAGAATTTTTGATGTGGAATGATAATTAACATAATTCTCAATGCGATTTTCTTTATTGTGGCATGAATGTTTAGATCCGAAAGATTCAAGACAAAAGTTCATATTGACATAAGAAAAATAATACTTCGAGCATACTAACAAAGAAATTATGTCTTCTCAAAATAACATGGCCAAAGAAAGTTATCCCTACAGAATCATATAGTCTGGCTATGGTCCCTCGTCATAACACAAAATATTCATATCATGCACAACCCCGGTTTCAGTTAAGCAATTGTTTCACACTTCAATTCTTTCAAACCTTTCAACTTTCATGCAATACATGAGCGTGAGCCATGGATATTGTTGGGGATATAAGTACTTCATATGACCCGCCCAGGAGGGGCTGGGTTACCCGACAACGGTTCATCCGACCAGCCCACAAGCCTGTTAAAATGGCGGTTCAGATAAGGGTCCAAGGCCCGCGGCGGCTTAAGGCCTGTAAATATCAAACCGCCATATATGTAACTTGTAATGTAAGGCATGTAAAATGAGTCACCGAGCCGGATACGATTGTATGAGCCGGCCGGGACTCCATAGGCCACAGGGCGTCAACCTGTGTATATAAGGGGACGACCCGACAGCGGCTTAGGGCAAGAAACAAGATATCGAGAGCTAGGCAAGCGCATCCGCAACCTAGCAATCGACACCCCAACAATCCCATCCTAAACTGGAGTAGGTTTTACCCTCACCGCAGGGGCCGAACCAGTATGAACTCCCCGTGTCCTTTGTTTTGTTCTTAACCCCTGTAAGCTAACCACGTCGCTATGTCTCCACAATCAAGTCCTTACCTTAGGACATCTGCCGTGACACTTCCATGACAGTTGGCGCCCATCGTGGGGCCTGCGGCTGGTGGTTTTGAGTTCTTGAAGGGCAACTTCGAAGGGCTTAAGGGATATGCTGTGGGCCGGATGACTAAGACTCGTCATGGCAAGCTCTACATCGACGACGAAGGCTAGGGCCCCGAGGCCGGCTCAATTGAGTATGGGTACCGGGCCTCCTTCGGCGGAATCCACGTCTTCATCAGCAAGATCGGCGAACCGGGCCCTGAGCCGGACATCTACACCGACATCGTCGAGCCGGCTCAGCGTGCGCGACCCGCCCGGGTTCGGCGTGCGAGGAAACGTGCTTTTGTCGGATACATCCAGGGCAATAGAGGCTCCGGATCTTATGAGCAAACGGCCACTCTTTCTGATGGTGAGTCATCTACAGGTGAGACTAACTCCATGTATCGGATGCAGAGCGGACGACTTGGGGGCTCGTCCATTGGCAACGGTATTCCGGACTTTAATGAACCGCCGAATAGGGTGTCAATCTTCATGGCCGGCACCAAGCCGGCTCTCAGGTCAACGGTCATTGGGACCATAACACCCGGTGTGACAGCAGATGCGGCAGGCGCGGACGGCTCGGCCCAATCACCGGCTCAAGCTCTATCAGATCTATTGGAGAATCTGGCTACTCTGATGAGAACGGAAGTCACTCCAAAAAATCAGGATCAGCACAAGACGGTTGTGGATAAATTGCGGCAAGAGATAACACAGGTTCGGGAGGACATGGCAGCTGAGAACACCTGGATGGCCGAAGAGCGGGCTGTTCTAGATGCCCGATCCTAGCGGATTCAAGCAGAGGCTTTCCAGCTCTCGGTAGGGCAGACCGCTGCTAATGAAGCCCTGATGAGGAGGAAACAACAGAGTCGTCTCCCCTTTGTCTATGAGCCTAGGAATCTTTTCGTAGACGGGGCAGGGGGTAGTGGTCCACCAGTATTAAACCGGACGACAAAGGCACCCAGGACCGGTAGTCCGGTTCATCCGCGTACAACCGGGTCTCTATATGCAGATCAGAACCGTCCGGCCCCTCGCTATCCTCCGGTGCCGGCGGGTCACTACTCCGACCCTCTGGATAACATGATAGCAGCAGCATCAAGGATGGCGGCATTGCCAATTGAGGGTGAAACTCCGGTGGCAGTGGAAACCCGGAGAGCTCAGGAGCTGCTTCAGACAGCACTGCTGCAGCAGCAGGCTTATTCTTATAGTCGAGATTGGATTCACTCAACCCCCCGTCCAAGTGCTAGCTACAGCAGGCATGTGGACTCGCCAGAGGTTTCAAGCGCAGAACGATGTCGTAACTCACCTTGTGGATATAACCTGGGGCGGCATGATGCCAGGGGACAGGATGTGTCGGTTCAGGCGGCCGATCATCAGCCGGCGCCTCATTACCCGGCAACGTCAGTAGAAACAGGTAGATCTTCTCGGGCGTGGGGTGTGCCATGTCTGACGACGGCTATAAGGAACGAGTGTTTGCCTAAGGATTTTAAGGGTCCTCGCTAGGTGCCGAACTACACAGCAGATCAGCCCCCTGAGGCCTGGGTAGAGAGCTATGAGATGGCGATGGAGATGTTAGATGTTAGTGAAGCTGCATGCGCTAAGTACTTCACCATGATGCTAGAAGGCACGGCTCGCAACTGGTTAAAGGGATTACCCGTCAATTCCATCGGGTCATGGGTAGAGTTGAAAACCAGGTTCATCAAGCACTTCAAGGACACGTGTACGCAGCCCATGTTGATTGTAGATTTGGACTCTTGTGTTCAGAACGAGGGTGAGTCAACAACTAGTTGGGTATGCCGGGTTTCAACCATCATGCACTCCTCAGATAAGATCAACGCAGAATCGACGATACTCACGTTGGAGAAAAATTGTCGTTTCCCTCCACTAAAGCTAAAGCTAGGCCGACTTAAGAGCCATTGTAATGATGTAGGGAAGCTCATGGCGGCTCTCGTCAAGTATGCTGACTCTGATAGTACCAAGGACCCCAAGTCTGAAGGAGACATGCCGGGAAAGGTAAAAAAGGGTAATGACCCGGGAGGACAGCAGTATAACCCGGCCAATCAACACAGTGGTAATAAACGCAAGGCTGATGCTTTTGTAGCTAATACAGGGGCACAGAACTTTAACCAGCGTCGCAAGGGAAGGCCACCTCCAAGGTACTATTGATGAGGTGATGAATCAGCCGTGTCCGAAGCACGGGTCGGATGAAAAGCCGGCCACCCATGCGTGGAAGGATTGCAGCATCATGCGATCTTACAAAGAGTTCATCCAGAACGGTTAGGGACCGAACGACGGCTCAGGATCCGGTTTTCAGGGTCTGGGTCATGGAGGCGGTGGCTCCAGCTCCGGTTTTCAGGGACAAGGTAGTCAAGGCGGCAATAATCAGTAGAATAGCCAAGGGAACCAGCAGCAGTCCGGTTATCAGAGTAACCCGATGCAGTTGAGCAATGGGTAATACCACGTATTCACTACAAGTCTGTGCAAACGAGACCAGAAGCTCCATAAGAGGGCAGTGAATGCCGTTGAGCCGGCGATACCCCGTTATTTAAGATGGTCTGAGCAGCCCATTATGTGGAGCCGTGAAGATCACCCGCCCCGAGTTGATAATCCGGGTTAGCTGGCCCTAGTGGTAGCCCCTCGGGTTCATCCTTGAGAATCGGGACATCTTTGCATGGAAACCTTCAGACATGCCGGGTGTACCGAGAGAATTCGCTGAGCACACTCTTAATATTGATCCGAAGTATAAGCCGGTCAGACAGTTTCTCCGCCGTTTTAATGAAGAGAGATGGAAGTCCATCGGTGAAGAAGTAGCCCGGCTCTTAGCGGCTGGGTTCATTGTAGAAGTTTTTCATCCTAAGTGGTTGGCTAACCCTGTTTTGGTGCTTAAAAAGAATGGCACATGGCGCATGTGTGTGGATTACACAGATTTAAACAAGGCTTGTCCAGCTGACCCGTTTGCCCTCCCTCGTATTGATCAGATCATTGATGCTACGGCAGGTTGTGAACGATTGAGTTTTTTGGATGCATATTCTGGATATCATCAGATCAAAATGGTAGTTAAGGACCAGGAGAAGACGGCTTTCATCACTCCGTTCGGAGCCTTCTGCTATTTATCTATGCCTTTCGGACTTAAGAGTGCCCAGGCGACTTACCAGAGGTGTGTGCAGAACTGCCTGCACGGTCAGATTGGGCGCAATGTTCATGCTTATGTGGATGATATCATGGTCAAATCTAGGAAGAAGGAGACTCTGATTGATGACTTGAGAGAAACATTTGACAATCTCCGGGTGTATAAAATGATGCTTAACCCGGCCAAGTGTGTTTTTGGTGTTCCAACAGGCAAACTTCTGGGTTTTCTGGTATCCGAGAGAGGCATTGAAGCTAACCCGGAAAAGATCAAGGTCATCACCTCCTTGGCACGACCAAAGTGTATCAATGATTTCCAGCGCGTGGCAGGACGGATAGCGGCGTTGAGCCGATTTATAAGCCGTTTAGGTGAAAAGGCTATCCCTCTATACCAGATTATGAAAAAGACAGATGATTTCGTGTGGAGTGAAGCTGCTGATGAAGCGTTCGAGGCACTCAAGAAGCAATTGGCTGAGCCGCCGGTTCTTGCGGTCCCCATTGACAAAGAGCCCTTGTTGTTATATGTTGCTGCAAGTCAGTGTGGCTATTGTGGTGGAGAGAAAGGAGGCTGGTAAAGAGCATCTGGTTCAAAGGCCGGTTTACTATATCAGTGAGGTCCTCATCGAGTCTAAACAGAGGTATCCACATTGGCAGAAGCTGGTTTACGGAGTCTTTATGGCAAGCCGGAAACTCAAGCAGTATTTCCCGGGTCATCCCATTACGGTCGTGAGCTCTGCTCCCTTGGGAGACATTATCCAGAACAGGGAAGCTATAGGACGAGTGGCCAAATGGGCCATTGAGCTTGGACCTCATGATGTAAAATATGTGCCTCGAACAACCATCAAATCGCAAGTGCTGGTGGATTTCATCAACCACTGGACAAAACTACAAACGCCTGAAGAAAAGCCAGATAATATGTATTGGACGATTCACTTTGACGGGTCCAGGCAGCTGGAGGGCTCGGGGGCTGGAGTTGTTTTGACTTCCCTGCGAGGTGATAAGCTTTCTTATGTCCTCCAGCTCATGTTTCCGTGTACTAATAATGCAGCCGAGTATGAAGCCTTGCTCCATGGCCTTCGGATGGCTAAAGAGATGAATTTAAGCCGGGTCAGATGTTTCGGCGACTCAGACTTGGCGGCTCAGCAGGTTTTTGGCAAATGGGACTCAAAGGATCCGCTCATGGCGGCTTATCGCCGAGAGGTTGATGTTATTGCAGGTCACTTCAAAGGTTACCAAGTTGAGCACATCGATCGAAGGAAGAACAAAGCAGCAGACGCCTTGAGCCGGCTAGGATCTCAGCGTAAGCCGGTGCCGCCCAATACCTTTTTAGACGTTTTACTTAACCCGTCTGTCAAGTTGCCTATAGAGGAGGATCTCATTATCCCTGACTCGGAGGTACAGTTGGTGGCTGCCCTTCATGTTATACCAGATTGGACAGTTCCTTATTTGACTTATATGACTCGGGGCGAGTTACCTGAGGATGAAATATTAGCCAGGCAAATAACCCGGCGGTCTAAGTCAGTGACGATCGTCAATGGAGAATTGCACCACCACAGTGTTTCAGGCACGTTTCAACGATGTGTCTCCCCTGAGGAAGGCTGCGAGATTTTACGGGAGATTCATGAGGAAGATTGTGGTCACCATGCTGGTTCTAAATCTCTGGTAGCGAAAGCTTTTTGTCATGGATTTTACTGGTTGACGGCTCGTGCTGATGTTGAGGATTTGGTCAGTAAATGTGATGGCTGTCAGAAATTTTTGCGGCGTGCTCATGTTCCGGCTCAAGAGTTGAGGATGATCCCGATAACTTGGCCATTTGCGACTTGGGGGCTTGATATGGTAGGACCTTTTAAAAGATCCAAGGATAAGAAGACCCACCTGTTGGTGGCAGTGGATAAATTCACCAAGTGGATTGAGGCAGAGCTAGTCAGCAAATGTGATGCAAAAACAGCGGTGTAGTTCATCAAGAACAAGATTTTCTGGGTTGGCTCCACCCACAATATCATAACAGACAATGGCACTAATTTGTCTAAGGGTGCTGTGAAGGAGTTTTGCCAGCGTGAGCATATCCGGCTTGATGTATCTTCTGTGGCTCATCCCCAGTCCAATGGCCAAGCAGAGCGGGCCAATCAAGAGATCTTACGAGGGATCAAACCCCGGCTCATGGTTCCTCTAAAGAGAATGCCGGGTTGTTGGGTGGAAGAATTACCTTTCGTGTTATGGAGCATTAATACAACACCCAACAGGTCTACTGGATACACGCCCTTTTTCATGGTCTACGGAGTAGAGGCAGTTCTTCCCAGCGATATCCGTCATGACTCACCCCGAGTGGCGGCTTACGTGGAAGCAGACAATGAGACGGCACGACATGATGCGTTGGATCGATTGGATGAAGAGCAAGATCTCGCAGCGGCTCGATCGACCATTTATCAACAAGATTTGCGACGTTATCACAGCCGGCGGGTCAAGACCAGAACTTTTCAAGAAGGCGACTTAGTTCTCCAGCTCATCCAAGATCAGACTGACATGCATAAACTTTCGCCGCCTTGGGAAGGACCTTTTGTTGTCAGCAAGAATCTGCACAACGGGTCATACTATTTGATCGATATCCGAGAGCACAAGGACTCATGCATGTCAGAAGAGGAGACTAATCGGCCGTGGAATATTGCTCACCTCCGGCCCTACTATACTTAAGCCTCCGATTCTCATGATTTAATCCGATGATGTAAATATCAGTGCAATATAATAAAGCCGGCATCCCCGCCAATTCGGGGCCTCTGCCATTTTTTCTCAAAGTTGAGTCTCCATTATCATCGTATATATCTTTCCAACAAGCTTACTACCCAAATCACAAGGATCATGAACGAGTTGGATGCCTAGCATAGCTCTAGCACAAGCTCTGGGTAAGAATAATCAGCAAGTATGTCACTTGGGGGCTTCCTGTTCAAACATAGGCGTATTCGACCAAAGAGAACACAGCGTTACTACCCAATTGACCGGGTTATGTTCAAACATAGGCGCATTCGAGCAAAGAGGACATAACCTGTGGGTTATCCTACCTGTACCCACCTGCTTCAACTCCATCAGGTCATCCTGATTGACTTGGCGAACTCTTGGCGATCAGTCTTAATGGCGTATTCGACCAAGACCTGAGCTTGCTAAGGTTCAAACGTCGACTGTCACTGCAAGAGCACTGTGCTACAGATAGTCAGGATAGATCCAGGCTCAAAATGACGCCTTCCTTGAAACTTGGATAACTCGGCCTATGATGCAAGATGCAACTCTGACCCCGCGTACTCTAGAAAAGTCTATCTTTAACAAACAAAAACAAAGACCTGTACTTGTCTAGGTTCAAATGTCGATTGGGTACTGTGAGAGCCGGCTCATAGCACGCACGTATCTTCCAGGGGCCATAACTGCTAGTTTCATTGAAGAAGAACCTTTGGCTTGGCGGCCTGCAAAAGCCTTGAGTGTTTTTGCTTGTTTTGCTTTCTGTTTTCTCTTCGCTTTCTTGAGAGTTTTTTCGTTTTGAAGTTGTGTCCTTTGCAAGATCGGCTTAAAATCGCATCCCTTCATGGCTCATATTTGAAGCCTCTCCAGGTCTCTACAACCCAATCTACTGGAATGGCTCTCGGCCACCCGAGAATAAACAAACTTCATGGAATCATACCTTAATAGCGTCATGAACGTATGGAGGTTGATTAAGCTAGCAATTCAAATTATATATTCAGGTATGGTTATGTTTATAACAAGTAAATCGGCCCTGGTTTTGGACGTTTGTCCCCAGTGGCATTGGCTGGATGCAGTGACTCGCCCGACGGTAAACCGCCGGGGCACTTGTTTCTGTTTATGTGCAGGATACAGTTTATATTGATCTGCACGTGCCAATATCATCACAAGGATAAGGATTCCAACATTTGAAGATTCGTAATATCATCAAAACATAAGCAGTGTGCATGACAGCGCGACAGTTGGCACAATAAACTGGCAGGAAAAGTGTTTACTATCCTATTACAAAAGGTTGAGAGCCAGGCAATGGTCCAAATGCTTCTATCATAGTGGTGTGAGCCGTCCGGTGAATCATTCTCCTTGGCCTTGCTGCTTTAATGATTCCGGGTCATCCGTCGCCGGTTCTACGTCTTCCACAGTTTGAAAATTCTATGCCAACCAATCCAAGCCAGCCAGAGCTTCAAATTTAGCTGCCCCATCAATAAGGTCAGTGGGATCAATTTCACGGGCAAAGGTATGATTACTAATTGGAGGAATAAGATCCATCACTTTATAAGAAGGAGTGTACATCTTCTGATTTTCCGCATCATAAGCCGGCTGATATTTCGACAAGTCCGTCTCATTTGCAATCAAAGTGGCCAATGGACGGATGTCCTTGACACAAGCAGCGAAGTCTTTATGATCAAAGGTTGAGCCGTCTTCTTTTAAACTTGGATACCCAGTAGCCAGGTCGGACGTCTCCAGCTCTGGAAGCCATGCCTTAGCCCGGCTTAAAGCTGTGATAGCACCGGCTCTCGCGGATGACCGTTTGATTTCGTCAATCCTAGCAGGCAGAACGGAGAGTCTTCGCAAGATATCTACAAAGAATGTTGGCGTTTGGTTGGACGGAGAGATAACAGCTAGGGCATGCTGCACCCCAGTGTACAATTGTTCCACGAGAGATAACAGACGGCTTTCAGCTTCACAAATGGATCCTTGCCAAGAATATTGCTTCTTTTACCTACATAACAATAAAGTTGATCAGTAACGGGTTATGTTCTCCTAAGACTTTACAAGATGACTATGGTGGCTTACCAAAGATAGCTGCAGTCATTTCTGATACCCGGTGTTTTAAGCCGGAGAGCTTCGTCGTCACCGCTTCAAGAGATGTTTCGGCTTTTTCAGCCCGTTGCATTAAGGTAACCCTCTCTTTATTCCATGAAGATTCCTCGGACTTAAGTTTAGCCTTAAAATCATTTGCTTCAGTCAAGCTAAATTGGAATTTAGATTCAGCTTTCTGAGTTTCAGATTCTTGGTGCTTAAGCCGTTCCCGAGTATCTTTCAGCTGTGTTTCTAATTCTGCAGTCACTTCCTGAATAGGTAAAATAAACATGAGATGGATTAACTGACGGTTTAACAAGGATTCAAGTCTCAAGCACTTTGCAAGCAAGAGTACTTGATCCTTGGGGGCTAATGGAGGCTGAAGTTTTTCTTTCTAAGCCAGATTCATGTCATTAAGTCTCAAGCACTTTGCAAGCAAGAGCACTTGACCCTTGGGGGCTAATGGAGGCTGAAGTTTTTCTTTCTGAGCAGGATTCATATCATTAAGTCCCAAGCACTTTGCAAGCAGCAGCACTTGGCACTTGGGGGCTAATGTACTTCGCTTTTATATGACAACTCAATTATGGTAGCCGATGGCAGCTTAGTTGCTATCGCTGGTCTAAGGATGATATGCATGCAAGTTATATAATAAGGACCGGCTCATTCAACCTGATTAAGCCGGCCCTTGGGGGCTAAACATGCAATGTTTTCTAAGGAGGAATTTGTGGCTAAATACTATGACAATATAAAAGTCTACAGAATATTCAGTTTCATCATATCCACTAGACTTGGGGACTGGAAGGACAGTTGGAAATTGGTCAAAAGAGCATTACCTCAAATTTTTGACGCATCTGCTTCACCATATCGATTTCAAGGTCACGATTGCTATGAACCTGATTGAGAAAGCCAGACAAGACTTCGCCCGTACTCAACTATGTATATTGTGACATGTCAAATCTCACGCGCTGGTTTTCAACAAGTTCTTGCTTGGCGGTGTGTTTTGCTAGCACTGTTGGGTTGCCCGGCTCTCTGAAACTAGTGCCAATAAACTTAACATCTTCAGACCGATCTTCGGCCGGCTCAGTGGGGGCAGGTGGTTTGGCAGGTGCAGTATCAGCCTGGGCAGGAACAGTAGTGGCATCGGGTACCTCAGGAGGAGTGTCGTGAGTAACTTCTTCAGTTGACTTTTGAGCATCCGTTGCTGACGCGTGTAGTGTCGGTTCAGTAATCTTGGGGTCAGCCACTGGTTTAGTTGCCCTGGCCCTTTTAATAGGTTTTGCTTGACCTCTACATCAATAGCAGTAAGTTGTTGCAAAGATATAAAGATCTAAAGATTAAAATGAATATGAGATAAGACATTTACCCAGGAGCGGTCTTGAAAGCCGGAAGTTGACTCTGAGATGAATCGCCGGAGGATGAACGGGAAATTTCCTATTAATTTGAATCAGACGAGTTCAGGGATTACTGAATAAGGCCCATTGGCAGATAATAGGAGCTTACGAATGGAAGTACCTCATTCCGGCGTTTTTGTCGAGGCGGAGTATTGGGTAAGCCGAACGACAATTCCTCTTCTCCGGAGTTTCGGGTCCGACGGCGGTTCTCGTGTTGCTGTTGCTTCAAAAGAAAGTGAGGAAAATGAGCTGAAGGGTGTGAAAAGCTTACTTTCCGGATAACTCGTCGAACTTTTTGTCTTGGCAAGGATTCTGAGCCGGAGGCAATAGTAATTACCTCTTCGTCTGCGGCATAACTGGCCTCCGTGTCATCCTGGCAATAATCAGTGTCAATAAGATAGTTAAAATAAGAGCCAAGAGAGTCAAGGATTACCTCCGACTCAGTGCCGTAATTCAGTTCAAACAGACTAGAAGCACTGGTTTTCTTCTTAGTCTTCTTAACAGCTTTCTTGGCGGCTCTGGTTCTTTTGGCAGCCTCATGATCATAAGTTTTCTTCCAGAAGGCCGACTTAGCCTATGAGAGACGACAAATTTAACATTAGCAATGGAGTTCAATTATAAAGGACAAAAGTCAAGATTAAGAGTTACCTCTGGAGCCGAGTTAGATTTGTAGAAAGGCAACAGGCCCACTTTGCCGCAGTCAGACAGAGATCCATTTAAAACGGGTTTTGTCATATGTGTGATGACATTTTATTCCAGGTCCTCAGAGTTATGGCGCAAAGGATCATTCTTCTCTCCAGTATATTCGCACATTAAGCCGGACCTACGGCTTAATGGAATAATTGGCCAAGCAAGCCAGCATCGAGCTAAGTTGATTCCACTTAAACCGTTTGCAAGAAGGGCATTCACTTTTGACAAAGTGGGGGCAATTGACTTGCATTCTGCAGCGGTGAGTTTTTCAGCAAGACGATGATTGGCATCTAAACATTGAGCACGAAAACCCGGCAAAGGATGTTCATCAGCCGGAGAGGTATCTTTACAGTAAAACCAGGTTTTGTTCCAGTCTTTCGGATGACTCGGTAGACAGGCATAAGGAAAAATAGAGTCTCTCCTTCTTTGGATAGAGACAGCCCCAAGCTCCAAACTAGGGCCATTAGTAAATTCATTCTGACGGTTCAAGTAAAAGAATTCTCTCAAAAGCAGAATGCTGGGTTCTTCTTGAAGATATACTTCACAAAAGACTTGGAAATTGCAAATATTTGACACGGAATTGGGTCTGATGTCTTGGGGATGGAGCTGGAAGAAGTGCGGGACATCTCTCAAAAATTTAGAGCCGGGTGGTGAGAAACCCCGGCTCATGTGGTCAGTAAAAACGATCACTTCGTCATCTGTGGGTGCAGGTCTTGCCTCGCCCGGGTTAGGCGCACGATAAGGCATAATTGGAGCATTGGGCAGAAATCCGACTCTGACAAAGTCGGCGAGTGTAGCTTCAGTGACAATGGAGGGAACCCAGTTGCAAGTTGTGACTGTCTTCGGCGGCATTATGAACAAACAGACCTAACAGGTAAAAGATTGTGCCGGTTTAGAAGAGCCGGAGATAAGGTATGGCTACAAGTTCAGCATGGCGGCTTACATGGGGCCTAATGTCATAAGAGTAATCATAAACTGGAAAAGTAAGCCGCCATGGCAAATACGAGTGTTCAGAAAAGTAAAATTTATTAAAGTCTGGAAAAAAATAGTTTTCACAGGTTGCGGCGGAAATTTTGGATCTACGGCTGCTCAAAAATCAAGATTAAATGACGAACAAACAAAAACTTCAGATTGATATAATGCAGTTCTAAGAGATGAATCCAGTTATTAGCAGAGATGAGATTTTACAGTATTGACTAGAGAGATGCTATCAAACATCGGTATACACAGAGACATCGAAGGTTCAGAAGAAGAAACCATAGTTGCAGAGGAAGAAAAAGAAGGACTCGCAAGAACTTCATAGGAACCCTAATGGATATGGCAGAGAAAGGCAAGAATGTACCTGTGCAGGCAAGACGACGGCGGCGGCACGCGAAAGAGGCCTGGTCACGATGGTTGGCGCGGCGGCTGTCAGTGAGGACAAAGCAGAGGGCGCCGGCGCCGGCGAAGCTCGGTTACAGGGACAACACGAGGAAGAAGATGAAGAAAGGAAGACGAAGGAGAGAATGGAAAGGGACCTTCGGTCCTATTTATAAGCCAAGTGGATAAAGTGAGGCGCGAAAATCGAGGAGATGGAGGAAAAGGTAAATAACTATGCAGGCGCCTCGATTCTCGGAATACCAGTAAATACGGAAGATTTGTTGAGATCTGGACCGTTTGCAAGTAAGTGACATCACGACGGGTTATCGTTATTCCAAAAGCTGACGTCATGGCGGGTCAATGTTATTTCAAAAGCAAGATGGCAGCGGTTTACAGTCTCTCACAAGAAGATGAGGGAAGATTGACATGAACAAGTTCAAGATCAACCTGGGGCCTAATGTTGGGGATATAAGTACTTCATATGACCCGCCCAGGAGGGGCCGGGTTACCCGACAACGGCTCATTAGACCAGCCCAGAAGCCTGTTAAAACGGCGGTTCTGATAAGGGCCCAAGGCCCGCGACGGCTTAAGGCCTGAAAGTATCAAACCGCCATATATGTAACTTGTAATGTAAGGCATGTAAGATGATTCACCGAGCCAGATATGATTGTATGAGCCGGCCGGGACTCCGTAAGCCGCAGGGAGTCAACCCGTGTATATAAGGGGACGACCCGGCAGCGGCTTAGGGCAAGAAACAAGAGATCGAGAGCTAGGCAAGCGCATCCACAACCTAGCAATCGACACCCCAGCAATCCCATCCTAAACTGGAGTAGGTTTTACCCTCACCGCAGGAGCTGAACACGTATAAACTCCCCGTGTCCTTTGTTTTGATCTTAACCCATTTAAGCTAACCATGTCGCTATGTCTCCACAATCAAGTCCTTACCTTAGGACATCTGCCGTGACATTTCCACGACAGATATAGCACTATAGGTGGAATGGAGTTGTGGTTGTGGAGAAGACAAAAGAGGAAGATAGTCTCACAACGGCTAAGCGTATCAATGGGCTATGGAGATGCCCATCAATAGATATCAATGTGAGTGAGTAGGGATTGCCATGCAACGGATGCACTAGAGCTATAAGTGTATGAAAGCTCAACAAAAGAAACTAAGTGGGTGTGCATCCAACTTGCTTGCTCATGAAGACCTAGGGCATTTGAGGAAGCCCGTCGTTGGAATATACAAGCCAAGTTCTATAATGAAAATTCTAGTAAATGAAAGTGACAAAACAAGAGACTCTCTATCATGAAGATCAAGGTGCTACTTTGAAGCACAAGTGTGGAAAAAGATAGTAGCATTGTCCCTTCTTTTCTTTTCTTTTTCTTTTTTTCTTCTTCTTTTTTGGGCCTTTATTTTTTCTTTGGCCTTTCCTTCTTTTTTTATTCCTTTTTATTCTTTTCCTTTTTCCTTTGGGACAATGCTCTAATAATGATGATCATCACATTTATGTTGATTTACAACTCGATATTACAACTCGATACTAGAACAAAGTATGACTTTATTTGAATGCCTCCGGCGATGTACTGGGATGTGCAATGAATCTAGAGTGACATGTATGAAAAATTATGCATGGTGGCCTAGCCACGAATACGATGTCAACTACATGATGATGCATGGCAATATGACAATGATGAAGCGTGTCACATGAACGGAACGGTGCAAAGTTGCATGGCAATATATCTCGGAATGGCTATGGAAATGCCATGATAGGTATGTATGGTGGCTGTTTTGAGGAAGGTATATGGTGGGTGTATGGTACCGGTGAAATTTGTGCGGTACAAGAGAGGCTAGCAATGGTGGAAGGGTGAGTGTGCGTATAATCCATGGACTCAACATTAGTCATAAAGAACCCACATACTTATTGCAAAAATATAGAAGTCATCAAAACAAAGTACTACACGCATGCTCCTAGGGGAAGGGTTGGTAGGAGTTAACCATTGTGCGATCCCGACCTCCAGACAAAGGATGACAATCAATAAATACCTCATGCTCTAACTTCGTCACATAGCGGTTCACCATACGTGCATGCTACGGGAATCACAAACTTTAACACAAGTATTTCTTGAATTCATAATTACCCCACTAGCATAACTCTAATATCACCATCCTCATATCTCAAAACAATCATCAAGTATCAAACTTCTCATAATATTCAATGCACCTGTAAGAAAGTTTTTACTATACCCAACTTGGATGCCTATCATATTAGGACTAGTTTTATAACCAAAGCCAATTATCATGTTGTTCTAAAAGACTCTCAAAATAATATAATTGATGCATGAGAGTTCATCTATTTCTTCAAAATAAAACCACCGCCGTGCTCTAAAAAGATATAAGTGAAGCACTAGAGCAAACTACAAACTACTCCGAAAGATATAAGTGAAGATCAATGAGTAGTTGAATAATTATGTAACTATGTGAAGACCCTCTAATATTTAAGGATTTCAGATCTGGGGATATTATTCAAACAGCAAGCAAAACAAAATAAAACAAAATGACGCTCCAAGCAAAACACATATCATGTGGTGAATAAAAATATAACCCTTAAGTAAAGTTACCGATAGATGAAGACGAAAGAGGGGATGCCTTCCCGGGGCATCCCCAAGCTTAGGCTCTTGGTTGTCCTTGAATATTACCTTGGGGTGCCTTGGGCATCCCCAAGATTAGGGTCTTGCCACTCCTTATTCCATAGTCCATCGAATCTCTACCCAAAACTTGAAAACTTCACAACACAAAACTCAACAGAAAACTCGTAAGCTCCGTTAGTATAAGAAAATAAAACTACCACTTAGGTACTGTTGTGAACTCATTATAAATTCATATTGGTGTAATATCTACTGTATTCCAACTTCTCTATGGTTCATACCCTCCGATACTACTCATTGATTCATCAAAATAAGCAAACAACACATAGAAAACAGAATCTGTCAAAAACAGAACAGTCTGTAGCAATCTGTAACTTTCAAATACTTCTGTAACTCTAAAAATTCTGAAATAAATTGGTAAATGTGAGGAATTTGTCTATTAATCATCTGTAAAAAGAATCAATTTAAAAGCACTTTTGTGTACAAAATTGTAGCTAATCTCGTGAGCGCTAAAGTTTCTATTTTTTATAGCATGATCGCATAAACTTCACACAAGTCTTCCCAAAAGTTCTACTTGGCACAAACACTAATTAAAACACAAAACCACATCTAAACAGAAGCTAGATGCAATATTTATTCCTAAACATAAGCAAAAACAAAGAACAAAAATAAAGTTGGGTTGCCTCCCAACAAGCGCTATCGTTTAACGCCCCTAGCTAGGCATGATGATTTCAATGATGCTCACATGAAAGATAAGAATTGAAACATAAATAGAGAATCATGAAGAATATGACTAGCACATTTAAGTCTAACCCACTTCCTATGCATAGGTATTTTGTGAGCAAACAACTTATGGGAACAATAATCAACTAGCATAGGAAAGCAAAACAAGCATAGTTTCAAAATTTTAAGCACATAGAGTGGAAACTTGATACTATTGCAATTGCTACAAGCATATGATCCTCTCTCATAATAATTTTCAGAGGCATCATTAATGAATTCAACAATATAACTATCACATCAAGCATTCTTTTCATGATCACCAAGCATATAAATTTTATTACTCTCCACATAAGCGAATTTCTTCTCATTCGGAATAGTGGGAGTATCATAAGAAACTTGAATACTATAGATTGTTTCCACATTAAAGGAGTAATGTTCAGAAAAAGGGTAGTCATAATCATGACAAGTTTTATAAATATAATCATCACTACTTTTTATAGCATAAGTTTTATCACAATAATCATCATAAATAGGAGGCATGCTTTCATCATAATAAATTTGCTCATCAAAACTTGGGGGACTAAACATATCATCTTCATCAAACATAGAATCACCAAGCTTGTGGCTTTGCATATCATTAGCATCATGGGTATTCAAAGAATTCATACAAATAACATTGCAATCATACCCATCATTCACATATTTTATGCCAAGCATTCTATGTAATTCTTCTTCTAGTACTTGAGCACAATTTTCCTTCCCATCATTTCCACGAAAGATATTAAAAAGATGAAGCATATGAGGTAACCTTAATTCCATTTTTTTGTAGTTTTCTTTTATAAATTAAACTAGTGATAAAACAAGAAACTAAAAGATTCGATTGCAAGATCTAAAGATATACCTTCAAGCACTCACCTCCCTGGCAACGGCGCCAGAAAAGAGCTTGATGTCTACAACGCAACCTTCTTATTGTAGATGTTCTTGGGCCTCCAAGTGCAGAGGTTTGTAGGACAGTAGCAAATTTCCCTCAAGTGGATGACCTAAGGTTTATCAATCCGTGGGAGGCGTAGGATGAAGATGGTCTCTCTCAAACAACCCTGCAACCAAATAACAAAGAGTCTCTTGTGTCCCCAACACACCCAATACAATGGTATGTTGTATAGGAGCACTAGTTCGGCAAAGAGATGGTGATACAAGTGCAATATGGATGATAGATATAGGTTTTTGTAATCTGAAAAATATAAAAACAGCAAGGTAACTAAAGGTAAAAGTGAGCATAAACGGTGTTGCAATGATAGGAAACAAGGCCTGGGTTCATACTTTCACTAGTGCAAGTTCTCTCAACAATAATATCATAACTGGATCATATAACTATCCCTGAACATGCAACAAAGAGTCACTCCAAAGTAACTAATAGCAGAGAACAAACAAAGAGATTATGGTAGGGTATGAAACAACCTCAAAGTTATTCTTTCTTTTTGATCTATTCAAGAGTCCGTAGTAAAATAACACGAAGCTATTCTTTCCGGTCGATCTATCATAGAGTTCGTACTAGAATAACACCTTAAGACACAAAACAATCAAAACCCTAATGTCACCTAGATACTCCATTGTCACCTCAAGTATCCATGGGTATGATTATATGATATGCATCACACAATCTCAGATTCATCTATTCAACCAACACAAAGAACTTCAAAGAGTGCCCCAAAGTTTCTACCGGTGAGTCAAGACGAAAACGTGTGCCAACCCCTATGCATAGATTCCCAAGGTCACTGAACCCACAAGTTGATCACCAAAACATACATCAAGTGAATCAATAGAATACCCCAATGTCACCACAGGTATCCCACGCAAGACATACATCAAGTGTTCTCAAATCCTTAAAGACTCAATCCGATAAGATAACTTCAAAGGGAAAACTCAATCCATTACAAGACAGTAGAGGGGGAGAAACATCATAAGATCCAACTATAATAGGAAAGCTCGCGATACATCAAGATCGTGCCATCTCAAGAACATGAGAGAGAGAGAGATCAAACACATAGCTACTGGTACATACCCTCAGCCCCGAGGGTGGACTACTCCCTCCTCGTCATGGAGAGCGCCGGGATGATGAAGATAGCCACCCGAGAGGGATTCCGCCCTCCGGCAGGGTGCCAGAACGGGTCTAGGTTGGTTATCCGTGGCAAAAGAGGCTTTCGGAGGCAGAATCCCGATCTTGGTTATTTTCCGGACGTTTCAGTTTTTATAGGAATTTTCTGGCGTAGGTCTCATGTCAGGGGGGTCTCCGGGCTGTCCACGAGATAGGGGGCGCCACCACTTGGGGTGGGCGCGCCCCCCACCCTCGTGGGCAGCCCGTGGCTCTCCTGGCTCAACTCTTTTACTTCAGGGGCTTCTTTTGGTGCAGAAAAAATCATCAAAAATTGGTTCGTCAATTGGACTCCATTTGGTATTCCTTTCCTGTAAAAGTCAAAAACAAGGAAAAAAATAGAAACTGACACTGGGCTCTAGGTTAATAGGTTAGTCCCAAAAATCATTTAAAATTGTATATAAAATCCCATAAAACATCCTAGAAGGATAATATAATAGCATGGAACAATAAAAAATTATAGATACGTTGGAGACGTATCAAGCATCCCCAAGCTTAATTCCTGCTCGTCCTCGAGTAGGTAAATGATAAAAACAGAGCTTTTGATGTGGAATGCTAAATAACACAATTCTCAATGTGATTTTCTTTATTGTGGCATGAATGTTTAGATCCGAAAGATTCAAGACAAAAGTTCATGTTGACATAAGAAAAATAATACTTCAAGCATACTAACAAAGCAATTATGTCTTCTCAAAATAACATGGCCAAAGAAAGTTATCCCTACAAAATCATATAGTCTGGCTATGCTCCCTCTTCATCACACAAAATATTCATATCATGCACAACCCTTGTTTCAGCCAAGAAATTGTTTCACACTTTAATTCTTTCAAACCTTTCAACTTTCACGCAATACATGAGCGTGAGCCATGGATATAGCACTATAGGTGGAATGGAGTGGTGGTTGTGGAGAAGAGAAATGAGGAAGATAGTCTCACATCGACTAGGCGTATCAATGGGCTATGGAGATGCCCATCAATAGATATCAATGTGAGTGAGTAGGGATTGCCATGCAACTGATGCACTAGAGCTATAAGTGTATGAAAGCTCAACAAAAGAAACTAAGTGGGTGTGCATCCAACATGCTTGCTCATGAAGACCTAGGGCATTTGAGGAAGCCCATCGTTGGAATATACAAGCCAAGGTCTATAATGATAATTCCCACTAGTAAATGAAAGTGACAAAGCAAGAGACTCTCTATCATCAAGATCAAGGTGCTACTTTGAAGCACAAGTGTGGAAAAGATAGTAGCATTGTCCCTTCTTTTCTTTTCTTTTTTCTTTTCTTTTTTTATTCTTTTTTTTCTTATTTTTTTGGGCCTTTCTTTTTTCTTTGGCCTTTCCTTTTTTTTCCTTCTTTTTTATTCTTTTCCTTTTTTTTTCCTTTGGGACAATGCTCTAATAATGATGATCATCACATTTATATTGATTTACAACTCGATATTACAACTCAATACTAGAACAAAGTATGACTCTATATGAATGCCTCCAGCGGTGTACCGGGATGTGCAATGAATCAAGAGTGACATGTATGAAAAATTATGCATGGTGGCCTAGCCACGAATACGATGTCAACTACATGATCATGCATGGCAATATGACAATGACGAAGCGTGTCACATGAACGGAACGCTGGAAAGTTGCATGGCAATATATCTCGGAATGGCTATGGAAATGCCATGATAGGTAGGTATGGTGGCTGTTTTGAGGAAGGTATATGGTGGGTGTATAGTACCAGTGAAAGTTGTGCGGTACAAGAGAGGCTAGCAATGGTGGAAGGGTGAGTGTGCGTATAATCCATGGACTCAACATTAGTCATAAAGAACCCACATACTTATTGCAAAAATCTACAAGTCATCAAAACAAAGTACTACACGCATTGTCGGGGAAACTGATCACCCACGAACACCTATGGGACCGGAGCCCTTTTTGGTACGGCAAGGGAGCGGAGGGTGCACGAAGAGCGGATCGGGGCGAGCACGCGAGCAGTTTACCCAGGTTCGGGCCGCACGGATGCGTAAAACCCTACTCCTGCTTTGGTTTGTATTGTGTTCTTGGCTCGGGAGCAAGAAGAGCTACAGTGCTGGTTGCTAGCTACGCCGAGCGTGAGAGTGATCGAAGATCGGAACCCCCTCTACGTTGCGCATGGGCCTCCTTTTATAGATCAAGGGGTCACCGACAGGTGGCAACGTAGTTGAGGGTAAAAGTGTAAAAGTGGTGGTAGTTGTAACAGTGTACGTACAGTGCTCTGTACCTAACCGTGACGGTGGGGGACAAGGGCATTGAATGCCCGTCACCGTCGCCCCAAACAGTGCAAAAAGCGTCCGTCCGGGCGTCTCCGTTCGCCACGACGGTGGCCTCGTCATCGTGGCTGGCCACCGTGTACCCCAGGCTACACAGCCTTCCGCCACGTGCCCCTGGACGGGCCCCAGGGCGACGCGTGGCCGGATGAGCTGGAGCGCGGGCACATAGTGGAAGCTTGCCGCGGCAAGCACCTTGCCGCGGTCGCTACCTTGCCGCGCCCGGAAGCTTGTCTCTCTCCGGGCCTTGCCGGGGCGCGCGATGCGCCACAGCAAGTCTCCTGAGATACCATGCTTTGGCCTTCCTGGCAAGCTCCTCTTGCGAGGGTCTTGTGCTAAAGGGGTGGTTTTGAGCCTGGAGCGGTCTTCCCGGCAAGCTCCTCTTGCCGGGGTCTTGTTTCCTGAACTTGAATACTTTGTTATTGAATGGCTCCAAAGGAACCATAGTGGGCTTTGGCGGGCGCGTGGCGGGTCCTGCCACGGGACGCTGCTACTGCCCGTGCACAAGTTGGGGTACTAAGGTACCCCTACTTTAGTACACCGACAGGAGCCCCCGGGCCTGGGCCACACACGGTGCCGAGCGCTGTTGGGCCAGGCCCAGAACAGTGCACGGGCACACGCGGCCCACGGCGCGCCGCATCCCACTCCGTATCTACCGCGCCTCTCCCTAACGGCACGCGTCGATTGCGGCGTCGTGGGAGAGATCGTGGCCTGTTTCTTTAATGGGGAAAATGCGGAACGTCCCCCTCTCCCCCTTAAAAGTAGGGGAAACAGGGGCAGTTCCTCCTATTCGCTTATTGCTTCTTCAACCTCCAGAAACCCCCGCCGCTCCCCTTCTCCCCGAAGGTTAAAAGAGAGCAGCGCTCCGCCCTTCCTCTGCCGCCGCCAGCCTCCCCAGCGTCATCGGCTTCCCTCGCCATCCCCGTCATGGCCCTGAAGGGTGACAAGGCGAAAGCCGCGAAGACTGACCGGGCGCTGAAGCTAGCAGCAATGCGGAGGAAGATGGTGGTCTTCCCGTCGAGGCTCGGCGTGAGGGAGCTGAAGGACTCCTTCTACCTCTTCTGGTCGAGGGAGACAAAGGCGCACCCGCGCACCAGGGTTCTCCCCGCCGAGGCCTGCGACATGTTTCCGGGAGGGTACGCCTATTTTGCTCTGTTCTTCCATTGCGGACTCTGCCCTCCCTACTCCGAATTCTTCTACGATGTCATGAACACCTACGGGTTTCATCTCCTCGATTTCACCCCAAATGCCGTCTTGACCATGGCCGTTTTCGCACATCTGTGCGAGAACTTTATCGGAGTTCACCCCAACGTAGCCCTCTTCCGCCATTTCTTTACGCCTCGAGTAGAGTCTGGGTCTCCTCTGTCCGGTGGGATTTCTTGGATCTTTAGGCTCCAAAAGAAAGAGGCATACTTGACTGGGGAACTCCGCGGCAAGTGGGAGGAGTGGAGGGCCAACTGGTGCTCGATCATGGAGGAAGAACCCCAACAGTTTACTTCCCCGCGCCGAGCTGCAATAGTGCGCGGCAATGATTGGAGTGACCTGGCCCCTGAGGACGAGAAGCTGAAGATAGCCCTCACTAGGATCCTTCGCCTCCGGCAAGCCAAGCTCACTGTAGGGGCTGTCGGGGCAGATTTCCTTCGCCGCCGCATTGCTCCCTTGCAAGAGAGGAAAAGGCCTGCTTGGGATTTCGGCAACGCGGCAGACTATATGAGGCTGCGCCCAGGCCTCAACTATAATTTCACTGTCCTAGAGCTCAAAGGGATGCTCCGTGAGCTGTTCAAGCACGACGCCAAGCACCCGGAGTGGTTTTCCTTGCCGCGGGGCGTAGTCCCGCTATGCAACAACTCGTCGCTCAGCGCTATCCGCGCGGCGATGCCGTGGTGCGACTCCCATGGGATTGATCCCACTTGGCTGGCGCCTTCTGACGAAGCCATGCAAACTTTCTTCGACAACTTGGTGGAGCTGCCCATCGATCCCGACGAGAAGAAGGGCCTCACCCGCGACACCACCGACCGGGAGATGGCGTATATCGCCACCAGGTTGGAGGAGGCAGCCGCAGCCGAGGCCGCGGGCGAGTTTGGGTATACCTTGGAGGAGGCAGATGCAGCGGAGGCGGTGAGTAGGGCCGAGGAGGAAGAGATCCTCAAACTGTTAAAGCCTGCCGGGCAACCCGCCGAGAAGAGCGAGGCCACCGGGCAAGGAACAGAGTCGAGCGAGACCGCCGAGCAGGGCGCTGAATCGAGCGATTCTGCCAAAGACTCGGGCGGGTCTTTGAACCTTGACTCTTCTTCATCCTCGGGAAGTTCATCGCCCCCGGCAAGTCCCCCAGCTCTAGTGAAGAGGCGCCCCCGCAAAGCTGCAGTAGTGGCGGAGGTCCGGCGGCCCCGCGGCCGTAGCGCCGCCTGACGCGCGCCACCGCGGCGGGCAAGGACGTCAAGGGAGCGCCCCGCGCCTCTGCAGCGGCCGGAGGAGGGTCTTCCCGCACCGGCTCCACCGCTCCTTCCGCCCCTCGGGCCTCGGCGACGACCGGAGCGGGGTCTTCGCAGACCACTGTTCCAGCGCCCGCCAAGCGCCCGAGGGAGCCTACTCCTCCAGCTCCTCGCGCCGGGACGCGCGAGGCGGATTTCGACTTCTCCGTTCTCAGTTCCGACGAGGAGGAGGAAGAGTAAGTAAAGCAACTCTTGTGTTCTTCAATTTGCTGTTGTTGTCTTGAATCTTCTTTGTCCGATCCTGTTTGATGTCTGTCTTCCAGGACCCTGGCCCAAAGGGTGGCGAAGAGGGCCAAGATCCCGGTGGTCGACCTCGAGGACGAGCCCGTCGCAGCAGCAGGGGATGCGCCCGCGACAGGCTTGCCGGACCAGCCAACTGCCCCGCAGAGCAGCCCCAGCGCAGCCCCCAACGTAAGTCTCTTGTTCGCTTCTTCGCTTGTCGGGCGCGCGTGGGCTTCTTATTCTTGCTAATGTCTTGCTTGTTTGCTGATTTGTGCAGAAACAGAGCCGCAGCCTCAGGAGCGTCAAGAGACTGCCCCCGACGAGCTGCACGTCTCGACCTCTCCGCCAAGGAGGAGCTCCCCGGCGAGGGAGAGTACTCCGCCAAGGGCGGGTACTCCGCCAAGGGCGAGTACCCCGCCAAGGGCGAGCACCCCGCCAAGGGTGGGCACTCCGCCAAGGGAAGGCGCCAGCGGCCCTCCGCCGGCGGGGGCCACCACCACGCCGCCGAGGGAGAACTCCCCGGCAAGGAACCCCGTCGAAGAAGAGGCCCACGCAGGTAACCCTTGTGCTTTTCCTCTTTTGATTTCTTCTTTTTGGATATTTGCTTGACCATTCTTCTTTCTTTTTCTTGCCTTCAGACTCGTCCGCTCCAGAGCCTATGGAGACGGAGGCCGCCACCGAGGAGGCTGCGCGCGGCAACGCTGGTGGCGCTGCGGCCACCGAGGAGGCGATCGGCACCGAGAAGCCCGCCGTCGAAGAGGCAACCCGGGACGCCGACGCGGCAGCTGAGGAGGGGATCGGCGGTCGCACTGACGGCCCCGAGGCCGCAGGAGCGTTTGACGCTGTGCCAACCGCCGACCCTGCCGCTGCCGCGGCCGGAACTGGCGCATACCTGGAGGCCGGAAACGGGGTCTTCATCCAACTCACGTGGGCTTCTACGTCAAGGGCGCCCGTGGAGGGGGAGGTCTTCGATGGGGAAGTCCTCGCCTCCGCGGGGCTGAAGTTCGTCGACGCGCCCGGCAGCAGTAGCGAGCCCGAGGAGGAGCAGCTCCTGTAGAGGCTCTTGGCCCTGTACCGCGCCAGGCAGGCCAAGCTGGAGTCCCGAGAGGCTCTGGCTGCCAAGGCAGGCGTCGACTTGGAGAAGCGCGCCGAAGAGCTCCGGGCCGCCAACCAGGTGGCCCTCCGGTCCTTGGCGGAGGAGCGGGAGGAGCTCGCCGAGGCGCACCAGGCGTTCATCCTTGAAAAGGCCGAAGCAGAGGAGCAGCAACGGCTCGCCGCCGAAGAGCTATCTCGGCGGGAAGGAGAACTGACGCAGCGGAAGGTCGACCTCGACAGCCACGAGGACGACCTTGCCGCGCGCGAGCAGTCCCTTGGCGGAGCTCTGCAGGAAGCGAGGGATGCCGCTGCAGCTGCAGAGACCGCCAAGAGAGACTTGGAAGAGAGGGTGGCACAGTTGGAGATCAATTTGAGGACGAGCGAGGAGAAGGTTGCCGCGCTCACATTGGAGAGGGAGAAAGACGCCCACAGCCACTCGGAGCTGCAGGTCCGTCTCTCCGACAAGGGCAAGGAGCTCGCCATCGCCAAGGATTTTGTCGCGGACTTGGAATTGAAGCTCTCCACCCTCACTGCATCACTTGACAGCGCCAGGAACCGGGAGACGAAGCTGAAGGAGGACCTCCGGGCTGAGAGGGCACTATTGGACATCGTCGCCCTCACGCAAAACAACTTCAGGCAGACGGTGGAGCAGCGGACCGAAGAGCTTGTCGCCGCCGCCGCTGACATCGACAGGGAGTTGGCGGGGCTGGGGACGGAGCACCTCGGGTACTCCCCCGACGCGAATCTCCCTCACAGCGCCAAGCTGAGCTTATTCTTCAGGGGAGTGGCGCCGGCCCTTGAGCAGCTCCGGGAGAGAATACCCACACAGCTAGCGAACGAGGCGCGCAGGCTTTGCACGGGAATTGTGGAGAGAGTGCTGACGAAGATAGTCTACCGCAACCCCGGGCTTAACCTTGAGAACGTCCTCAGGACCTTGCCGCCCGACGCCGACCAGGAGGCGCTGAAGGCCCTTATCGCCCCCATCGTGGCCAAGGTGGGCAAGATCAGGAGAGTCGACGGCGACCACGTGGACTAGACTGTCTTCCTTCTTGCTTCCCTTGTCGCTGTCAATCACGTTATGGACAGTAGTTTGTCAGAACAGTGACAAGTCATCTTGTAATATAACTTTATTTTGGGTAGTCAATGCAGTGTTATTCCCCTTGTTCGACTTCTTTGCTTTGTATGCTTTTACCCTACGCTTTTAGGGAACTTGCCGGCGAGTAGACCTTGCCGCGAGCGCTGAGTGCGGAACTTCAGCAGCCTGCTAGCAATGCCTCTTCCGGCAAGAAACCTTGCCGCAGCTAGTCGCAGCACACTTAGGTTGTTGAGCGAACTCGAAAACGAAGTAAGGGCGCGACACTTGTCGCAGCGCACTTAAGCCGTTGAGCGTGCTCGAAACAAAGTAAGGGCGCGGCTAGCTACGAGTAGGTTCCTCCGCGCACAGGTTTTCCATACAAAGTGTGGTCGTTCAAGGAAGATAACTTTAAAATTTAAAAATTTGAATGCTCAAACTTTGGCAACTTAGCTTTTGTGTTGTTTGCTTCCCGGCAAGGCGAGGCTTTCTTGAACGGCACTTGGTCCATACCATTGTCTCCCCCCCGGCAAACTTGTGCGCGAGGAAAAACTTCTTCTGCTTGAGAAAAGAAAGAAAAAGGGAGGAAACATAGGCATGGAGCCTTGCGGCTTGTTATTGCTTACCGGGGGTGCGTGCTGCACAAAATGTCAGATAGTACATGCGAGAAAAACGAAAAGGCATAAAACGATAAGTTGTGTGAGGCACAAAAGTTTTACTGATGCACGGGGTCTGCGCCCGGCTTTGTATAAAGGTTTACATGCAACAGCGGCAAGACTTGTACAAAAGGTGGTTGCCGGAGCGGATCACGGCAACCGCGCCTTATGGGTGAAACTTGCGAAGATGCTCAATGTTCTAGGAGTTGCTCACCGATAAGCCCTCTTCGGTCTCAAGGCGGACAGCGCCGGGCCTTGTGACTTGTCTCACCCGATAAGGGCCTTCCCACTTCGGCGTCAACTTGTTGGAATTCTTGGCGGACTGAACGCGCCGAAGAACAAGGTCGCCTTCCTCGAGACTTCTGGCTCTAACTTTGCGGCTATGGTAGCGGCGCAAAGCTTGCTGGTATCGAGCAGCTCGTACAGCAGCCTGAAGACGGTCCTCTTCGAGGAGCAGTGCATCATCTTGCCGCAGCTGCTCTTGCTCGAGCTCATCGTAAGCGAGCACTCGAGGCGACCCGTATACGAGTTCCGTGGGGAGAACTGCCTCTGCTCCATAGACAAGAGCAAAGGGTGTCTGTCCAGTGGCTCGATTCGGTGTCATTCTGATTGACCAAAGAGCCGCCGGCAACTCCTCAATCCAGTTTCTTCCGCATTTGTGGAGCCTGTCGAAAGTTCTGGTCTTGAGCTCGCGCATCACTTCAGTGTTTGCCCTCTCCGCTTGACCATTGCTCCTCGGGTGAGCAACAGAAGCGAAGCAGACCTTGGCGCCAAGGTCTTGGACATATTGCATGAAGGTGCGACTTGTGAATTGTGTGCCGTTGTCGGTGATGATCCTGTTAGGGATTCCGAAACGGCAAACAATCGACCTCAAGAACTTGACTGCTGACTGCGCGGTCACCTTTCTCACCGGTTCCACCTCCGGCCACTTTGTGAACTTGTCGATGGCGACGTACAAGTGCTCAAAGCCCCCGGCTGCGCGGGGAAAGGGGCCGAGGATGTCAAGCCCCCAGACCGAAAATGGCCAGGACAAAGGGATCGTCTGGAGAGCTTGAGCTGGTTGATGTATTTGCTTGGCATGGAACTGGCACGCTTCACACTTGGTTACTTGTGCAGTCGCATCTTGGAGGGCTTCTGGCCAAAAGAATCCTTGCCGGAATGCCTTGCCGGCAAGTGCTCTTGCGCCAATGTGGTGACCACATATGCCTCCATGTATCTCTGCCAACAGCTTTTGCCCATCTTCCCGGGGAATGCACTTCAATCTGACACCATTGTGTCTTCTTCTGTACAGCTCATCGCCGATGAACTGGTACATACTTGACTGCCTGGTTATACTTTCTGCTTCTTCGGGAAGTTCTCCAGTTTGAAGAAAACGGACAATTTGCTGCGCCCATGCTGGAGCTTGAGGCTCAACCACAGGGACTAAAGGTATCAGTGCTGCTGCGGGAACGTCAGCTTCTACGGCAAGAACCTGCGGTTCTATCGGAGCTGGACGTTCCCCGGCAAGCTTGCCGGGGCAAGACTTGTCGGGAACGCCTGCTTCAACTGTACGAACCCTGGGGTCCGCAGGAGTAGACTGTTCCTCAGCAACTTGGTCGTTGATCTTGGGGACTTTGGCGGCGACTTCAGGAAGATCCGCTGGCAAATAGTCATCGGAGACCAACTTTCTCTTCTTGTTTTGCCCAACTGATGACGTAACGGATGGCTGAGTTAGCTTGAGCACGAAGGTCCCTGGTTCCACAGGTAGCTTTAGTGCAGCACACTTTGACAGGCCGTCTGCGACGTCATTTTGAGCTCTTGGAACGTGCTCCATCTGGATGCCTTCAAAGTGCTCTTCAAGCTTTCTCACTTCATCGACGTAAGCTTCCATCAATGGGCTCTGGTAGCTCTTGTTCACTTGGCGGACAACCAACTGCGAATCTCCCCGCACAATCAGCTTCTTGATCCCAAGTTCTGCTGCGATTCTGAGGCCGGCAAGCAAACCTTCATACTCTGCAGTATTATTCGTTGCTTGCTCCTTGGGAAAGTGCATCTGGACGACGTACTTGAGGTGCTCGCCGGTGGGCGCGATAAGCAGCACGCCAGCGCCGGCGCCTTGCAGCGAGAAGGCACCATCGAAGTACATTATCCATTCTTTGCTCGCTTCTTTGACGGGGATGCTTGTCTCTGGAATTTCTTCGTCTGGCGTTGGTGTCCATTCTGCTATGAACTCTGCCAATGCTCTGCTCTGGATAGTAGAAGTACTTTCAAACTTGAGGCCAAAGCTTGACAGCTCCAGTGCCCACTCGACAATCCTGCCTGTTGCTTGTGGATTTTGCAATATCCTCTTTAGCGGAAAGCGAGTGACCACTGTTATTTCACGTGCTTGGAAGTAGTGGTGCAGCTTTCTCGAGGCCATGAGGAGGCCTAAAAGCAGCTTCTGCACCCCAGAGTATCTTGACCTAGCCCCCCGCAGGAGGGAACTGACAAAATAAACTGGGCGTTGCACCACCTTCTTCCGCACTTCTTCTCGCATCTGTGCAGACTCATCCTTGCCGGGGCCAGAGCTTGTCGGGGAAGCCCCTTGCTTGTCGCTGGACGCGCTTGCCGGGGCTGTGGGCTCCTCCTCTGCCTTCCTTTCCGCTACCAACGCAGCACTAACCACTTGATTGGTCGCTGCTAAGTATAGCAGCAACTTCTCTTGCGGCTTAGGTGCGACAAGTATTGGAGTGGAGAACAGGTACCCTTTCAAGTCTTGCAGCGCTGCCTCCGCTTCCGGAGTCCATTTCATTGGACCTGCCTTTTTCAAGATTTTGAAAAACGGCAAGGCGCGTTCTGTAGACTTAGAAATGAACCTGCTGAGAGCAGCCACACAACCGGCAAGCCTCCGTACATCCTTGACGCGCTTCGGAGCTTCGATCTGCTCGATGGCTTTGATCTTGTCGGGATTGGCTTCAATCCCCCTCTGGGACACAAAGAACCCGAGAAGCTTGCCGGAGGGGGCCTCCGAACACACACTTCTCGGGGTTAAGCTTGAGTTGTATCTTGCGCAGATTCGCAAAAGTTTCACCTAGGTCTTGAATCAGGGTATCCTTGTCCTTGCTCTTGACCACTATATCATCCATGTAAGCTTCTACATTCCTGTGTATCTGTGGCTCAAAAGCAGTGTGGACTACCCTTGCAAATGTTGAACCCGCATTCTTCAATCCAAAGGGCATGCGTATGAAGCAATAAGTGCCACATGGAGTAATGAATGCGGTCTTCTCTTCATCCTCTTCAGCCATGAATATCTGGTGGTATCCGGAGTATGAATCTAGGAATGAAAGCAACTCACATCCGGCCGTGGAGTCAACGATCTGGTCGATGCGCGGCAAGGGAAAAGGATCCTTGGGACAAGCTTTATTCACATCAGTGAAGTCTATACAAAGCCTCCACTTCCCATTTGCTTTGCGTACGACAACAGGGTTGGCCAGCTACGTGGGATGAAGTACACCTCTAACAAGGCCTGCAGCTTCCAGCTTCTTGATTTCCTCAGTGATAAACTCTTGGCGCTCCACTGCTTGTTTTCTGACCTTCTGCTTGACGGGCCGCGCGTGAGGACAAACGGCAAGCTTGTGCTCAATTACTTTCCTGGGAACACCGGGGATGTCAGACGGTTGCCATGCAAACACGTCGACATTCGCCCGCAGGAAAGCAACGAGCGCGCTTTCCTATTTGGGGTCGAGCGTGGCACTGATGGTGAAAGTACCACCAGTGCCGTCCTCCTTGGTGGACACCTTCTTTATTCCAGGTGGAGCTGCCATTCCCTTCTTGCACTTGCCTGTGGAGCTCGATGGTGCGTCCTCGACGGCAGCGCAGCACTCCGAAGAGGTGCGTTTGCCGGAGTGGGCCCCAGAGCTCTTGCCGGACTTGGTCTTGTTATTCCCCCCGGGAGCTTCAGCGGCAAGTGTTTTGCTCTCTGTTGCAACTGCTGCGTCCCGGTAGATCTTGTCGGCGCAGATAAGCGCATCCTTCTTGTCGCCAGGGACAGGGATGACGCTTATCGGTCCTGGCATCTTGAGCATGTTGTAGGCGTAGTGAGAGGCTGCCATGAACTTGGCGAGCGCCGGACGGCCAAGTATCCCATTGTATGGCAATGGGATATCGGCAACGTCAAAGGTGATCCTCTCAGTTCTGAAATTCAGCTCTCCGCCAAAGGTTACTGGCAGCGTGATCTTCCCCTTCGGCTTGCTCCTTCCCGGGTTAATTCCTTGGAAAGTTCCGGTTTCCTCGAGCTCGCTGTCGGGGATCTGTAGCTTTCGGACTACAGCAGAGGAGATCAGGTTTAGGCCAGCCCTGCCGTCAACCAGCATCTTGGTGACCTTGAGGTTTCGGATGGTTGGCGAAACCAACATCGGCAAGCACCCGACCGCATTTGTGCGGTCAGGGTGATCCTCAATGTCGAAGATGATGGGCGTGCTGGACCACTTCAGGAGCTTGCGCGACTCGACGGGTGGCTCTGCTGCATTAACTTCCCGCACCCATTGTTTGAGTTGGCGGTGGGAAGTATGCAGAGAGGCACCTCCATCGACGCACAGAACTTCTGTGGCCTTCTGGAACTCCTGTTCGCTGTTGTCTCCGTCGTCCATGTCTTCGTCGTCGTCTTCATCTTCGTCCTTGTCGCGGCCGCGGGGAGGTCTATCTCCTTGCCGCTGCTTGGCCTTGCCGCGGCGTCCTCCCCGGCCATTGAATGGCCGCTTCTTGCCGGACTCTCCTCTACCTCCCTGGGCCTTCTCTTTGTCGCGTCGCTCGTACTCAGCCTTCTGCTGTTCAACGAGGTACTCGACCCTTTTGCAGTTCTGGAGATCGTGGCCCTTGGTGCGGTGGATCTTGCAGTACTGCTTGTCGGAGCCGTCCTGCTTGTCGGCGGTGGCTACGGTGGCAGCTTCCTTGCCGGAGCCACCAGCCTGAGCTTTCTTCACGCCAGCCTCCTTGCCGGACTGCTCGATGGCCAGTACTTCCTTGTTCTTTTTTTTCTTGTTGTTCCGCCGCCGGTATTTCCTTGCCGGGGCGGCATCCTCACTGTCTGTTCCTCCTGCTCCAGCATCCTCTCCGGGGAGTCTCCTCCCCTCTTCAGCACGTGCGCACTTGTCGGCCAGGGCATAAAGCTAACTGACGTCTCGTATCTTGCACATCGCCATTTCCTCCCTCATCCTGCTGTTACGCACGTTCTGATGGAACACGCTAATAACCGCGGCAGGGTGGACGTCCGGGATGTTGTGCTGGACGCGGCTGAATCTCTGGATGTACTTTCGCAGGGATTCTTCTTCCTTCTGGGCGAGTATATGAAGATCGCTCTCTTGGCCATGGGGCTTGTGGCCACCTGTGAAGGCGCCGACAAACTGATGGCACAGGTCGGCCCAAGAAGAAATAGAGTTCTCCGGCAAGTGCATGAGCCAAGATCTGACGTTTGGCTTGAGCACGAGCGGGAAGTAGTTTGCCAGTATCTTCTCGTCTCGTCCCCCAACAGCCTACACCGCAATGGTGTAGATGCTGAGGAACTCTGAGGGATGGGTCTTGCCGTCGTACTTCTCGGGTACGTCAGGCTTGAAGTTCTTCATGATGGGTCACTGGACTTGCCGCAGCTCACGGGTGAACGCAGGACAACCTGCCGCGTATGGCAAGTCGCCTGGCTCCCTGGGCGCGTGCAAGTCGACAGCGGGCCCAGCGCGCTCGTCGGACTGTCGCCGCGCTTCTCTCCGACGCTCGATGCGAGTTCGAGCGTCTTCTTGTCGTCTGTCGTCGAGGACTTGGCGTTGATCGCGGCGAGCTCGTGGATCCGACGACGACGTGGAGTCGTCGTTGATGTTGATCCGCCGAGTCGGCGATTTTGGCCTTCGGGGCGGGGAGTGCATTGTGGTTGCACCCCCGGCGGTCTTATCTCCATCAGCCCGCGCCTGGCTGACTTGCCGTGGCCGCGACGTCGTCGGCTGCTGCGGCGTGTCGTTGTTGGTGAAGGCAATGAGGCTTTGGATGGTGGCCCTCCAGTCGTCGGCCTTGTCCGCCGCTGGAGGGAAATCGAGGAGTAGTTGAGCTCGAGCTAGAGCTTCTGCTGGAGTGGAGGGAAGCGGTGGCGAGCGGTGCGAGGAACGAGATATGCTCGGACTACTAACAGCGTTAGAAGGAGCAGGGTCTCGTCCCGGTGACCGCGCCTTGCTCGTGCCAGCGCGTTGGCCTTGAGCGTCCCGCGACCCGCCAACTTGGCCTTGTCCCAGCAAGCGGATGGTACCTTGTATACCACGTCGCTGCCGGTCCGGCACCTCCTGAGAGGGGCGTGGCGCGTGTACAGACGCCGAGGTCTTGGAGTGTGCCCGGTCGTCCGTCTTGTCCTTGGACTTGGCGGCGCCGTGAGTTTCCTCGCCGGCGTCCATCCTTCCGCCAGCGTCTACCCCACCAACCGTTGGTTCTGGTGGTGGCGGGATCGACGCGGACGAGCCTCCTACCTCCGAAGCTTTCTTCTTCGGCGGCATGTCGATGAAGTTAACGAAGTTGATGAAGTTGATGAAGTTGATGAAGGTTTCGCCCGCGAGAACGCTGGATCAGGTTCACACAACCTCGACGCCCCCTACCTGGCGCGCCAAAGATGTCGGGGAAACTGATCACCCACGAACACCTATGGGACCGGAACCCCTTTTCGGTACGGCAAGGGAGCGGAGGGTGCACGAAGAGCGGATCGGGGCGAGCACGCGAGCAGTTTACCCAGGTTCGGGCCGCACAGATGCGTAAAACCCTACTCCTGCTTTGGTTTGTATTATGTTCTTGGCTCGGGAGCAAGAAGAGCTACAGTGCTGGTTGCTAGCTACGCCGAGCGTGAGAGTGATCGAAGATCGGAACCCCCTCTACGTTGCGCATGGGCCTCCTTTTATAGATCAAGGGGTCACCGACAGGTGGCAACGTAGTTGAGGGTAAAAGTGTAAAAGTGGTGGTAGTTGTAACAGTGTACGTACAGTGCTCTGTACCTAACCCTGACGGTGGGGGACAAGGGCATTGAATGCCCGTCACCGTCGCCCCAAACAGTGCAAAAAGCTTCCGTCCAGGCGTCTCCGTTCGCCACGACGGTGGCCTGGCTGGCCACCGTGTACCCCAGGCTGCACAGCCTTCCGCCACGTGCCCCTGGACGGGCCCCAGGGCGACGCGTGGCCGGATGAGCTGGAGCACGGGCACACAGTGGAAGCTTGCCGCGGCAAGCACCTTGCCGCGGTCGCTACCTTGCCGCGCCCGGAAGCTTGTCGCTCTCCGGGCCTTGCCGGGGCGCGCGATGCGCCACGACAAGTCTCCTGAGATGCCATGCTTTGGCCTTCCTTGCAAGCTCCTCTTGCCAGGGTCTTGTGCTAAAGGGGTGGTTTTGAGCCTGGAGCGGTCTTCCCAGCAAGCTCTTCTTGCCGGGGTCTTGTTTCCTGAACTTGAATACTTTGTTCTTGAATGGCTCCAAAGGAACCATAGTGGGCTTTGGCGGGCGCGTGGCGGGTCCTGCCACGGAACGCTGCTACTGCCCGTGCACAAGTTGGGGTACTAAGGTACCCCTACTTGTGCACGGACACACATGCTCCTAGCGGAAGGGTTGGTAGGAGTTAACCATCGCGCGATCCCGACCTCCACACAAAGGATGACAATCAATAAATACCTCATGCTCTAACTTCGTCACACAGCGGTTCACCATACGTGCATGCTACGGGAATCACAAACTTTAACACAAGTATTTCTTGAATTCATAATTACCCCACTAGCATAACTCTAATATCACCATCCTCATATCTCAAAACAATCATCAAGTATCAAACTTCTCATAATATTCAATGCCCTTGTATGAAAGTTTTTACTATACCCACCTTGGATGCCTATCATATTAGGACTAGTTTTATAACCAAAGCCAATTACCATGCTGTTCTAAAAGACTCTCAAAATAATATAAGTGAAGCATGAGAGTTCATCTATTTCTTCAAAATAAAACCACCGCCGTGCTCTAAAAAGATATAACTGAAGCACTAGAGCCATATAAAACTAGTCATTTCTTTTTTTTCCTTTTTTCCTTTGGGACAATGCTCTAATATAGATGAAGACGAAAGAGGGGATGCCTTCCCGGGGCATCCCCAAGCTTAGGTTCTTGGTTGTCCTTTAATATTACCTTGGGGTGCCTTGGGAATCCCCAAGCTTAGGCTCTTGCCACTCCTTATTCCATAGTCCATCGAATCTTTACCCAAAACTTGAAAACTCCACAACACAAAACTCAACAGAAAACTCGTAAGCTCCGTTAGTATAAGAAAATAAAACCACCACTTAGGTACTGTTGTGAAATCATTCTAAATTCATATTGGTGTAATATCGACTGTATTCCAACTTCTCTATGGTTCATACCCTCCGATACTACTCATAGATTCATAAAAATAAGCAAACAACACATAGAAAACAGAATCTGTCAAAAACAGAACAGTCTGTAGCAATCTGTAACTTTCGAATATTTCTTTAACTCTACAAATTCTGAATTAAATTGGTAAATGTGAGGAATTTGTCTATTAATCATCTGCAAAAAGAATCAACTTAAAAGCACTCTTCTGTAAAAAAAATGGTAACTAATCTCGTGAGCTCTAAAGTTTCTGTTTTTTCGCAGCATGATCGCATAAACTTCACACAAGTCTTCCCAAAGGTTCTACTTGGCACAAACACTAATTAAAACACAAAACCACATCTAAACAGAAGCTAGATGCAATATTTATTCCTAAATAGAAGCGAAAACAAAGAACAAAAATAAAGTTGGGCTGCCTCCCAACAAGCGCTATCGTTTAATGCCCCTAGCTAGGCATGATGATTTCAATGATGCTCACATAAAAGATAAGAATTGAAACATAAAGAGAGCATCATGAAGAATATGACTAGCACATTTAAGTCTAACCAACTTCATATGCATATGTATTTTGTGAGCAAACAACTTATGGGAACAATAATCAACTAGCCTAGGAAAGCAAAACAAGCATAGCTTCAAAAATTTAAGCACATAGAGAGGAAACTAGATACTATTGCAATTCCTACAAGCATATGATCCTCTCTCATAATAATTTTCAGAGGCATCATGAATGAATTCAACAATATAACTATCACATAAAGCATTCTTTTCATGATCACCAAGCATATAAATTTTATTACTCTCCACATAAGCAAATTTCTTCTCATTCAGAATAGTGGGAGTATCATAAGAGACTTGAATACTATAGATTGTTTCCACATTAAAGGAGTAATGTTTAGAAAAAGGGTAGTCATAATCATGACAAGTTTTATAAATATAATCATCACTACTTTTTATATCATAAGTATCATCACAATAATCATCATAAATAGGACGCATGCTTTCATCATAATAAACTTGCTCATCAAAACTTGGGGGACTAAACATATCATCTTCATCAAACATAGCATCCCCAAGATTGTGGCTTTGCATATCATTAGCATCCTGGGTATTCAAAGAATTCATACTAATAACATTGCAATCATACTCATCATTCACATATTTTATGCCAAGCATTCTATGTAATTCTTCTTCTAGTACTTGAGCACAATTTTCCTTCCCATCATTTTCACGAAAGATATTAAAAAGATGAAGCATATGAGGTAACCTTAATTCCATTTTTTGTAGTTTTCTTTTATAAATTAAACTACTGATAAAACAAGAAACTAAAAGATTTGATTGCAAGATCTAAAGATATACCTTCAAGCACTCACCTCCCCGGCAACGGCGCCAGAAAAGAGCTTGATGTCTACTATGCAAACTTCTTATTGTAGACGTTGTTGGGCCTCCAAGTGCAGAGGTTTGTAGGACGGTTGTAAATTTCCCTCAAGTGGATGACCTAAGGTTTACCAATCCGTGGGAGGCGTAAGATGAAGATGGTCTCTCTCAAACAACCCTGCAACCAAATAACAAAGAGTCTCTTGTGTCCCCAACACACCCAATACAATAGTATGTTGTATAGATGCACTAGTTCGGAAAAGAGATGGTGATACAAGTGCAATATGGATGGTAGATATAGGTTTTTGTAATCTGAAAATATAAAAACAGCAAGGTAACTAAAGGTAAACGTGAGCATACACTGTGTTGCAATGATAGGAAACAAGGCCTAGGGTTCATACTTTCACTAGTGCAAGTTCTCTCAACAATAATAACATAACTGGATCATATAACTATCCCTCAACATGCAACAAAGAGTCACTCGAAAGTAACTGATAGCGGAGAACAAACAAAGAGATTATGGTAGGGTACGAAACCACCTCAAAGTTAATCTTTCTGATCGATCTATTCAAGAGTCCGTAGTAAAATAACACGAAGCTATTCTTTCCGGTCGATCTATCATAGAGTTCGTACTAGAATAACACCGTATGACACAAATCAATCAAAACCCTAATGTCACCTAGATACTCCATTGTCACCTCAAGTATCCATGGGTATGATTATACGATATGCATCACACAATCTCAGATTCATCTATTCAACCAACACAAAGAACTTCAAAGAGTGCCCCAAAGTTTCTACCGGAGAGTCAAGACGAAAACGTGTGCCAACCCCTATGCATAGATTCCCAAGGTCACGGAACCCACAAGTTGATCACCAAAACATACATCAAGTGAATCAATAGAATACCCCCAATGTCACCACAGGTATCCCACGCAAGACATACATCAAGTGTTCTCAAATCCTTAAAGACTCAATCCGATACGATAACTTCAAAGGGAAAACTCAATCCATTACAAGAGAGTAGAGGGGGAGAAACATCATAAGATCCAATTAGAATAGGAAAGGTCGCGATACATCAAGATCGTGCCATCTCAAGAACACGAGAGAGAGAGATTAAACACATAGCTACTGGTACATACCCTCAGCCCCGTGGGTGGACTACTCCCTTCTCGTCATGGAGAGCGCCGGGATGATGAAAATAGCCACCAGAGAGGGATTCCCCCCTCCGGCAGGGTGCCAGAACGGGTCTAGATTGGTTTTCGATGGCAATAGAGGCTTTCAGCGGCGGAACTCCCGATCTAGGTTATTTTCCGGAGGTTTCAGTATTTATAGGAATTTTTGGCGTAGGTCTCACGTCAGGGGGTCTCCGGGCTGTCCACGAGATAGGGGGGCGCCACCACTTGTGGTGGGCGCGCCCCCCACCCTCGTGAGCAGCCCGTGGCTCTCCTAGCCCAACTCTTTTACTTCGCGGGCTTCTATTGGTCCAGAAAAAATCATCAAAAATTGGCTTGTCAATTGGACTCTGTTTGGTATTCCATTTCTGTAAAAGTGAAAAACAAGGAAAAAACAAAAACTGGCACTGGGCTCTAGGTTAATAGGTTAGTCCCAAAAATCATATAAAAGTGTATATAAAAGCCCATAAAACATCCTAGAAGGATAATATAATAGCATGGAACAATCAAAAATTATAGATACGTTGGAGACGTATCAACCATCCCCAAGATAAATTCCTGCTCGTCCTCGAGTAGGTAAATGATAAAAACAGAATTTTTGATGTGGAATGCTAATTAACATAATTCTCAATGTGATTTTCCTTATTGTGGCATGAATGTTTAGATCCGAAAGATTCAAGACGAAAGTTCATATTGACATAAGAAAAATAATACTTCAAGCATACTAACAAAGCAATTATGTCTTCTCAAAATAACATGGCCAAAGAAAGTTATCCCTACAAAATCATATAGTCTGGCTATGCTCCCTTATCATCACATAAAATATTCATATCATTCACAACCGCGGTTTCAGCCAAGCAATAGTTTCACACTTTAAATCTTTCAAACCTTTCAACTTTCACGCAATACATGAGCGTTAGCCATGGATATAGCACTATAGGTGGAATGGAGTGGTGGTTGTGGAGAAGACAAAAGAGGAAGATAGTCTCACATCGAGTAGGCATATCAATGAGCTATGGAGATGACCATCAATAGATATCAATGTGAGTGAGTAGGGATGGCCATGCAATGGATTCACTAGAGCTATAAGTGTATGAAAGCTCAACAAAAGAAACTAAGTGGGCGTGCATCCAACTTGCTTGCTCATGAAGACCTGGGGCATTTGAGGAAGCCCATCGTTGGAATATACAAGCCAAGTTCTATAATGAAAATTCCCACTAGTAAATTAAAGTGACAAAGCAAGAGACTCTCTATCATGAAGATCAAGGTGCTACTTTGAAGCACAGGTGTGGAAAAAGATAGTAGCATTGTCCCGTCTTTTCTTTTCTTTTTCTTTTTTCATTCTTTTTTTCTTATTTTTTTGGGTCTTTCTTTTTAATTTGGCCTTTCCTTCTTTTTTGTTCTTTTTTATTATTTTCCTTTTTTTCCTTTGGGACAATGCTCTAATAATGATGATCATCACACTTATATTGATTTACAACTCGATATTACAACTCAATACTAGAACAAAGTATGACTCTATATGAATGCCTCCGGCGGTGTACCGAGATGTGCAATGAATCAAGAGTGACATGTATGAAAAATTATGCATGGTGGCCTAGCCACGAATACGATGTCAACTACATGATCATGCATGGCAATATGACCATGATGACGCGTGTCACATGAACGGAACGGTGGAAAGTTGCATGGCAATATATCTCGGAATGGCTATGGAAACGCCGTGATAGGTAGGTATGGTGGCTGTTTTGAGGAAGGTATATGGTGGGTGTATGGTACCGGCGAAAGTTGCGCGGTATAAGAGAGGCAAGCAATGGTGGAAGGGTGAGTGTGCGTGTAATCCATGGACTCAACATTAGTCATAAATAACTCACATACTTATTGAAAAAATCTACAAGTCATCAAAACAAAGTACTACACGCATGCTCCTAGGGGAAGGGTTGGTAGGAGTTAACCATCGCGCGATCCCAACCTCCACACAAAGGATGACAATCAATAAATACCTCATGCTCTAACTTCGTCACATAGCGGTTCACCATACGTGCATGCTACGGGAATCACAAACTTTAACACAAGTATTTCTTGAATTCATAATTACCCCACTAGCATAACTCTAATATCACCATCCTCATATCTCAAAACAATCATCAAGTATCAAACTTCTCATAATATTCAATGCACCTGTATGAAATTTTTTACTATACCCAACTTGGATGCCTATCATATTAGGACTAGTTTTATAACCAAAGCCAATTACCATGCTGTTCTGAAAGACTCTAAAAATAATATAAGTGAAGCATGAGAGTTCATCTATTCTTCAAAATAAAACCACCGCCGTGCTCTAAAAAGATATAACTGAAGCACTAGAGCAAACTACAAACTACTCCGAAAGATATAAGTGAAGATCAATGAGTAGTTGAATAATTATGTAACTATGTGAAGACTCTCTAGCATTTAAGAATTTCAGATCTTGGGATATTATTCAAACAGCAAGCAAAACAAAATAAAACAAAATGACGCTCCAAGCAAAACACATATCATGTGGTGAATAAAAATATAGCCTTAAGTAAAGTTACCGATAGATGAAGACGAAAGAGGGGATGCCTTCCCGGGGCATCCCCAAGCTTAGGCTCTTGGTTGTCCTTTAATATTACCTTGGGGTGCCTTGGGAATCCCCAAGATTAGGCTCTTGCCACTCCTTATTCCATAGTGCATCGAATCTTTACCCAAAACTTGAAAACTCCACAACACAAAACTCAACAGAAAACTCGTAAGCTCCGTTAGTATAAGAAAATAAAACCACCACTTAGGTACTGTTGTGAAATCATTCTAAATTCATATTGGTGTAATATCTACTGTATTCCAACTTCTCTATGGTTCATACCCTCCGATACTACTCATAGATTCATCAAAATAAGCAAACAACACATAGAAAACAGAATCTGTCAAAAGTAGGTGGCGACGGCGACGGGCATTAAATGCCCTTGTCCCCCACTGTCAAAGTAGGTGGCGACCACTGTTCGCGCACTGTAGCTCCACTATTCCCGCACTGTTACAACTACCACCTCTTTTACGTTTTTACCCCTTTCTCCTACGTTGACACCTGTCGGTGACCCCTCGCACTATAAAACGAGGCCCATGCACAACGTGGGAGGGGTTCGGAACCTAGATCGCTCATACGCTCGGTGTAGCTGCTTCTTCAAGCTCCCGAGCTCTCCAACTCAATACACAACTAAGCAGGAGTAGGGTTTTACGCGTCTACCGCGGCCCGAACCTGGGCAAAACTGCCCGCGTGCTCGCTACGATCTGCTCTTCGTGCTCCCTCCGCCCTCTTACCGCACAGACAAGGGGCTCCGGTCCCATAAGTGTTCGTGGCGGACAGTTTCCCCCGACATCTTTGGCGCGCCAGGTAGGGGGCGTCGAGGTTGTGCGAATCTGATCCGGCGTTCGCGCGGGCGCATTCTTCATCAACCTCTCCAGTTTCATCAGCAACTTCATCAGCAACCGCACCATGGCCCCGAAGAAGAAGGCTTCGGAGGTCGGAGGCCCGTCTGCGTCTCATCCGCCGCCACCAGAGCCAACGGTGGGCGGGGGAGGCGCCGTCGGAAGGGTGGTCGCCGGCGAGGACACTCGCGGCGCCACCAGATCCAAGGACAAGACGGATGACCGAGCCTCGGTCTCCGTGGACGCGCCGCGTCCATCTCAGCACACGACAACCCAGCAGCGCCATACTACAGGAGGTGGTATCCGCTTGCTGGGGCAAGGGCAAACCGGAGGCTCGCGGGACGCCCCAGACCACCGTCCGGGCACAAGCAAAGCGAAGGCGCCGGCGCGGGACCCTGCTCCTTCTAACGCTGTTAGGAGTCCGAGCATATCCCGCTCCTCGCACCGCTCGCCCCCGTTCCCCTCCTCTCCAGCAGAAGCGCTCGCAAGGGCGCAACTGCTCCTCGACTTCCCTCCAGCGGCAGACAAGGCCGAAGACTGGAGGGCCACCATCCAGAGCCTGATCGCCTCGACTCTCCACAGCAGCCGGCGACCTCGCGGCCGCGGCAAGCTGACAAGACGAAGGCCGACGGCGACAAGACCGCCAGGGGTGCAACCACCATGCACTCCCCGCCGCGGAAGCAGAAGACGCCGCCCCGCCGGAACAACGCCGACGACGGCTCCACGGCATCGTCGGATCCGCGGGCCCGTCGGGACCAGCGCTAGGTCCTCGACGACCGGCGACAAGAAGACGCTCGAACAACGATCGAGCGCCGCCGGGAAGCTCGGCGACAATCAGACCAGAGGGCTGGGAACGCTGTCGACGCGCGCGCGCCCGGTGAACCAGGCGACTTGCCGTACGCGGCAGGCTGCCCTGCGTTCACCCGCGAGCTGCGGCGCGTCCAGTGGCCCAGCATGAAGAATTTCAAGTCCGACGTACCGGAGAAGTATGACGGCAAGACGCACCCCTCGGAATTTCTCAGTGTCTACACCATCGCGGTGCAGGCTGCCGGGGGGCGCGACGAGAAGATTTTGGCGAATTACTTCCCGCTCGTGCTTAAGCCGAACGTTCGTTCCTGGCTTATGCACTTGCCGGAAGGCTCCATTTCTTCTTGGGCAGACCTTTGCCATCAGTTTGTTGGCGCCTTCACGGGCGGCCACAAACCCCACGGCCAGGAGAGCGATCTCCACATTCTGGCCCAGAAGGAAGGAGAGTCCCTGCGCAAGTACATCCAACGCTTCAGCCGTGTACAACACAACATCCCCGACGTCCACCCTGCCGCGGTTATCAGCGCGTTCCACCAGAACGTGCGTAACCGCCGCATGCGTGAGGAAATGGCGATGACCAAGATTCGGGATGTCAGCGAGCTCTATGCTCTGGCTGATAAGTGCGCACGCGCAGAAGAGGGGAGGAGACTCCCCGGAGAGGATGCTGGCGCAGGAGGAAGCGACAGCGACGACGCCGCCCCGGCAAAGAAGAGCCGGCGGCGGAATAACAGAAGGAAAGGCAAGAAAGAGGTGCTTGCCGCCGAGAAGTCCGGCAAGGAGGCTCCCGCCAAGCAAACGCAGGCTGGCGGCTCCGGCAAGGAGCCTGCCCCTGTAGCGGCAGCCGACAAGCAGGACGGCTCCGACAAGCAATACTGCAAGATCCACCGCACCAAGGGTCACGACCTCTCCAACTGCAAGCGCGTCGAATACCTCGTCGAGCAGCAGAAAGCTGAGTACGAGAGGCGCGACAAGGAGAAGGCCCAAGGTGGCGGGGGAGAGCCAAGCAAGAAGCGACCGTTCAATGGCCGGGGAGGACGCTGCGGCAAGGCCAAGCAGCGGCAAGGTGATCGACCTCCCCGGGGCCGCGACAAGGATGAAGAATACGACGACGAAGACATGGAGGATGAGGATGGCAACGAGCAGGAGTTCCAGAAGGCCACGGAGGTCCTGTGCGTCGACGGTGGCGCCTCTCTGCACACCTCCCACCGCCAGCTAAAGCAGTGGGTGCGTGAGGTGAATGCAGCAGAGCCGCCCATGGAGTCGCGCAGGCTCCTCAAATGGTCCAGCACGCCCATCATTTTTGATCTTGAGGATCACCCTGACCGCACCACTGCGGTCGGGTGCTTGCCGATGCTGGTCTCACCCACCATCCGCAACCTCAAGGTCACCAAAATGTTGGTTGACGGCGGGGCCGGGCTGAACTTGATCTCCTCTGCCGTGATCAAGAAACTCCAAATTCCAGATGGCGAGCTCGAAGAGACCGGTTCTTTCCAAGGAATCAACCCGGGAAGGAGCAAGCCCAAGGGGAAGATCACTCTGCCGGTGACCTTTGGCGGGGAGCTTAACTTCAGAACTGAGCGCATCACCTTTGACGTCGCCGATATTCCATTGCCATACAATGGAATACTTGGCCGTCCCGCCCTCGCCAAGTTCATGGCAGCTTCCCACCATGCTTACAACGTACTCAAGATGCCGGGGTCGATAAGCGTCATCACTGTCCATGGCGACAAGAAAGATGCGCTTGTCTGCGCCGACAAGATCTACCGGGATGCGGCAGCTGCGGCCGAGAAGGATACACTTGCCGCTGAAGCTCCCGGGGGGAAGAAGACGAAGACCAAGTCCGGCAAGTGCTCTGGGGCCCACTCCGGCAACCGCACCTCTTCGGAGTGCTGCGCTGCCGTCGAGGACGTCCCATCGAGCTCCACCGGCAAGTGTAAGAAAGGAATGGCCGCTCCTCCGGCAACCAAGAAGGTGTCCGCCAAGGAGGACGGCACTGGTGGTACCTTCACCATCAGTGCCACACTTGACAGCAAATAGGAAAGCGCACTCGTTGCCTTCCTGCGGGCGAATGTCGATGTGTTTGCCTGGCAACCATCTGACATCCCCGGTGTTCCCAGGAAGGTAATTGAGCACAAGCTTGCTGTCTGTCCTCATGCGCGGCCCATCAAGCAGAAAGTGAGGAAGCAAGCCGTGGAGCGCCAAGAATTTATCAACGAAGAAATCAAGAAGCTAGAGGCAGCGGGCCTAGTTAGAGGTGTGATCCATCCGACATGGTTGGCAAACCCAGTCGTCGTGCGCAAGGCCAACGGGAAGTGGAGACTGTGTATAGACTTCACCGATGTGAATAAAGCATGTCCCAAGGATCCATTCCCTTTGCCGCGTATTGACCAGATTGTTGACTCCACTGCCGGATGTGAGCTACTCTGTTTTCTTGATGCATATTCAGGCTACCATCAAATCTTCATGGCCAAAGAGGATGAAGAGAAGACTGCATTTATCACTCCTTGTGGCACTTACTGCTTCATACGCATGCCATTTGGACTGAAGAATGCAGGATCAACATTTGCAAGGGTAGTGCACACTGCTTTCGAGCCACAGATCCACAGAAATGTAGAAGCTTACATGGATGACATCGTGGTAAAGAGTAAGAGCAAGGAAACCCTGATCCAAGATTTGGAAGAAACATTTCAGAACCTGCGCAGGATACAGCTCAAGTTGAACCCCGAGAAGTGCGTCTTTGGAGTTCCCTCCGGCAAGCTTCTCGGATTCTTTGTGTCACAGAGGGGGATTGAAGCTAACCCCGACAAGATTAAAGCCATTGAGCAAATCGAGGCCCCGAAGCGCGTCAAGGATGTCAGAAGGCTTGCAGGTTGTGTGGCTGCCCTCAGTAGGTTCATTTCGAAGTCTGCAGAGCGCGCCCTACCTTTCTTCAAAATCTTGAAGAAGGCAGGTCCCATGAAGTGGACTCCGGAAGCGGAGGCAGCGCTGCAGGATTTGAAACGGTACCTGTCCTCCACTCCAATACTTGTCGCACCTAGACCACAGGAAAAGTTGTTGCTATATCTAGCAGCAACCAACCAGGTGGTTAGTGCTGCGTTAGTAGCGGAGAGGGAGTCCGACGAGGAGGCTACACCACCGGCAAGCGAATCCAGCGACAAGCAGGGGGCTGCTCCAGCGAGCTCTGGCCCCGACAAGGACGACTCTACGCAGGAACAAGAAGAAGCGCGGAAGAAGATGGTGCAGCGCCTAGTGTATTTTGTAAGTTCCCTTCTCCAGGGAGCTAGGTCAAGATACTCTGGTGTGCAAAAGTTGTTTTCGGCCTTCTCATGGCCTCGAGAAAGCTGCGCCATTACTTCCAAGCACATGAGATAACAGTGGTCACTCGCTTTCCGCTGAAGAGAATATTGCACAACCCGGAAGCAACAGGCAGGATCGTTGAGTGGGCATTGGAGCTGTCGAGCTTTGGACTCAAGTTTGAAAGTACTTCAACCATACAGAGCCAAGCTTTGGCAGAATTCATAGCTGAGTGGACCCCAACACCCGTTGAAGAAGTCCAAGAAACAAGTGCACCCGTACAAGAAGCGACAAGTGAATGGGTAATGTATTTTGACGGTGCCTTCTCGCTGCAAGGCGCCGGTGCTGGCGTGGTACTCATCGCGCCCACCGGAGAGCACCTCAAATATGTTATCCAGATGCACTTTCCCAGGGAGCAAGCGACAAACAACACTGCTGAATATGAAGGCTTGCTTGCCGGCCTCAGGATTGCGGCCGAACTTGGGATCAGGAAGCTGATTGTGCGGGGAGATTCTCAGTTGGTGGTCCGGCAAGTCAACAAGAGCTATCAGAGCCCTTTGATGGAAGCTTATGTCGATGAAGTGAGGAAGCTTGAGGAACACTTTGAAGGTCTGCAGATGGAGCACGTCCCGAGAGCTCAGAATGAAATTGCAGATGGCCTTTCAAAGTGTGCTTCGATGAAGTTACCTGTGGAACCAGGGACCTTCTTGCTCAAGCTGACTCAACCATCCGTTACACCATCAATTGGGCAGTCCAAGAAGAGAAAGTTGGTCTCCGGCGACTACTTGCCGGCGGATCTTCCTGAAACCGCTGCCAAGGTCCCCAAGATCAACAACCGGAACGCTGAGGAATGGTTTGCTCCTGCAGATCCTCGGGTCTGTGCAGTTGAAGCAAGCGTTCCCGACAAGCCTCGCCCCGGCGAGCTTGCCGGGGGACCTTCAGCTCCGACAGAGCCAGAGGTTCTTGCCGTAGAAGCTGAGGTTCCCGCAGCGGCCCTCATGCCTTTAGTCCTTGCCGTTGAGCCTCAAGCTCCGGCATGGGCGCAGCAGATCGTCCGTTTTCTGCAAACTGGAGAACTTCCCGACGACCCAGAAGAAATAGAGAAGATAACCAGGCAGTCAAGTATGTACCAGTTCGTGGATAACAAGCTGTACAGAAGAAGGCTCAATGGTGTCAGACTGAAGTGCATCTCCAGGGAAGATGGACAGAAGCTGTTGGTAGAAATACACGGAGGCATATGCGGCCACCACATTGGCGCAAGGGCGCTTGCCGGGAAAGCTTTCCGGCAAGGGTTCTTTTGGCAAGAAGCCCTCCAAGATGCAACTGCACTAGTAACCAAGTGTGAAGCGTGCCAGTTCCATGCAAAGCAGATTCATCAGCCAGCTCAAGCTCTCCAAACAATCCCTTTGTCCTGGCCCTTCTCGGTCTGGGGGCTCGACATCCTCGGCCCCTTCCCCCGAGCCATCGGGGGCTTTGAGTATTTGTACGTTGCAATCGACAAGTTCACAAAGTGGCCAGAGGTGGAGCCAGTGAGAAAGGTGACAGCACAGTCAGCGGTCAGGTTCTTCAGGTCGATTGTTTGCCGTTTCGGAATCCCTAACATGATTATCACCGACAACGGTACACAATTCACTAGTCGCACCTTCATGCAGTACGTCCAAGACCTTGGCGCCAAGGTCTGTTTCGCTTCTGTTGCTCACCCGAGAAGCAACGGTCAAGCGGAGAGGGCTAATGCTGAAGTGCTGCGCGGACTCAAGACAAGAACCTTTGACAGGCTGCGCAAGTGCGGAAGAAATTGGATAGAGGAGCTACCGGCGGCTCTTTGGTCAATCAGAACGACACCAAGTCGAGCCACCGGACAGACACCCTTTGCTCTAGTCTATGGAGCAGAGGCAGTTCTCCCCACGGAACTCGTATACGGATCTCCTCGAGTGCTCGCTTATGATGAGCTCGAGCAAGAGCAACTGCGACAAGATGATGCGTTGCTCCTCGAGGAGGGACGTCTCCAGGCTGCTGTACGAGCTGCTCGATACCAGCAAGCCTTGCGTCGCTACCAAAGCCGCAAGGTCAAGGCCAGGAGTCTCGAGGAAGGCGACCTTGTTCTTCGGCGTGTTCAGTCCGCCAAGAATTCCAACAAGTTGACGCCGAAGTGGGAAGGCCCTTATCGGGTGAGGCAAGTCACGAGGCCCGGCGCTGTCCGCCTCGAGACCGAAGAAGGCTTACCGGTGAGCAACTCCTGGAACATAGAGCATCTTCGCAAGTTTCACCCATAAGGCGCAGTTGCCGTGATCCGCTCTGGCAACCACCTTTTGTACAAGCTTTGCCGCTGTTGCATGTAACCCTTTGTACAAAGCCGGGCGCAGACCCCGTGCATCAGTAAAGTTTTTGTGTTTTGCGCTATTTGCCTTTTGCATGCTTTTCCTTGCTATTTGCATGTTGAAAGTGCAACTAATCCCCGGGTGGTTTTGGTAATTAATAACAACATATATATCATTGAACTAATATTATCTTGAGAATCATTTCAGAGAAGTTCGATGATATGGGTATGGAAATGTCTGAAGAAGTGGACCCCTCAAAATGCTAAGACAAGCATTGGCAAAAGCTCAAGACTCCATTTTTGGTTTAGTGATCAAAGATCACATTGAGTCCATAGGAAAAGCCAATACTATTAAAAGGGGATGAGGTTGTGTTAATGTTCTTGTTGCTCAAGTGCTTGGTGATCTAACTCCCTCAACTATCAGCACTATTCACTACTTAACACAAACCCTAACATCTCGGTCACACCGATTTCTCCAACTCAGTCTCACCGAGATGAATCTCTTCAGTTGTTTCTCCAAACCCTAGCTTCTCGGTCAAACCGATTCTGAGTTTCGGTCTCACCGAAAAAGGGCTGCCAACCTTCTGTGATCAGTTGACGTCAATTCGGAATATCCGAGTTTATATTTTCGGTCTCACCGAGATGGCAAACCCTAACCTTTGACTCACTTCGGTCTCACCGAGATGGTATTTTCGGTCCCACCGAAAATCCCAACGTTCACTATATTTGAACTTTCGGTCTAATCGAGTTTTCACTTCGGTCTGACCGAGATTGGTCAAATGTGTGTGTAACGGTTGGATTTTGTGTGGAGGCTATATATATACCCCTCCACCCCCTCCTCATTCGTGAGGAGAGCCATCAGAAAGTACTACCACTTCTACCATACACTTTCTGAGAAGTGAACCACCTACCCTTGTGTTGAGATCAAGCCATTCCATTCCTACCATATGAAACTTGATCTCTAGCCTTCCCAAGTTGCTTTCCACTCAAATCTTTCTTCCACCACAGCCATATCAGTGAGGAGAGTTGAGTGTTGGGGAGTTTATCATTTGAAGCACAAGAGCAAGGAGTTCATCACCATCAACACCGTCTATTACCTTTTGGGGGGTGGTGCCTCCTAGATTGGTTAGGTGTCGCTTGGGAGCCTCCGTCTTGATGATGTGGAGTTGAACCAAGAAGTTTGTAAGGGCAAGGAGATCGCCTACTTCGTGAAGATCTACCCCGAGTAAGGCTAGTCCTCCGTGGGCGTAGGCCGTGATGGAATAGACAAGGTTGCTTCTTCGTGGACCCTTCGTGGGTGGAGCCCTCCGTGGACTCGCGCAGCCGTTACCCTCCGTGGGTTTAAGTCTCCATCAACGTGGATGTACGATAGCACCACCTATCGGAACCACGACAAAAATCTCCGTGTCACCAAACTGCGTTTGATCTTCTCCACCTCTTTTTTACATGTGCAATTTACTTTCCGCTGCATATACTCTAGAATTGCATGTGTAGGGTGTTACTTGATTTGATCTTGTTTGTGAAACTGCCAAAAACTTTGCATGATCTAAAGGCAGATTTTTTATATTGTCAAGTAGTCTAATCACCCCCCCTCTAGACCTACTTTCGATCCTACAAGTGGTATCAGAGCTTTGGTCTCCATTGCCTTGGTTTCCATTGCATTTGACTCCATAAGCTTGGTTTCACAACCTAGGAGAGTATGGCGTCTAGTGAGGGTAATTATCGTAGAGGTCCTTACTTTGATGGTACAAATTTTGCTAGTTGGAAGCATAAAATGAAAATGCATATTCTTGGTCATAACCCTGCCGCATGGGGCATTATTTGTGTTGGCATGCAAGGTGATTTCTTTGAAGAAGGAAAAGTTCCGGATCGCGAAGCTACACCCGAAGAGTTGCGGATGTTGCAAAACAATGCTCAAGCTTGTGACATTCTCTTCAATGCTTTGTGTCCCGAAGAGTTCAACAAAATCAGCCGTCTTGAGAATGCTAAAGAGATTTGGGATACTTTGGTTGAAATGCACGAAGGTACTGAATCTGTGAAGGAATCAAAGCTAGATATTCTTCAAGGTCAACTTGACAAGTTCAAGATGAAGGATGGTGAAGGAGTCGCTGAAATGTACTCCAGGCTTGCTCTCATCACAAATGAGATTGCCGGCTTAGGAAGTGAAGAAATGACCGACCGATTCATCATTAAGAAGATTCTCAGAGCTTTGGATGGAAAGTATGACACCGTGTGCACTTTGATCCAAATGATGTCAAACTACAAGACTCTCAAGCCAACTGAAGTCATTGGAAGAATTGTTGCTCATGAGATGACACTTAAGGATAAGGAAGAGCTTCACAACAAGTCAAGTGGTGCTTACAAAGCTACAAGTGATGCTCCTACTACCTCAAGTGACAAGCTAATTTCCAATGAAGAGATAAGCCTAATGGTCAAGAACTTCAACAAGTTCTACAAGAATAGAGGCAAAGAAAGAAGCTCAAAGTCTAGATCATATGATGAAAAGAGATCTTCTAGTCGTGATCGAAACTGCTACAATTGTGGAAGACCCGGACACTTCTCAAATGAGTGTACGGCTCCCCACAAGAGAAGAGAAGAATCTCCAAGAAGAAGAGCAAGAGATGAGTCACCTCGGAGAGAGAGAAGGAGTAGAGATGATCGTTATGAACGAAGACCCTCTCGGAGAAGCAAGGATTCGGAGAGGAAAGACAAGTCATCAAGGAGCTACACAAGAAGAACACATCAAGCTCATGTTGGTGAATGGGTCTCCGGCTCCAACTCTGACAATCAATCCGATGGAAGCTATCACTCCGACTCCGACTATAGTCAAGATGAAGGTGTTGCTGGACTTGCACTCGTATCCTCCAACTCCAACTCCTACGACTTATTTGATTCACCAAATGAGGGAATTGGAAGATGCTTCATGGCTAAAGGTCCCAAGGTAACACACCCTGAATTCATTGACTTTGATAGTGATGAGGATGACTTGCTTGGTGAAGATGAGCTCTTGCATGGTAAATCTAGTGAGCTTAGTAATGATGAAAATGCTAGTAGTCTTTATAGTCGAGAAGAGTCGAATGACAATGCTATGAAGGAGATTGAGCGTCTAACTAAAGAACTAAACACTCTTAAGTTAGCTCATGAAACAACTCAAGAAGATCATAGAGAGCTCCTAAGATCTCATGAGAAGCTACGCTTCGAGAAGCTCACTCTAGAGCAAGAACATGAGTTTCTAAAAGCGATCAATGACGATCTTCGAAAGAAGAGTTCTTCATATCTTGCCAAACGACTTCTCTTGTCTAATTTCTTGCCACCTATTAAGACTAAGCATGACAAGCATAAGAAAAATTCTTCCTCTAGTAGTAACAATAACAATGTTAAATCAAATGTTGTTGCTTCTAGTAGTTCTCTTGATTCCACTAACAATGTTTCAAGCCAAGTTACACTTGAGCAAGAAAATAGCTTATTGAAGGAAATCATAGAGAAAGGTGTCTACAAGAGTCTTGCCGGAAGCAAGAACTTTGAGGAGATTGTTCGCACACAAGGAAGACACCGGAAGAATCAAGGGATTGGTTTTGAGCGAAAATTCAACGCCAAAGGTGTTGAGTGGGAAGAAGGTCAATACCCTACTCCACAGTTTGTCTCACAAAAGGAGAAGTATGATCCTACTTCTTCCAATGTGGAACAAGCTCAAGATGACCTTCCACCACAAGACCACAAGCTAAAGGCCAAGGACAAGCTTCAAGAGGAGATTGATGCATTCATTGAAGCACCTCAAGCCATGGTCAAGTGGGTTCCCAAGGACACATCAAGTTCTACTTCGTCAAGCTCAACTACAACACCAAGGATTCCCATCAAGATGATGTGGATCCCAAAGAAGAAGAACTAGTAGGTTCTTGAGGGTGACTCCGCCAACAAACTTCACTCATATTCATTTTGGCAAGAACTTGTGCAATCAACTTCCACATCATGCACTTGTTCAAGGAGTCACAAACCCTCTTGTTGGTAAGTCAATGGACAAGGTAATCATTGCTTTCATGGACATTATCTTTTGTGTACTTCACTCTATGTCCATGGATATTCTTGTTTGTTCCTTGTGGGACTAACCCATGTAGGTATTGAAAGTGCCCTATTCCAAGGATAGCTCTCAACTCTTGATGATCTACATCAACATTGAGCATCCACATCTTCAACATCTACATGAAGTCTTCTACGACAACCCAAGGTTAGTTTGACCCTTTAAAAGGGGTTCTCACATCTAGGGGGAGCTTTGCTCTAAAAATTGAGCTAAAGCATCTTCAAATGATGTGAACACATAAATGCTTTATGTAAAAGTGGTAACCCCACTTGTGCTTAAACGATGAGTATGACCTATGATCAAATGTTCTCATTTGGCTCCTAAGTCAATATACTCATATATAGATGACCTAGTCAGCGACAAATTGTGTGCTAGTAGCTAGAGTGATTGGTTGTGCATGTTTGACACATATTTCAGTTGCTATCTTATTGTGCGAGCATGTTGAATGCATGATTCTATTCATTCAAGGACATCCATTTGTGGTTTTGATTGTTTTGGTTTCTTTTTCTGGCCAAATGGATGGACAAGAATGCCTAAGCACCTTCCCTAGCTATCTATGCTATCTTGTCTCAAATTCTATTCATGCTTATATCACAACTTTGAACAAGTCTTTTTCGGACAGTCCGAGTGAGGAGCACTCGGAACCACCGATTCGTCTAAGGCTGACTTCCAAAACCTTCTAAGTCCATTTCGGTCTGACCGGCTTCTCAATCTCGGTCCAACCGAAACACTTAGATTGATCTAGGTTTCATCTCGGTGAAACCGAGTTCAAAATCTCGGTCTGACCGATATGCGTAACTGCACTGCAATTATGCATCTCGGTGACACCGAGTTTTTCAACTCGGTCCCACCGACAGCACGGGGTTATATATACTGAGGGCTGCGCGCGATCTATTCCTTTCAAACGTTCGCCCTCCAAGACCCCTGCTGCCGTCGCCCTGATCTACGGATCGTCGCCTTCATCGCCTGTGCGCCCTCGCCGCAGGTCTCTGCCGCCGTCAACGGTAATCTTCTCCGCCGTTGCCGCCGTAGAGGGACACCACCAAGTTAGGGTGTGTCCCGATCCCTTTCATGCTCCACTTCTGATTCTTGCATGATAGGACTGCCCTGATTCTATCCAAGTTTGATATGATCCCAATACATTGTTCAGATCTTCTAGTTTCGAGGAAAATCCTTAGGTTTAGGTTTCCACGGAATGCATCTCGGTGAAGCCGATTCCTGAAACTCGGACTGACCGATTTGGTCTCTGACCATTGCACTACACAGTTCGGTCTGACCGAGTTGTGAAAATCGGAATGTCCGAATTGAAGTTTCTGTGAAACCCTAAGTTTTCGGTAGGACCGAAACCCATTTCAGTCTGACCGAAAGTGGTGTGTAGGTTCTGTTGAACACTTCGGTTACACCGAAACTTGAAATCGGTTTGACCGAAATACATTCTGTGAAAACTCAAAACTAAGTTTTTAACTCATTTTTCTTTTCAAAAACTTCTGCAGTTGTGATAACTCTTCCATTCTGCCTATACCTTATCTTTTCACAGGTCTTTCAGCCATGTCAGATGTCAGTGACAGCCAGAACAGGTCTGAATCACCATTTGCTGAAATTCCAGAGGCAGATACAAGTCCTGCAAGCAGTTCTAGTGATGATGGTGAGAGGAGCACCCCTAGTGGTCTGCCTCCTGCAGCTACGAGAACCAGGAAGAAGAGAACTTCTGATGATGAGGATTCCGACTTTGTTGCTGAGGAAGTTACCTCCAAGCCCGAGAGGAATGTGGTTGCCAAAGAGCACCAAGGGCAGCAGCCAAGGAAAGGTACAAGCAAAGTGAAGCAATCAGCAGTTGCCAAGAAACTCATCTTGGAAGAGCCAGCTCCAAGCAAGGTGAAGAAGACTTCCAAGAGGAAGAGAGTTGTTTATGCTGAACCTCAAGTTGATGATGCTGAAGAAGAAGAAGAAGAAGAAGCACCCCAGCCTCCTCCTCAGAAAGCTAAGTTCATGGGTGATGCTATTCGGGCTCAAGCCTCCTCCAAGCCCAAGAAGCCTGCTCCAGCTAAGGCAGCTCCAGCGAAGCCCAAGAGAACAACCAGAAGCATTCCAGCTTTTGAGAAGAACAAAGGTGAAATGCCACCTTCTGAGTCAGATGAAGAGCATGTGTTGCTCAAGCTCCGTCCAAAGTTGCCACTCCACAATGATGCTCATCCTCAAGCTGAGGACATGAAGGCAAGGAAGGACAAAGGTCTCAGGCTATGGAGACAGTCTGATCCATATGCCGTAAGAAGAAGGACTGCTGTGGACCCCAGATTCCACACCAGAGAGCAGCAGGATTTCTATGAGACCGTGCTAATGGATAAGAAGCCCATTGTTGCTGACACCAGGTATGTTGACTGGAAGTATATTGACAGCAGAGAGCACCGGGACTTCTTTCCCCATGTGCATGAGAGCTTTACTGCATGTGGAGTTGCTGATTTTGTGGGTCAAGAACTGACAGCATGGAATGACGAGATGATCATGCAGTTCTATGCCACAGCCCATTTCTACCCTGATGGCAAGATCACCTGGATGACTGAAGGTGAACGGTTTTCTTCAATTGTTGCAGAATGGGCAGAACTTCTGAACGCTCCTGTGCAGAGAGAGGACGACATTGATGTCTATGGGATTCCTAAGAAGAGTCATGATTCTATGAAGAATATGTACAAGGAGATCCCAGCTGCTGATTTGGAGGGATGGAAGCTCGGCTCTGTGTATTATCTCCAGGCTGGTCTGACCACCACTAACACCATTCTGAGGCATACTTTGATGCCTAAGTCAGGTGACCACCGGATGATACGAGGCTATTCTATCAACATGCTGCATATTCTCGATGAGAAGGCACCTTTTAAGGTGATGGACTTGATGGTAGAAACCATTAAGAGGACTGCAGCTGACCAGAAGAGGTCATGTGGGTTTGCTCCGCAGATACAGATGCTTATCAACGCCAAGTTTGGCACGGGCAAATTCATGTTGGATAGGAAGCACTTGCCACTGCAGCCAGAGCATGAGGACAACGTAGTTGTGATGGATGAAGAGGATCCCACCTCAGTTGAAGGGCAAGCCAAGATCGAAGCTGCAAAGAAAGCCAAAGCTGACAAAGAGGCAGCAGCAGCAGCAGCTAAGCCAAAGAGCTTTGGAGATCAGATTCTTGAAGCAACCCGGAGAATTGAACAACGCCTGGCCAGCATTGAGCAATCTCAGGAGAGCCTTGAGAGGATTGTCGAGGACAAGATCCACGCTCTAGACGTGAAGCTGACTGAGATTCAGGTGTCTGTCAACAAGCTTGAGGCAGACATGGAGGAGACTAGGCAGGAGAGAGCAGAGCTTATGCAGGATGATCTAGTCCAGGACTCTCATCGCCAGACTGCTCAGGTTCCCAGAGGATCCAGATCTGCAGCTATCCCAGTGACAGACTCCAGGGCTACCACTTCAGCACCAGCTACAGCTCCAGCAGTTCCTACAGCTCCAGCATCCACTCCTCCACCGCAGACATCAGCAGAAGTCTTCGCAGATGCAGCTATCTCTACACCGACATCGACCCAGACGGGAGCAGCCAGCCGAGCCCGCAGTGACGTTTAGCTCTATACCTTTTCGAACTTTTTGGTAACTTGTTGCCAAAGGGGGAGAAATTGTTATAGATCATAGGGCTTCGAGAGAGAGAGTGCTCTTTCGTCTTTTCGTTCTTTTGCCGGTTTTCCTTGAGATACATTGGTTTCTTTTGGTTCCAGATACTTTATGTGTGCTTGCTACTACGTTTGATGCTACCTTAATGAGTGCTTAGTCATACTATGCTTTAATGTGTGCTTATTGCTTATCCTATGCTATTCCTTATTGTATGGCTATTTACTCTTGTCTTGGTGATTAAGTGCATGTTATTCATTCTTATCATTTTGTGCGCTCCACCAAGATGTATGTGACATAGAAGAGTGACCCATAATCCTAATCGATTGTGCATTTGCATTCAAACGCAAATTTCAAATAATGCACAAATTTAGGGGGAGCTCTTGTTTATCACATACTTCTCAAAGCGACGATATTATTCATTGTTTATATCTTTTGTCGAAGCTTTGATCTATATGTTGTCATCAATTACCAAAAAGGGGGAGATTGAAAGTGCAACTAATCCCCGGGTGGTTTTGGTAATTAATAACAACATATATATCATTGAACTAATATTATCTTGAGAATCATTTCAGAGAAGTTCGATGATATGGGTATGGAAATGTCTGAAGAAGTGGACCCCTCAAAATGCTAAGACAAGCATTGGCAAAAGCTCAAGACTCCATTTTTGGTTTAGTGATCAAAGATCACATTGAGTCCATAGGAAAAGCCAATACTATTAAAAGGGGATGAGGTTGTGTTAATGTTCTTGTTGCTCAAGTGCTTGGTGATCTAACTCCCTCAACTATCAGCACTATTCACTACTTAACACAAACCCTAACATCTCGGTCACACCGATTTCTCCAACTCAGTCCCACCGAGATGAACCTCTTCAGTTGTTTCTTCAAAACCCTAGCTTCTCGGTCAAACCGATTCTGAGTTTCGGTCTCACCGAAAAAGGGCTGCCAACCTTCTGTGATCAGTTGACATCAATTCGGAATATCCGAGTTTATATTTTCGGTCTCACCGAGATGGCAAACCCTAACCTTTGACTCACTTCGGTCTCACCGAGATGGTATTTTCGGTCCCACCGAAAATCCCAACGTTCACTATATTTGAACTTTCGGTCTAACCGAGTTTTAACTTCGGTCTGACCGAGATTGGTCAAATGTGTGTGTAACGGTTGGATTTTGTGTGGAGGCTATATATACCCCTCCACCCCCTCCTCATTCGTGAGGAGAGCCATCAGAAAGTACCACCACTTCTACCACACACTTTCTGAGAAGTGAACCACCTACCCTTGTGTTGAGATCAAGCCATTCCATTCCTACCATATGAAACTTGATCTCTAGCCTTCCCAAATTGCTTTCCACTCAAATCTTTCTTCCACCACAGCCATATCAGTGAGGAGAGTTGAGTGTTGGGGAGTTTATCACTTGAAGCACAAGAGCAAGGAGTTCATCACCATCAACACCGTCTATTACCTTTTGGGGGGTGGTGCCTCCTAGATTGGTTAGGTGTCGCTTGGGAGCCTCCGTCGTGATGTGGAGTTGAACCAAGAAGTTTGTAAGGGCAAGGAGATCGCCTACTTCGTGAAGATCTACCCCGAGTAAGGCTAGTCCTCCGTGGGCGTAGGCCGTGATGGAATAGACAAGGTTGCTTCTTCGTGGACCCTTCGTGGGTGGAGCCCTCCGTGGACTCGCGCAGCCGTTACCCTCCGTGGGTTGAAGTCTCCATCAACGTGGATGTACGATAGCACCACCTATCGGAACCACGACAAAAATCTCCGTGTCACCAAACTGCGTTTGATCTTCTCCACCTCTTTTTTACATGTGCAATTTACTTTCCGCTGCATATACTCTAGAATTGCATGTGTAGGGTGTTACTTGATTTGATCTTGTTTGTGAAACTGCCAAAAACTTTGCATGATCTAAAGGCAGATTTTTTATATTGTCAAGTAGTCTAATCACCCCCCCTCTAGACCTACTTTCGATCCTACACATGTGTTATTTGGCATCTTGTGCAACATACACATCCGGTAAGCATTAGCACGCCGAAAGGCCATGTCTTGTTTCCCTCTTCTTTTCCTTTGCCTCTTAAGCAGAAGGAAGGTTCCTCGCGCACAAGTTT
>LR738715.1:179430110-179454618 GCA_902687465.1 Secale cereale | reverse complement strand
GGCGGGGCCTGCGGCTCCTCGGGGGCGGCCTCCGGACGCTCCTGCGGCTGTGGCTCCACCTCTGCACAAGAGAAGACAAAAGCATCAAGATGATAGAACAAGACGAAATCTCCAAGCGCGCCCGGCGAGCGAAAGTACAGAATCCAGACTTACGCTGGGGGCTGCGCTGGGGGCTGCTCCTCGGAGCAGCGCTCGGGTCCGGCAGGCTTGGCTCCGGCACATCCCCAGTTGCCGCGGTGGGCGAGTCATCCGCGACCTCGACCACGGGCACCTTGGCTTTCTTCGCCGCGCGCTGGGCCAAGGTCCTGAAACCAGAGCAAGACACAAGACTAGCATCAACAACAATCAAGACAAAATTTGAGAAGATGAAGGATATCGAGTGCTTACTCCTGTTCCTCCTCGTCGTCGTCGCTCAAGGCGGAGAAGTCGAACTCCACCTGCGGCGCGTCTGCGCGAGGAGCGGGAGGCGAAGACTCCCGCGGGCGCTTGGCGGTCCCTGGGGCTGGGGGCTGCGAAGACCCAGCCCCTGTGGTAGCCGGGGCCCGAGGAGCGGGCGGGGCCGCCGCTCCGCTCCGTGAAGACTCCTGTCGGCTCGGCGCCGGCCTGCGAGGCGCCTCTGTCGTGGCCTGCGCATGGGCCGCCTCCGCTGTGGCTGGTGCGCCGGTCGCCCCCGGCGCAGCTTGACTTCCCCGGGGAGCTCGCGCTGCCCGGCGAGCTGGTTGTTGCCGGGGCGCCTGCGCCCTCTCCCCCGTCGCCGTCTTGCGGAGACGCTTCAGTGGAGACCGCCTAGGGCTTGCCCGGGGCGGGAAGGTCTCCGACGAGGAGAGGTCGTCGGCGTAGAGCTCTGTGGACCCGCCAGAGTCCTCGGCGGCCTCGGCGTCCTCCTCCTCCTCCTCTTCCTCCCCGGCTGGCTTGCTGGGCCCAGCGCCCCGCGCTGCGGCCTCCTTTCCTCCGGCGCCTCCGCTCCCTGCGGCGCCCCTGTTCCCTCCGGCGGCGTGACTTCTCACCGCGGCCTCCGTCTGGATTCCGATGATCCCGGAGTGCCTCAAGGATGGGACCCCGGCGAGCTCGTCGGGGGGCAGCTTTAGTAGCCTGCGGATCTCCGCCTCTTCGGCTTGGCAGGACGCCTCCGCAGCATCTGCCTCGTCGGGCGTGTAGCCGAACTCCCCTGCCGCTGCGGCTACAGCGGCCTCTTCAACCCGAGAAGCGATATACGCAATCTCCTGGTTGGTGGTGTCCCGCGTCAGCTCCCGGGTCTCGTTCTTGTTCTTCGCCACCTCCACAAGGTTGTCGAAGAAGCTGAGGATGTCTATTGATTTGGGCGGAATCCACGTGCGGTCCACGCCGTGCGAATCACACGCGGGCATCATGGCGCGGAGAGGATCACAAGCCGTGCTGTTGCAAAGGGGCACCACTCCCCGGGGCCCCCTGAACCATTCCGGGTGGGCCGGGTCGTGCTTAAACAGCTCCCGGACCATCCCCTTCAGCTCCAGCGACGTGAAGTTGTAGTTGAGCCCGGGCCGCAACCTCATGATATCCGCCGAGTTGCCGTACTCCCAGGCCGGTCTTTTCCTGTCTTGGAGAGGGGCGATGCGCCGGCGGAGGAAGTCTGTGCCTACTTCTGCGACAGACAGCCTAGCGGTCCGGAGACGCAGAATCCTGATGAGGGCGACGTTGAGCTTGCCGTCGTCCGAATCCAGCTCGCTCCAGTCCCTGCCACGCACGATGGGCGTTGTGCGCGGCGCGGTGAAGGATTGCGGCTGGTCCTCGACAATCCAGCACCATTCCGCACGCCACTCCTCCCACTTGCCGCGGAGCTCCCCCGGCAAGTAGGACTCCTTCTTGTTCAGACGGAAAACCCAAGAAATTCCTCCGGAGAGGGGGGCGCCGGCCTCTGCTCTAGGGGTGAAGAAATGCCTAAACAGCGCTACGTTTGGGTGTATTCCTATATAGTTTTCACACATGTGTGCGAAAACCGCCATTGTGAGGATGGCGTTGGGGGTGAAGTCAAGAAGATGGAGGCCATAGGTGTGCATTATGTCACAGAAGAAATCAGAAAAAGGAGGGCAAACACCGCAGTGGAAGAAGGCTGCGAAGAAATAGTACCCGCCGGGGGAGTTGTCCTTGGCGGCGGCCGGATAAGCTCGAGTGCGGGGGTGCGCCTTGGTTCCCTTGGACCAGAACAAGCAATACTTGTTCCAGAGCTCCCGCGCGCTGAGCTTCGGCGGGAAGACGAGGTTCCGCTTCCGATATGCGGTAAGCTTCGCCGCTTGCTCCGACTTTTCCTTCTTGGCCTTCTCCGCCTTCGCCTTCTCGTTCTTCGGGGCCATGGCGGAGGCGGCGGAGGAAGGGGGACGAAGAGCCCGGCGGCGCCGGAGATGCAGACGGCGGCGGCGGAGGTATGGGGGCGGAGCGCAAAGGGGATCTCTGGAGGATGAAGAGGATGCAATGAAAGCGTAAGGAGGGGAACCGCTCCTGCTTCCTCTGCTTTTATGGGGAAGTGGGGGGCGTTTCGCTATTGAAAGGAACGTGGGCACGTCCCATCCCACGACGCCGCAATCGACGCGTGCCGTTACGGGGGGATGCGGCGGATACGGAAGTGGATTCGGCGCGCCGTGGGCCGCGTGTGCCCGTGCACTGTTTTGGGCCTGGCCCAACAGCGCTCGGCACCGTGTGTGGCCCAGGCCCGGGGGCTCCTGTCGGTGTACTAAGGTAGGGGTACCTCAGTACCCCAACTTGTGCACGGGCGGTTGCAGCTTCCCGCGGCAGGGTTTACCACGTGCTCGCCGGAGACTTTCCTGCTCCATATCAAACCATTCAAAAACAAAGTATACAAGACAGAAGATCGAGACCCCGGCAAGCGGAGCTTGCCGGGAAGGCCGTTCCAGGCTCAAGGTTACATCACTCACGCAAGGCCCTGGCAAGAGGAGCTTGCCAGGAAGGCTAGAAGATTACACCATAGAAGACACGCCTCGGCGCTATATGCGTCCCGGCGAGGGCCCCGGGAGCGGCAAGCTCCCGGGCCCGGCAAGGTCAAGACCCCGGCAAGGTGCTTGCCGGGGAGAGTTGCGCTGTGTGCCCGCGCTCCAGCTCATCGGCCCACGCGTCGCCCTGGGGCCATTCCAGGGACGCGTGGCGGATGGCTGTGCAGCCTGGGGGACACGGTGGCACTCCACGGTGGTGAAACCATCGCCGTGGCAAACGGGGAAGCGAAGGCGGGAGCTTTTGGGGTCGACGGCGACGGGCATTAAATGCCCTTGTCCCCCACTGTCAAAGTAGGTGGCGACCACTGTTCGCGCACTGTAGCTCCACTATTCCCGCACTGTTACAACTACCACCTCTTTTACGTTTTTACCCCTTTCTCCTACGTTGACACCTGTCGGTGACCCCTTGCACTATAAAAGGAGGCCCATGCACAACGTGGGAGGGGTTCGGAACCTAGATCGCTCATACGCTCGGTGTAGCTGCTTCTTCAAGCTCCCGAGCTCTCCAACTCAATACACAACTAAGCAGGAGTAGGGTTTTACGCGTCTACCGCGGCCCGAACCTGGGTAAAACTGCCCGCGTGCTCGCTACGATCTGCTCTTCGTGCTCCCTCCGCCCTCTTACCGCACAGACAAGGGGCTCCGGTCCCATAGGTGTTCGTGGCGGACAGTTTCCCCCGACACTCCCCGGCAACGGTGCCAGAAAAGAGCTTGATGTCTACTACGCAACCTTCGGATTGTAGACGTTGTTGGGCCTCCAAGTGCAGAGGTTTGTAGGACAGTAGGAAATTTCCCTCAAGTGGATGACCAAAGGTTTATCAATCTGTGGGAGGCATAGGATGAAGATGGTCTCTCTCAAACAACCCTGCAACCAAATAACAAAGAGTCTCTTGTGTCCCCAACACACCCAATACAATGGTATGTTGTATAGGTGCACTAGTTCGGCGAAGAGATGGTGATACAAGTGCAATATGGATGGTAGATATAGGTTTTTGTAATATGAAAATATAAAAACAGCAAGGTAACTAAAGTTAAAAGTGAGCATAAACAGTGTTGCAATGATAGTAAACGAGGCCTGGGGTTCATACTTTCACTAGTGCAAGTTCTCTCAACAATAATAACATAACTGGATCATATAACTATCCCTCAACATGCAACAAAGAGTCACTCCAAAGTAACTAATAGCGGAGAACAAACAAAGAGATTATGGTAGGGTATGAAACCACCTCAAAGTTATTCTTTCTGATCGATCTATTCAAGAGTCCGTAGTAAAATAACACGAAGCTATTCTTTCCATTTGATCTATCATAGAGTTCGTACTAGAATAACACCTTAAGACACAAATCAATCAAAACCCTAATGTCACCTAGATACCCCATTGTCACCTCAAGTATCCATGGGTATGCTTATACGATATGCATCACACAATCTCAGATTCATCTATTCAACCAACACAAAGAACTTCAAAGAGTACCCCAAAGTTTCTACCGGAGAGTCAAGACAAAAACGTGTGCCAACCCCTATGCATAGATTCCCAATGTCACGGAACCCGCAAGTTGATCACCAAAACATACATCAAGTGAATCAATAGAATACCCCAATATCACCACAGGTATCCCACGCAAGACATACATCAAGTGTTCTCAAATTCTTAAAGACTTAATACGATAAGATAATTTCAAAGGGAAAACTCAATCCATTACAAGAGAGTAGAGGGGGAGAAACATCATAAGATCCAACTATAATAGGAAAGCTCGCGATACATCAAGATCGTGCCATTTCAAGAACACGAGAGAGAGAGAGAGAGAGAGAGAGAGAGAGATCAAACACATAGCTACCGGTACATACCCTCAGCCCCGAGGGTGGACTACTCCCTCCTCGTCATGGAGAGCGCCGAGATGTTGAAGATAGCCACCGGAGAGGGATTCCCCCCTCCGGTAGGGTGCCAGAACGGGTCTAGATTGGTTTTTGGTGGCAACAGAGGCTTTCGGCGGCGGAACTCCCGACTAGGTTATTTTCCGGAGGTTTCAATATTTATAGGAATGTTTGGCGTAGATCTCACGTCAGGGGGTCTCTGGGCTGTCAACGAGATAGGGGGCGCCACCACTTGGGGTGGGCGCCCCCCCCCCACCCTCGTGGGCAGCCCGTGGCTCTTCTGGCCCAACTCTTTTACTTCGGGGGCTTCTTTTGGTCCAGAAAAAATCATCAAAAATTGGCTCGTCAATTGGACTCCGTTTGGTATTCCTTTTTTGTAAAACTCAAAAACGAGGAAAAAACGAAAACTGGCACTCGGCTCTAGGTTAATAGGTTAGTCCCAAAAATCATATAAAAGCCCATAAAACATCCTAGAAGGATAATATAATAACATGGAACAATAAAAAATTATAGATATGTTGGAGACGTATCATACTACTGCTAACTGAAGCCGATCGAACCATGCTACTACCTCTTGATGAACAGTGGTCGTTGTTGGGGTAGGATGAACAGTTCTCAGTGGGGCTTGGATGAACAGGACCCCGTGGTAGTAGATGTCATTACCGCTGGATGAACATGACCCCAATCGAGAGGAGGCCGCCACACACCCGAGCCGATTGGGGGTGGATGAACAGGACCCCATGGAGGGTTGGTTGAACAGGACCCCCCCCCCCCCCGGTGTGGAGGACTGGTTGAATAGTAGCCAGTGGAGGCTGGATAAACAAGGCCCCATGGTGAACAGTAGCTAGTGGAGGCGGGAGGAAGTGGACGGTGGATGAACAGTAGTAGGTGGATGTTGGAGGAAGTCGACGGTGGAGGAACAATAGGTCGTGGAGGCTGGAGCGAGGCAGTAGACGGTGGATGAACAGTAGCCCGTGGAGTCCAGTTTTGCGGTACACCACACCCTTCCCGATGAACAGGTCCCCCGTTTCGACCGTAGGAGCTCGAACACAAATCTGTTTCCTCCGTTCTACAGTACGCCAGACCCTTCCCGATGAACAGGACCCCGTTTCGACCGTACGCGCTCAAACAGAAGGCCGTTTTCCTCCGTTTTGCAGTACGCCAGACCCCATTCCGGCTGTTCTGTACAAGCCGATTGGCTCCCATTGAACAGGACGTGTTCTGACCCAGTGGCTTCGCCCGATGAACATGACAATGTTTCTCCGTTCCGACCCAGCCGCTTGCCTGCCGATGAACAAGACATTCTTGTTGCCGTCCGTTGCCTCTCCATGTACACGTGCCCTGGCCGTACGTATGCGTGAGTAGCTAGGCATTCGAGACCCCGCCCGTATGTACATATGTGGCCGTATTTGTTGGCATCTGATTGTACGCAAGTGTACACGGTATAGACTGGACTGCCTGAACTGCTACATCGGGGGCTCTACTACTACACGTGTCCCTGCTTGCTCGGCTATGGTTCATCGTTGCAAAGAGACCGATCGACAAGTATGTACGTACACGTTCGCGACCAGAATGACAACGCTACGTACGCTTCGACCAGGTGGGTCCCAACTGTCAGGGAGGATAAGGAGGCACTTCTTTACGTGCAAAGTTATTGATGGTGGGTCCCAGCGATCAGGGGGAGAATCATTTTATTTGCCCATAATATGGATGCACTTCCTTGCGTGTGAAGATGTAGTTGGTGGGTCCATCTGTCAGCCTCACTACGTAGAGTGCTCTTCCGTTGGTTGCCGTTCATTGACCACATTGACCACGCCACACGGACAACACCCAGGCAGTGGACGACGGCGAGGCCTAGGAAGGGAACGACGCGGAGCCAGGGAAGACAAGGCAGGGGGATGCCCACGCGGAGGGGGGTACGAGGGTTCACTGGTTCAGCTGCGGTGTGAGGCTGCCATCACTGGAGAATAACAAGAGGTGTTGGTGAGTAGAGGAATGGCCTGGACGGCGATGGGAGTAGGGTTGGCCGGTGAGTCCTGCACGGCAGCACAGCCGGCCACGAGAGGCGGCAGCAGGCGATACCGTCGGCAGTGGTTTGGGCGGCTGAAGCAAAAAATATCCGAGATTGAAGAAGAAGCACGACATCGACCACTGTTGCTAGAACCATTTCTTGACTATAAGTTGACAAAGCCTTGCGTACGCGTCAAATTAGTAGGCTCACAAGTGTGTGGTAGATAATATATAGCCCATTTGTGATTTGTAAGAATGTACAACCCATTTTTGAATTCTAATGAAATTTACTACATCCCATTTACAGTTTATTAAAAGTGGACACCGCTAGGCATCAGACTACTGGTAATTGCATCCTATCAGACCATTCATTAGCCGTTGGATTGGAAGCAGCACATACGTTGGATTTGCTACTTAGTCCAGGCGAGAGATTAGTGGTCTGAATCACTAATTTGGTGGGATTGCTTCTGCATGGCATTGATGACTGCATTCTTTTTCTATGGCAACTATTCCAGCGCTAATATTGTGGGATTGATGAGTAATTAGGGTGTGTTTGGATTGTGGCCAAAGTGTACCCTACCAAAATTTTGGTCATGACCCAAAGATTGATCTTTGTTTGGATTGTTGCCAAATTTTTGGCATGCCAATGAACTCTAGCCAACTCTTAGTCCCCCTATTTTACGAAAGTAATCCCTATTTTCACGTAGAAAATGTTGTTTCAATGTATTTTGATTTGTTGCAAATTATTCTACTCCCTAACGTTTTGGTTTGCTTCCATAACAATAAAATTGTGTTTATGCCGATTGGAAAATTAGCTTCCAGTGTGAAATAGATTTGCTTCAATTTGGTTAAAAAAATATTGTTCCCAGAAACCATAGTATTGCTTCCAACTTAATAGGAATTTGCATCCATTAATGATCACAATTATTTTCACTATCACAAGCGCACATGCTTCAACCGAATTGGGGGTGTGCATCTAAGAAATAAAATTTTGCTTCCTTCCCAAGGTCAATTTGCTTCTTGCAGAAAACTACTCTAAATATATATAATGACAATTTTTTATGAGATCAGTGATAAAAAATACTTCTTTCGATTGTGCCACATGTTCCTACTAGCATTTTGTTTGCTTTCGTAAACATTGACAAGCGGCCATGTCATTTCCTATTTACAAGCTACATATGCTTTTTATTTGCTTCGTGGAGGTTGACGATGCAACCATGTCGCCTGTTATTCCACGTGTTGGGAAGCAAGCATGCACATCGTTTTGTGCTAGGCTCACATGGTGCCAGAAGTCACAATCGCCATTGACATCAGTTCCCATTACTAATTCGTTTGCTTGTCATGGTGGCTTGCCTACATGCTGCTGGTGCCCCTATCCTTGAGCTCATTGGACCCGCTGGCTAGCATGTCACCCTCCGGCTTCGATGACCTATAAGCACATTTGAAGCGTAAAAGGTTTAGGCATGATGCATAACAATAGAAAGTAGGAAGCAACAACAACTACTAGAAAGAAGGATTAGAATCCATGTATGGAAAAGTTGGATGCTTAAAAATAAATATTTTGAAGCATTGTTCTACATTGCGGTAAAGTATATGAACTGTAGAAATATAAATCAGATGAGGAAGCATGGATATCTCAAAGCATCAATTTCATGCTATCTCAACATAAGAATGGAAGCATAAAAAACTGAAAGTAGATATGGGCAATGCTTGCTGCCAACATGCAGGCGCATGCTTTTGTGATCTGAAAACCAATTCCATCCAAATTGATTAGTGTTCTAATTTTCTTTTTGCACACACAAAAACAAGGCAGGACATGATAAAATCATGGAACCAATTAGAATTTACCATCAATCAATGGTAAAATTGGATTCAAATCAAGAAACAAAAAGGGAAGAACAAATTATGGGAGACCACTACTAGTTCATCAATCGAGGAGTGGTGGAGATGTCGGGCACACCCAACCTGGTTATGCAATGCCAGATATGGCGGGCACCACCACCTACTGTAGGGATGTCGCACCGACGAACTCATCGCATGGATCTGTGTTGTGCGGTGGATGGTGTGGTCGTCAATGAGATGGGAAGGAAGCACGGTGTGCAGCTGGTTGAATCTGGGCGAGCGATGTTGATGGCGAGCTCGAGGTGTGCACGAGGGAGAGACGAGACGAGAGGGAGGGGAATGGGAGAGACGGAATGGAAACAGACGAGAGAGATAATGGATATGCGATCAGCCGATCAAGCATGCGTGATGTATGGGTGGTTAGCAACGGTTGGGAGTAATTAAGGGTTAGTGTTTAATTTCTCCACCGTAGGATTTAACTGGAACCGATGGGTATGGGGTGGTCTGATGTTGGCTTTCCATCAGACTATAGATTAGAAGTGGTTTCCTTATTAAAATTACACCCCATTTTCTAGCTAGGACAACGATTAATAATTTCAACCAACCGTTCAAAACATAATTTAATAAAAAATTCCCACATTTTGATCGAATCCGAAATATTTTTATATCGAAATTTCAAGTTAGCTTAAATATAATTTCAAAATAAATTTATATTACATAAAAATCCAATGAAATATTACGCGCGCCACAAGTAATGGAATTAAAATTTCAAAATCCAACAATAATATTATTTTTAACTAATTATGTGTGTGGTGCATTTTTCTAATGTTACAGTCCAATTTTTTAAATTACATCTCATTTATTATTTCTGAAAGCCCATTTTGTTGTTAGGCCTAATGCGTCCCTCCTAGAAAATATTTGCAGCCCAGCGGGGCGGAGAATAACAAGTTGACTTGGGCTGGGTATTCCTCAAAAAAAAAAAAAAGCTAGGCTAGCCATTTTCAGCTTGAAAAATAATAATATCTAGGCTGGATATTTGGTCGACATAAAATAATAGCCTGGGCTAAATGGGCCACAACCCGCCCAGTTGATACCTGCTCATCTGAACAACAACAAAAACATCGCTTGAGAAAAACTCTGCTCACACCTCAAAAACACAAATACTGCTCGAGTTGTTGGGTCCGAACAGTCGGCCGCTCCTTGTGCAATTCTCTCGTTTATTGACTACATAGGTTGACAATGGTGTGGGACCGTGATGACAAGAAACGAGGAGGAAGCAAAAAAATTAGTTGTATATAATAAGGTGGCACTTGCGTACGTGCGTCTATGGCCCTGGTGGGTCCCCACTATCATCCTCTGCAATTAAAGTCATCTCCTGATTCCTCATGTTCATTGACCATGTTGACAACGCGAGACGGCGGCGCCACGACGAGCGCAACAACTCGAAGGACGACGGAGAGGGCCTCGTGGGCCGTACGGATGATCTGATACAGCACCCGCTGCTCATTCAGGAAGTTAGGATTATAGGGCCACATGTCCGCGATGGCATTGTCGTTCGCTTGTTCGTCGGCGATTCGTCCTTCCACGAGCCGGTGATTGTTGAGGAGACGGAGGTTGCAGCACAGGTCCTCCTGCGCTGGTAGCTCTTCCGCCATTAGGGCGTCGAAGTGCGGCCGCACCTGCTCTATGGTGAACACGACATGAACCAGCTTGGGCGATGGTGTCGGCTCCTGGTCGGAAATCACATCAATTGTATGATTGTGGTCGCTCAGCTCGGCAAGCTCACTGGTGAGCCAGCATGACAGGCTGCTGGACAGGACCGCTGCCAAGCATGAGCCTCACTGCCCTGGCCCACCCACACCGCCTCCTTCGCCTACGCGCGCTTTCCGACCAAAACGGGTTGCGCCTCCCGTGCCACTTCCCGGTGCAGGTGATTGCTCCTCGTTCAAACAACACAAGTGTCATTCGTATGTCCGTCTGCCGCCCACATTAATGATACGCGGTTGCGAAGGTGGCTATTTCGGCGCCAACCCATCCATCCCTCTGTCACCCACCATTGCTATATAAACTCCTGCACTGGCCAAAGCCGCATTCATCCGCCTCCGTTCCCTTTATCATGTCCACACCACTCCCACCATGGCTTCCTCACGCTCCAGCGCTCTTTGTGATGGGCGGACGACGGATCAAAAGGAGATGGCCTCCATTGCTGCCGACAGGCTCGCCGACAGGCAGCCGGAGGACGAGATGTCCCAATGGAGAACATGGTAGTCGATGATCCGGCGCCAACCCCCTCCTCTGCGCCATCCTCGCCGGTCCATTGCACCATGACAATCGCCGAGGCCCGTTCCCAATACATGGACTCGATGAGGCAGCAGCGTGAGGAGCTATTCCGGGAGGCGCAGGCTGACGCCGCCTACAACCGCCATGTCCTCCAGGAGCACCTGCAGGCGAAGGAGCAGATCGCCGCGGAGCGGGCGGAGCAGGAACTACCTCGCGCGCTGGCGATACCGCATGTGGGTGGTGGAGGTTGCGGCCTCCTACAAGGAGGACGATGAAGTTGGCGAGGTGTTGTTTGGCGACACCGACGACAAGGTGGAGGATTTCGCTGGCTTCGCCGAGGCAGCGCCCCGCCGGCAACAAGCCGGAGGACTTCGTCGGCTCTGCCGAAGCCCCACCCCATCAGGAACGAGGCAGAGAACATCGCCAACTCCATCGAGGCCCCTCCTAGCCAGCAACAAGCCGACGGAATTAGCTGGCCCCGCCGAGGCCCCGCCCCGCCAAGGCCGTGCCCCGCTGGCAATGTTGAAGTGGACATTGTCGGCTCCTCCAAGGCCCCGCTCCGCCGAGGCGCTGCCCCGTCGGCAAAGAGAATGAGGACATCGGCGGCTCCATCGAGGCCCCGCCCAGCCAACAATGAGGCCGCGAGACACGGAAAATAAGGAAGAGTAGAAGACAGTATGTCATCGCCGCTGCTACCCTCCGGTTGAAGCCAAGCTATGCGGGTTGAACATTGATGGTCGATAAGCTTCTTGGCGGCGACGTGGAGTCGGAGAGCTATTCTGGAGAATAAGCTTCTGTTCGGCACTTCGGCTCAGTCGGACATGGGAAATGGGCGACGAAGATCATAGATTACGTTCATTAATTATACCTCCAGCGCACCCCTTTTTAGTTGAAGAATGTATGAAATGTAATGAAATCCGGCATGTTTATATGAAATTTGGCCGTGTATGAACGAGTTTAGTTCTATTAGTTCGAATTCTTGGATGAACATGCAAAACAATACGTACTAGCATTATTCCCAGGACGCACGGTGATCACTCGTTTGCAGCAGTTTCGCACGTACTCCCTCCGATCCTTTTTAGTCTGCATATAAGTTTTGTCTGAAGTCAAAGTATCTCTACTTTGACCCCAATCTCTACTCTTATAGAAAACAGAGTTGGTGATGATGGTGTGCCTGCCATCCTGCAATATAGGCCGTCTGATCTATATCTGACGGATAGGAAGGAAACTACGACAATTTTGCAAAAATATACCCACACTCCTACCAACATTTGCAGATAAGGCCTTCTCTCGTTCATCCTTATCTCCCACAAGATAAACTATTTTTTCTGACAAAAATGGAAATGCCATTAAACTTCACGCACAACAAGTCACTGGCTAACAGTTTTACAATGCAATTGGGGGCAGAGGCATCCCAGAAGGAGTCATCAGACCCAGAATGAATGCCCAGCTTGACAAGCTCATGGGCTACAGAGTTACAAGTGTGTCGGCTGAAAGAAAAATCATAGGAATCAAAGTTTAGAATGCCTAGGCATCTAGCTTCCTTCACGAACACACCAATGGTTGCCTTGTCATATTCGTTGCTCTTCAAAGCATGTATAAGGGTTGAGGAATCAGACTCGAAGATGATTCGATTTGCCCCAATCCTGATCGCCCCATCAATGGCAGCAAGGGAGGCTACAGATAAACTACTCATATAGCAGCATCTTAATATTTCGTGCAACGCACGGGCATCTTGCTAGTCTTATACAAAAAAAGTATCAACATTCACAATGTAAAATCAATGTACTTTCATAGTATATATAGTTTTAGCAGCTTTTTAGCGTGACTGTACATTTTTAGATTCACGATGTAAAAAATAACAGAGGGAGTACAAAGTTTGAGAAGCTTTATAGCGTGCATGTACATCGCAATCAAACTCACATGCTTGCCAATTCATAGAGAACATTCAAAACAATCGACGATTATGCATCTCAGCGATTCACATGTCAGAGCAAATATTTACTTCACAACTAAAGAATAAAGAAAAATTGATCGATTCTTCTGATAGCAAAGGGCGTCACGTTCAAAAATATCAAACACATGCCTTCTTGCTAACATCAATGAGCAAAATTTGACAAGGTTGTCCCATCCCAAAATATCAAATGTGTGTCTTTTTTCGTACATCAACGAGCAAACTTTGACAACGTTTTCCCATTCCAAAATATCAAATGCTTACGGTTGTGGAATGGGTGGGGTTTTTGATCGGTTCGAACATTGACATGGCACCTCGTGCTAAATAAACAAGTTGTTCTTTTTGTGCAGTTCCACCAAAACCAACCAAATTCGCGCGTAGCTTGTATGATTTCGCCTTTATATGTTGCAACGCCTTGAACATAGCGGCACCTTGATGTCTACACACGCTTCTATTTCTTGTAGACTATGTTGGGCCTCCAAGCGCAGAGGTTTGTAGGACAGCAGCAATTCCCCTCAAGTGGATGACCTAAGGTTTATCGAACTCAGGGAAGTAGAGGTTGAAGATGGTCTCTCTCAAGCAACCCTGCAACTAAGATACAAGAAGTCTCTTGTGTCCCCAACACACCTAATACAACTAGGAGTTGTATAGGTGCACTAGTTCGGCGAAGAGATGATAAAATACGGATGATAGGAGTGGCAAAGCAAAGTAATATAAATCTGTAATAAAAAGTGCAGCAAGCAAACAAGTGGTAAACGTGAGCACAAATGGTATTGCAATGGTGGAAACAAGGCCTAGGCTTCATACTTTCACTAGTGGCAACTCCCAACAACATTAACATAGTCTAATCACATGATATTTCCCATAAAACATGCAATGGAGATGCACTCGGAGGTCATTCCTTTGTGGTCAAGAGAGGACGAGAATTATGTAGGGCTACAAAAGCACACCTCAAAGTTCGTAGTTCTCAATCTATGGATTTCCCAATGTCACCGCGGCCATCCAAAGGGAGTACCACAATCACCACAACATATCTCAAGGATAGTCAAAGACAAGCACCAAGAGACTCTCAATCTTCAATCAACACACAAAAGAGGAAATCACTCATGAAAATATTCTTCTAATCCATGTCCAATAGACCGCTGTCACCTTGGTCTCGGGGATTATACTAGATAAAGACAAGTGAGTACATCAATCCAATACATAGAGGAAGGGGAAATATCATGGGATCACCCTAGATTAACATAGCCTATAATCACAACGAAGATCGCATCATGGGAGAGAGAATTGACCACATAGCTACTGGTAGAAACCTCAGCCCCGAGGAGGAACTACTCCCGCATCATGGAGGGAGGAAGCAACGTCGATGGAGATGAATCCGGGGGCACTTCCCCGTCCCGGCAGGATGCCGGCACAGGAATTTTGGTCCCCTGAAACTTGGTGGCGATGGCGGCGGAGATCGGAATTGCTTCTGAAAAAAAAGGGTTCTGGAATCGGGGTTTCCGCGATGGGAGAATAAATAGGAGCCCAAGTAGGGCACCAGAGGAGGTGGGAGCCCCCCAGGCGCCCCCCCCGGCGCGGCCAGGGGTGGGGCCGCGCCATCAGGGCGCCTGGGGCCCCTCTGGCCCCACTTCTGGCGCATGGAAGCTTCTGGAGCGCTGATTTTTTATATATTTTTCCCGGAATTTTTCTGGCAATTTAAGTAATGGGAAAACCTGAAATACAAAAACAGCAGAAAACAGAAACTGGCACTGGGGTGCACTGAGTTAATAGGTTAGTCCAAATATGATCAAAAGTGTATGAAAGTGTATCAAAAGCATAGCAATATCACCCAAAACATGCTTGGAGCAAGCAGAAATTATAGATACGTTTGGGACGCATCAACATCCCCAAGTTTAATTCCTGCTCGTCCTCGAGTAGGTAAATGATAACAAGCACAATTTCTGTGGTGACATGCTACCAAAGAGTCTTTCACAATCACATGACAAATGCCTACTGAGATAATGAATCTTTAGTAATTAAGTTGCCTCATGAGAGTATCACAAATAACTGAAAGTTTACAATATGATACTGAAACACCCAATAGATTTATAGTGAGCATGGTGTGCAAACATGACAAAGTGATACCTCGCTTGCCCCCTTTAGTGAAGCAAAACATAAATGCAGGAGCACCTCCGAAGTTTAAGTGACGACTAGATACAATGATTTCAGAATAAGCGATATCACAATCATGCAGAAGACGATGGTACTTTGGGACAATGTACATTACACTCAGAATGACAATCATGCTCTCAATAGTTGGTGCTTTGAAGAAAGAAGGTGGAGACTCTCGAACCGTGGATTTTGATGGCAAGGTTGAAAACCCATGGTTGGAAGCAAAGACTAAACATGTACCAGAGCTCTTGGTTTTGAAAACAGAGGTAAAAATGATTTTGGGAGGTGCATATTTCATCAACGAATGTTAGTAGACAACCCAATCACTTCTCGAACTGGACAAGTTTTGAGGAACGGCTCCCGCACGGGGACGATCACATCCCCTTAATCTCCTTTGTTTATCACTGCCAAAAGTTTTCTGATTTCTCATGAACAAAGCATGAAGGAGGGTTTGTTTGTTGTATTATCTTTTATGAGCCGGGCGCACTCATGCCAGTTCCTCCTCGTATTAGGGGTTTGCAGATTAGACATGCAATCCCGGGATAAAACTTGTCCAACTTAAAAAGATCATGAATTAACTACTACTTCCTCATGAGCCAAAACAGGGGCACAAAATAGAAATGCTTTTGAATAATTTTGAGATGGTACAAGAAAGTCTTCGTTAGGAATGGCAAGTAAATACCATATATAGGAAGGTATGGTGGACTCATATGGCATAGCTGGTTTCAAGGATTTTGGATGCACAAGCAGTCAGTCCGCTTAGTACAGGTGAAGGCTAGCAAAAGACTGGGAGCGACCAACTAAGAGAGCAATGACGGCCATAATCATGCAGAGCGACAAAGCAACATTGAATCGGGCATGGAAGTTATATCACTACTCAGAAATTAAAGATCATCAAGGCTTGATAGACTTTCTTTACAGTCTTAAATATGCGTGAGCATATGCCAAGTCAATCAAAATAAATTCTTGGAGGAAGATATCGCTAAACCATACCACATCATAGGCAAACAAATCATGCTGGTACTTCAATAACACATTAAGAACCCCCAGCTATTTGAGACTAACCATAAGAAAACATGAACTACTAAGCACCATTATGCACATAGCATTTTTATCATAGACATATCAACTAGTGCCACAGAAGCCAACTCTCTTAACAAGATAAGCATGATAACTCAAAAGAGTTCCAGAAGCAACAACCTAAACAAAATCTCTTAAGAAGATAAGCATGAAAACTAAGAGCTAAGCATGACAGCAGCTATGAAAAGATAAAGAACACACACAAGAAGATACGCATGCAAGCCTATGTTGTGTTCTACAGTGGAGTGGAGCGTGTTTCTATCCCAAACAATGAAGGCCAGGATCCAACTTGTTAAGAACAGCAAGTAAAACTAAATAAACTAAAAAGAAAAGAGCAAGACGCTCCAAGCATAGCACATAACGCATGAAGTGATAAAAATATAGTGGAACGAAGGACGAACTGATAATTGTTGATGGAGAAGGGGATGCACGGGGGGCATCCCCAAGCTTAGATGCTTGAGTCTCCTTGGATATTTCTTGGGGGTGCATGGGGGCATCCCCAAGCTTGAGCGTTTGACACTCCTGAATCTTCTTTTATCATCTTCCCTCGCACACTTGAAAACTCCCTTCATACATAACTCATCATAATCTGATTAGAGAGGTTAGTACCCACAATAAAATAATTTTTCTCTACTGGAAACAAAGATATTCTTGAAGGTCTACTGTTTCTCAAGATCGCCAAAAAGTTTTTGCAAAGAAAAAGCAAGCTTAAGGTCTGCAAAACGAAGAAAAGGCAAAACAGGGCAGAATCTGTGAAAAACAGACTAGCAGGTAGTAAATAATTTTTTTGGGGTACTTCTGCAACTCTAATCAAAAAACTCAGAACGGACGCTCGAAAGCTAATTGTATAGAGCATGCTGTCAAAAAAATTCAGACCAAAAAGATGATTTGGTGATTTTATTCGAATTTTTTTTTCCAATGATAGAATCTGTTTTCTGGACAGCATGTCACAAATTTTGAACTTTCTTGCAATCAGAGGCTAAAATTGGCACAAAGCTGAAAAATAAAGATACAATGATGTTGCTACAGTAGTAACAAACATGAAGACCACTAAAAACATGAAAGAACAAACTGAAAGCAAAGATAACAAGGGTTGTCTCCCTAGAGCTCTTTCTTTATAGCCATAAAGATAGGCTTAAGACTTTAATGATGCTCCCGTAGGAATAAGAGTTGAAGAACAAAAGAGAGCATCAAGAAGCAAATACCAAACACATTTAAGCCTAACATGCTTCCTATGCATAGGAATATTGCAATAGAATAATTCATTGAAGCACAAAGCAATAGACATAGGAAGACAAAACAAGTGCAGCTTCAAAACCTTCAACATAAAGAGAGGGAACTTGATATTATTGAAATATCTATAAGCATATGTTCCCTTCTCATAATAATTTTCAGTGGGATCACGAATAAACTCAACAATATAAGCATCACATAAAGCATTGTTACCATGATCCACATGCAAAAAGGTACTCTTACTCTCCACATAAGCATAATCTTTCTCATTGGTAATAGTGGGAGTAGGACTATCATAAACAACTTGAACACTATAGATTAATTGTGTATTAGGAAGATGGTGTTCAACAAGGGAGTAATTCCCTCCATGATTATGACAAGTTTCATAAGGATAATTTCTCCTTATGTCATAGGTACCTTTATAATCACTATAGATTGGAGTTATAACATCATCATAGTAGAGAAGAGCATTATCATTGCTAGCAACTATATTTGTAAACATGTTGTCTTTATTCTTACAAGCAAAAGAATTATCAATTATCACATCACTAGTGGGTAAAGGATTTGCAATCCTATCATCCCCAAGCTTAGAGCTTTCCATATCATCACTTTCAGAGTTGGTACCAAAAAGATTTTCAAGATCATAAGTAGCATTATCATCATTTTCCCAATCACAATAAGTAACATGCATATCATAATCAAAATCATCTTCAATAGTACCTATGGACGTATCATCAAGATGATAATTAAGGCAATAAACTTCACCTTCTTCTTTAAACTTACAACCGTTAGGATAAAAGTTGATGGGAGGAATATGCTCAGGCCAGGTTGATACCCATTCTTCTTCCTTCTTGCTCCTCTTCCTCCTCCTCTTCTTTTTCTTCTTGTTCACCTTAGGAGGGAGTGGTTGGAGATGAAGCTTCTCCACATATCCTGGTTTATCATTAGAAACAATAGGGGAAACTTGGGAGAAACTCTCCTTTTTATTAGCAGAAATATAAGAGACGTTTTTATACTTTGGTAAAGTTCCCTCCTTTCTAATCTTACTTATGTAATCATTTTTATGGCAATTAACAACACAATAGAAATGGCAATTTTGCAAAGTGTTTTTTATTCCTATGGCATTAACATCTAGCCAAGAAGTATTTTCTGATAACTCTTCACACATCAAAAATAACATAAGCTCATCATAAAGATCAGGGGTGATCATGTTATCACACAACTGGTTAACAGTTATGTTTTGAAAGTGCATGCATTGAAAATTAAAGTGACCCTCTATACAGCAAAGTTCACAAGTAAAAGGATAAAGGTCACACAATCCTCTAGCAATTTCATTTAAATCTTTGACCCAAGTGATTGTTCTTTCATGCTTATGTTGCTTACAATACTTCTCTTCTTCAATCATAGGCCTTTCACAAGGTCTATCCACTCCACAAAAATTAACATGCTTATATAAAACTTCATTTTTAGGAATTGGATCATGCATGTTGCAATCATCATGAACAATTTCATTTTCTTTGCAAATCTCTTTAAAAGGTTCATGATCCTTGATCCAATCCTCCTTAGGCATATTAAGATGTGAAGCAAAATATTTGAGGAAATCAACAAGGAGTTGAGAATCAAGCCCAAACTTAGCACTAAACTTATTAAAACTTGTAGTTTCAACAAAGGACTTAATGCAATCATACTCATAAATTATACCTGACTCTTTACCTTTGTCGATCTCCCAATCTTCAGTGTTGCGTTGAATTCTTTCAAGGAGTTCCCATTTAGCATCAATCTTTTCGTTTGTGAAAGAACCCATAGAGGAAGCATCGAGCAAATCTTTATCCTGTCGAGAGAGCCTTGCATAGAAATTAGTAATAATCATATCTTTGGGGAGCCCATGGTTAGGACATTTTAGCATTAACGTTTTCAGTCTCCCCAAGCTTGAGCTATGCTCTCTCCGTCATGAGGATAGAAATTATAAACATAATTCCTATTCTCATGGACTTCATGAAGAGGATAAAACTTGGAGTAAAAGAGAGACTGGATCTCTTCCCAATCCAGCAGGTGAGAGTCATCTAGTAGCCTATACCATTCCAATGCTTTTCCTTTCATGGACAAGGCAAATAATTTCCTCATGACTCCATCTCTTGTCAAACCTGAAATCTTAAACAACTCACAAAGTTCCATAAGTTTCAACAAATGAATACTAGGATTGACTGTCCCATCATAACAATCATTCCTAATTATTTCAATTATCCCAAGTGGTATTTGGAACGGGATACATTCAGTACGTGGAGGAGACTTCTCTACCACGGGTGTGGTAAAGCGGCCTTCCCCAAGCAGCGAACTAAGAGTGCGGTTTCCCATAAACATAACTAGTGAAACTAAAAACAAGAAACGAAAAGATTTAATTGCAAGATCTAAAGATATACCTTCAAACACTTACTTCCCCGGCAACGGCGCCAGAAATAGCTTAATGTCTACACACGCTTCTATTTCTTGTAGACTATGTTGGGCCTCCAAGCGCGGAGGTTTATAGGACAGCAGCAATTTCCCTCAAGTGGATGACCTAAGGTTTATCGAACTCACGGAAGTAGAGGTTGAAGATGGTCTCTCTCAAGCAACCCTGCAACTAAGATACAAGAAGTCTCTTGTGTCTCCAACACACCTAATACAACTAGGAGTTGTATAGGTGCACTAGTTCGGCGAAGAGATGGTAAAATACGGATGATAGGAGTGGCAAAGCAAAGCAATATAAATCTGTAATAAAAAGTACAACAAGCAAACAAGTGGTAAACGTGACCACAAATGGTATTGCAATGGTGGAAACAAGGCCTAGGCTTCATACTTTCACTAGTGGCAACTCCCAACAACATTAACATAGTCTAATCACATGATATTTCCCATAAAACATGCAATGGAGACGCACTCGGAGGTCATTACTTTGTGGTCAAGAGAGGACGAGAATTATGTAGGGCTACAAAAGCACACCTCAAAGTTCGTAGTTCTCAATCTATGGATTTCCCAATGTCACCGCGGCCATCCAAAGGGATTACCACAATCACCACAACATATCTCAAGGATAGTCAAAGACAAGCACCAAGAGACTCTCAATCTTCAATCAACACACAAAAGAGGAAATCACTCATGAAAATATTCTTCTAATCCATGTCCAATAGACCACTATCACCTTGGTCTCGGGGATTATACTAGATAAAGACAAGTGAGTACATCAATCCAATACATAGAGGAAGGGGAAATATCATGGGATCACCCTAGATTAACATAGCCTATAATCACAACGAAGATCGCATCATGGGAGAGAGAATTGACCACATAGCTACTGGTAGAAACCTCAGCCCCGAGGAGGAACTACTCCCGCATCATGGAGGTAGGAAGCAACGTCGATGGAGATGAATCCGGGGGCACTTCCCCGTCCCGGCAGGATGCCGGCACAGGAATTCTGGTCCCCCGAAACTTGGTGGCGATGGCGGCGGAGATCGGAATTGCTTCTGGAAAAAAAGGGTTCTGGAATCGGGGTTTCCGCGACGGGAGAATAAATAGGAGCCCAAGTAGGGCACCAGAGGAGGTGGGAGCCCCCCAGGCGGCCCCCCGGCGCGGCCAAGGGTGGGGCCGCGCCATCAGGGCGCCTGGGGCCCCTCTGGCCCCCCTCTAGCCCCACTTCTGGCGCATGGAAGCTTCTGGAGCGCTGATTTTTTATATATTTTTCCCAGAATTTTTCTGGCAATTTAAGTAATGGGAAAACCTGAAATACAAAAACAGCAGAAAACAGAAACTGGCACTGGGGTGCACTGAGTTAATAGGTTAGTCCAAATATGATCAAAAGTGTATGAAAGTGTATCAAAAGCATAGCAATATCACCCAAAACATGCATGGAGCAAGCAGAAATTATAGAAACGTATCACACCTCCTTTCTTGTAGCTAATTTTGTGGCTGGAGGTGGAAATGAATGCTTCGAGAATATTCGATGTATTGTGCATGATGAAGTATAATGTGCATGAACCATCAGAACATTTTGTGCAGTTCCCATTGAAATCAAGTGCACCCATGTTTGCATAAGTACAAAAAAGTGATTAGTAAAGCAAACAGTATTATGAATTTGTAGTTTACACAGGCACCTACATGGTCCATGCAGAGCATACATTTAAAAAATGGAACTCACTAGAAAGAATCCTAGAACAACATTGTACTTGCCCATCATAGCAAAAAAGATGGAAATCTGTGAGTCCTTCTGAGACGAAGTTAGTTTGGTCTTGTGGGGAGTAATGTAGCGATCCTTCAACTGCTCTTTCTAATGAGAAGATAACTGGGCTTCTTCATCCTTGCATAATCGGAAGTAGACACTTCACGCACTCCATATTCTTCTTCAGAGGAGGAGGATCCTGTTGTGCAAAGACAAGAGAACAACTAAATGCTAGCATCCCTGTTAGCTCAATAAAAGGGAAGTAAATATTTAAAATAGCCATTACATTAACAAAGGGAGCAACCCATGAAATGTATAGTCACAAAGAGATGCATCATCAATGTCATCATAGGAAATGATATAATACCAAACATAGCAACTCAACATGAACTATATTATTATTTAATTTTATCAGTGGCTATAACGGTGGCAAACTAGTGTATCAATTTATTAGCAGCCTTGGATTAACCTGCGAAACAATACCACTTCCTCATGACAGTAGCTAAACAGTAGCACGACACCAATAGAGATGACAAAGTTCAATCATATGGATGAAATCTATGGGCCGGTACCAACCTTCCTTAGGGGGCTTTTGTATAGAGCATGCAGATGAAGCACTTCTCCAGAACCATCCATTATTATCTATTGTGGTTGCCAAGCTTACTATAAACTCCTCGGTTAGTGTAATGTTCCCAACATCTTCTTGTGCAGTTACACTAAAATATATGTTATCTTCAAACAAGATCCATGTTTGCACAAGTAGAGACAATTACATATTACATTAAGAGTGGCATCAAATCATAGTGGTAAAACAATTGCTCATTCCAACCATAGCAATAAATTAAGATGCAAAACTATATCATTACTTGTGTCGTCACAGTTCCAGTGCTTCATTACAGCACCGGGAGTTGATTTTTGTTCTTCTTTCACTTTTTCTTCCCCTTCATCACTTGGTTCAATAACAGATAAGCTTCGCCTTCAATGTAAGATTTGGCATGTCAATTAGGGAGCACAAGTATACAACTAAACAACAACATTAATTTTCTGAGGCTAGTAGCAAAATACAGGCCAACAGTTGTAAAATTTCATTATATTACCTCAATGGGATATTATGGTGCACATACATATTGGAAGTCTGGTCTCCTTTTGTGTAGTTCACTATAATCAAGCAACATTACTGTATAAGTAGCACATCATATGAAAGCGTACTGCACAATCCTGTGGAAGATGGCCATTACTGACCTCTCATGACGCAGAATTCAAACAACTCACAAGAAGGAGATCTGAAACAAACTTGCCAACACAGATAGGAAGTCAGATCTCCACTTGTGCAGTTCCACTAAGATCAAGCAACGTTGTCGGTGTGACATTTTGGTTGAACTGCACAAAACACTCTTAAAGCAAAAGTGTTCTGTGCAGTGCAACAAAAGGTTGCAATAGTAACAAGGTGAAGTAGATAACCCTGTTTACACATGTGCAAAGGAAACAATTACTAGTCAATAACGGTGGATGACACAGAAGCCCACAAAAAGAAGCGTCTTACTTATCTAAATGGGAAAGAAAGCAAGACAGTAGCATTTCCCAAATAGTGGCATTGAGTCATATTAATAGACATGTTATATTAACAATAAATTTGATAAGAATGTAGCTTTTAACTATGGCATTAATTCAATTTCCAGCGGCATTATTAGATTAACAACAACTAAAGAGTTGTACTGGACAGTGGACGCACCAGCATCATGTGCATCTACCGATGTATAAAGGGGTGATGCAAAGTCTGTTGCAACAAAGAACAAACAACAAAGGAGCATATTTGTGTTGGTCCCAGTTTTTTTATCTTTAGACACCTTTCCCTATGTGAGGGCAGCAAATCTAGTCCCCCACCCACAGAAAGATCAGCTCGTTATAGATGTGCGTACTGCATTTGTCATTGTTTTTCCTTTTCGACCAACGTAGGTCCTGGATAGCCAGTCTGTACTACTTTTCCCCTTCCTTTCCTCTTTGAACCACGTCCTAGATTCATGCTATACAACTTTCCACACTACTTTCCTGTTTGATCCAACACCTAGATTCGAGGGCAGAAGCAGAAAAAATCCATATGCAGCTAGAGCAATGCATGTGAATTAAGTAAATTATACCTTAAGGTTCTTGGGGTATGGCTTAGTGGGTGGCCGGAGGCCGATCTGCCCACGCTATGTACGACAGCGAGGAAGAAGGGGTCGGAGGCCCTCCCCCGCCGCCGCTGGGTGAAAGAGAACAGCGGCGCCGGTAGTGGATTCCCTACCTCGCCCACGGCGATAGCATTAAGCCTCCTTCCCTTCCCCGGCAGACGGAATCCTGCCGGCTCTTTGACCAGCAGTGAGGGGGAGAGACACATGCCAACGCAGTATTGTTTAGATCTGGAGAGGGTGAGAGAGTGTGAAGAGAGCAACTACAAGCGCTGAGGCTCTAGCATGTATATATACAGTGGAGAGAGAGTGTGAAGAGAGCGAACCCTAGAAAACAATCGCCGAGGCTGCAGCGTACTCCCTCCGTCCAGGTGCGTTGGTGTAACACACCGGTGTAATGATGCTACAGTAATCCCCGGGTCAAGTGTTTGATCATCATTGTCTCCTATCTTTTTCAAATTTTAGGAGAAATTCTGGGTGAAATGCAAAATTGCTCAAACATGAAAACTAAAATGTTCATCTTGTGCCAAATAATCCATAACTAATATTGATAGTGAACCAACATTTCTGCAAAATGTTTAAATGCCCTAAACTATTTGGAACAGATGCTTTAAAATAAAATAAAACAAAAATAAAAGAAAGTAGAAAACACCCCCCCCCCCTCTCCCCTAGGCCAAGTGGCCCAGTTGGCCACAGCCGCCCAGGCCGTCCGAGACTAGGGCCTACTTAACCCCCC
>LR738715.1:179402328-179430036 GCA_902687465.1 Secale cereale | reverse complement strand
CCTGATTTCAGGTGGGGGTGGGGTAGGTGCTTTGTGATTTGTGAATGCCACGTGTCATCCATCAGGGTGGGTCTCACGTGCATTATATGAGACCTGGTCTCATATAATTTTTTTCCTGGCGCCCCTGGAAGCTCGTTGCCTCGCTACCTCGCCGGCGCCGCCCCATCGCCTCTTCCCCGACGAACCTCCTCGAGCCACGCCACCCGCATTCTCACGACGAACGTGGGGATCTCCTCTGCCTCCCCTTCCCCTCTCTACTCTTGCTCGACGCCATCCCGCTCGCATAGCCACTGCCCGCCATGCCGCTCGCCATCGCCGTGCGCACCACCAGTCCACCGCCCTGCTCCGGTTGGCCACCGCCCCCCGCCGCGTCGCTGACCGTGGCCGCGGCCCTCCTACTCGCCGCTCCCGATCGCCCCGGAAAGCTCCTCTGCGCCCCTCCGCGCCCTTCTGGCCTTGTCGCCTGTGGCTACACGCGCTCGCACCTCGCCGCCGCGCCGTCCCGCTCCTGCGCTCCCCGCGCGCCTCGTCTGCGTCCCGCGCCAGTCCACGGCCGTAGTGCCCCGCCCGCCTTCTTTTCCGCCGCTAGTTGCCGTCCGTTGATGGCCATCGCCGAGCGCCCACGCCCTGGCTCCGGTGACCCGCGTCCCACTCCAGATGTCGCTCCCCACACCCCTCGCCTGCTGCACTGCTGCTGCCGTGGCTGCACGCGCGCGCTCGAACAACGGCAGCGCCTGCCGCCGCTACGCCCCTGCTCACCTGTCGCCGGCAGCCTCGCCCGCCTGCGCCGCGCCGCCCGGCTCGCCGCCTGTCGCCGCCGCCCGCCTAGCGCGCCGCCCCAACAGCGTGCAAGTCCGCCTTTTGCCGCCGTACCTCGTGCTCGTTCGCTTGTTCAGGTGCGTCCTCGAACGCCGGCGCCAGTTTGGGCACCGCCCGCATCCGCCGCCCGGTAGCCCGCTGGGCCAATGACATGTGGGCCCAGTGCCCTGTTTTTCTTAAAGAATATAAATAATAATAATTATTATTATTATTAACTAAATAATTAATTAACTTAGTTAATCATGTTAATTAACGTAATTAACTTTTAACTAATTAAACTGTTAATTAGTTATCAGTCAATGACCATCGAGACCCACATGTCCGATTTGACCCAGTCAACCGCACTGTTGACTGATGACCTCAGCATTGCATCATGATGACATCAGCAGACACTATTCTGGATAATGCTAGTTTTAAATAAATAAATAAATTCAGAAAATGATTAAAACTTTAGAAAAACACAGAAAATAATCTGTACTCGGATGAAAATGTTTTCTACATGAAAGTTGCTCAGAAAAATGAGACGAATCTGAATACGTGGTCTGTTTACCTGTCAGATGCCTCTACCTATATGAACATGGAGCATTCCCCCTCCGGTCATTTGTTTGACATAGGTTTGGAACCTCGAGTACATTCCCAGTTGAATTCCCCCCTTCACCTATTTCGTGCAGCACTACGTTAGGTCGACCCTAGTTCTGCATATCGTCTTGTCATGCTTAGTGGTACCTCTGTTTGCTCTGTATTTACTGTTTCTTCCCTCTCTTCTCTCCGGTAGACCTCGAGACCGATGATGCCCCCGTGATCGACCATGTCACCGACGACCGTTCCTTTGCAGCAGAGCTTCCAGGCAAGCCAACCCCCTTTGATCATTCCGATATCACCCATTCCCTTCTCTCTTATGCTTGCATTAGAACTGCTACTGTTTTTGTATGATCCTATTCTGATGCATAGCCTGTTCTTGTTACCTGGTTTCATACCTTACTTGTTTATCCTAAACTGCTTAGTATAGGCTGGGTAGAGACCCATCAGAGACCCCCACTTTGTCCCGACTGCCCCGCTGGATTATCAGAAGACCTGACCAACGGGATCGAAGACCAGGCCCCGGTACTGCACATCGCTTTCCCCTTAGTTGCTCGACACTACTGGGTTACTATCGAGTGTCGAGGGTGATACCTCGTCAGCTCTTCTGATGTTAACCTGTAGTGTAGCTATTTGGTCGTGGTCATCGAGGGTGATTCCTCCTTCGCCACTCCTGATAACGACTATGCCGTGCAACCCCTCAAGTGCGGACCATCGAGGGTGATTCCTCCGAGTCCACCTTGACGGTTACATTAAGTGGGAATCCATTTAGGGTGATTCCTCAGGTTTTCCCCCTTCCTGTTTCGGACACACGGTTACTTTGACTTACCACGGAACCATGATGACATTGGGTCGGCTTCGAGGGGTACCAGCGAGTGATGTGAAGTCGGGTTGATCTGGAGGATACCCACAAGTTTTCCACGCGGCGCGGCCGGCCATTCTTAGCCCTTGCCGCAAGTCCGTGTGACGGGGCGACGGGACCACATATCGTGGATCATTGATCGTTACCGTGCACTTTCAAGACACTAACGGTTTGGATATTTGATCCGAGTACTTTTCACACTAACCACTACGCGGGAATAAGTATGGGCACTCTGCGGCGTATGCATCAGCCAAAGCTCATCAAACATCGGCGACTTAGCGGCGCGCGCCGGGTTGGGCTGGAACACCTCGCTTGTATAAGGGGGCTAGGTCTGCTCACCAGCGGCGTACGTAACGTGCAGGAGTGCAAAGGGCGATGTGCCCAAGACCCCTGCATGCTTAGGATGTAGACCGGCGTGCTCACGTCCCTTATGATGCCTAGGTAGGGCTGCGGCGTGTTGATCCGCCGAGGGAGGGCACGACCTGATGGTGTGTCCAGCCGGAGTAGATCGAGCGTGTTGGGTAAGTTTGTGCACCCCTGCAGGGAAGATTGATCTATTCGGATAGCCGTGTCCCCGGTTACGGACGCCCGGAGTTGTATCCCGATCGATACTACTAGAATTGGATGCTAAGATATGAAATGAATATGTGGCTCCGGGATTGCTTTCTCATAGGGAGACGAGGAAGGATCTCCGGGCGTTAATGCTACAACATGCTTGATATCTATAATATGTTATTCTGTACTCTCTTCTACTGCTGCAAGATGGTGGTTTCCAGAAGATGCTAGTCTTTGATAGGACTAGCTTCTCCCCCTCTTATTATGGCATTCTGTAGTTAGTCCATAGATACTACCCCTTTCATTGATACTGATGCATAAGTAGTGTAGATCCTTGCTTGCGAGTACTTTGGATGAGTACTCACGGTTGCTTTGCTACCCATTCCCCCCCCCCTCTTTCTTCTTTCTGGTTGTTGCAACCAGATGGTGGAGTCCAGGAGCCAGATACACATGTGTGGGACCGTATGAGAGACACGCATGAGGCATGGCCAGAGAAAGGAGGAGATGGAAAGTGTGTGTGTGTACGTGGTAGGGAGACATCGCTATAGAGGTTTATTGATCGGTGTGTATCGGAAAGAAGGAGTTGCGGAGATCATGGGAGAACGACATAAAAAATAAATGTGCACGATGGATAGAATGTTGAGGGAGGGGGAGGGCGAGGAGGGCGTGTGCATGCACGAGAGGAAGTTAGCACTGGCTACAAAGTTTAGAGGATTGTGTGGGTGTAAGACTATTAAATATCATAATTCGATATGAAAGTGGATTCATATATTTGAATAAGAGATCATAGTGTTATAAACCTATGCATGCATGAATATAGCGGTGATACGCGTGGTGTGGTTTTGGACATGTTATACTATAATGTGATAATGCCTGGCGTTTGTAACTCACAGCTAAATATCGAACAATCTAAACCATACTATTTATCGAACAATCTCAGACTTTTTTTGAATTTGTGATAACGTGTGGCGTTTGCAGCTCACAACTAAATATTGAATAATCTAAACCATACATTATGTGATATTGAACAATCTCACATTTTATTTGAATTCGTGATAATGTGTGGTGTTTGCAACACACAACTAAATTCTTGTAGGCGTAGGGGCGGGACACCATACATTATGTGATAAACACATTATACATATGAGACATGGTATAGATTATGAAGGTCTAGCTAGAGCTTGAAATGCATTATGATGTGAAATTAACATAAAGTGGATTAAAAAAAATCGAGTTCGTTTTCATATAATACACATAGTTCATATCTAACCCGACAGTAATCATATAGTACACACAGTTCATATCTAACTTGACAGTAATCCAGTTCGAGTTCATATAGTACACATAGTTCTTATCTAACTCGACAGTAATCATGTGGTGTGCTGTGAAGATAATATACAAACGATGGTTTAACTTGACAATAATGATGATTGTAGATCTTGTTAAAATAGAGAAACGAATTCAAATGGTTTAAGTTGACAACAATCATGATTGTAGATCTTATTAAAATAGAGAAACGAATTCAAATTTAGTTCATATAGCAGCCGGTAGTATACATTTGGAATGCCCTAAAATGTTCATTCGAGTAGGTTACATGCATTATACAAACATAACATGGATTCAAAGCATTGAATGGCATTTGTAGTAATTCATACAACAAAACGGGACAAGACACTTTCTTGTGTTATGCGAATTGATTTTGTAGCGTACCGTTTTCCTGAAAAAAAACACGTGCCTTGTTATCCCGAATTTGAAGCTATCTCTTTGTCTCATTGTGCTCGGAATACTCCCTCCATCTCAACCCGCGCGTTGCCATCCCAAAATTACAACACGGGCGAAAATTCCCACCTCCAACGAAATCCCGACAAGTGAAATTCTCGTGATACCCCCCTGAACCGAAAGAGCCACCTAGTTCAAATTGGTGGAGGTATTTTCGTAACTTACCCCACATTTTGGATAAGTGCGTCCATATGCCATGGTTCCCTGATGACCCACAACCGTAAGGGATCTATTGCAGCGTTTTCGATAAGTAAGAGTGTCGAACCCAGCGAGGAGCAGATGGTATTGATAAGTGATTCTGAGCAAGGAATAACTGCAAGCACTGAAAGATAACTTTTTAGGGGTTTTCTTGATATAAGCAACAGGAAAGTAAAAGCGAGCAAAGTAAAAGGCACTGGAGAGTAACAAGTGGCCCAATCCTTTTTGAGCAAAGGAGAGGCCTAGCAACTGAACTTATAAAGGCTAAAGTGTTCTTGAGGACACACGGGAGAGGTAGTCATGTGCCTTCGCCATATTCCGTATCGGTACTATGTGATGTGTTTTTTTTTGACTATATACTATGTGATGTGTTGATAAGTGTTGAGTGGGTGGATCTATGCTAGTACACCCTCTAGACTAAGATGAGTGCACTCTTATGATTAAACACCTTGCAAGCATCCGCAAATACAAGATAGTATTTAAGGCAAAAGCCTAACCATAGCAATACGATCGATGATCCATTGTTCCCTTGTGCAAAAGCGTGCGAACTGGGGTTCAGGTTTCTGTCACTCCGGCAACCCACCGTAAGCAGTCTTTGTACACAATGTATTCCCCTAGGTCCTTAATAAGGCGAAGTGTTGAGTGTTCGACTCACACAACACCACTAGGAAAATAACAACACAACTTAAGTATCAAACAACACATATTACTTCAACATCATATGACTACTAACAACAAGACTTCTCCCATGTCCTCAAGAACTAAAGTAACTACTCACAAGACATAAAAGAGATCATGATCAGTGGAGATAGATGGATGATAAACAATCTGGACACAATGATATTTCTCCAACAAAACTCAATAACATTCACCACAAAGTGGTAATCAACACCGATAGAGTAGAGAGGATAGATAGTACGGATTACAACACAAGTTGCAATTATGAGATGAGATAGGATGAAGATGGAGATGGTGCTGATGTTGGGGATGATTTTGATGATGATCTCGATGATGCCCGTGACGATGGCGATGATCTCCCCTTCCGGGAGGTGATCTCCCCAGCGGAATCTGCCCGCCGGAGATGGCTTTTCTTCTCTGTAGGTTTCCGCCACGGAGCGGCGGCGGAACTCCGTAAACTCTCCCCCTTTTAGGGTTTCTGGATGATGAGGAGTATATAGGCCAGAGGGGGGAGCCTGGAGTGGGCCAGGGGCTCCAGGCGCCCTCCCGGCGCGGCCAGGGTGGGGGCCGCGCCAGGTGGCCGCCTGGGCACCCTGTGGCCCCCCTCTGGTTGTTCTTTTGCGTATCTTCGTGATCCTTCTGGAAAATACCCTCCATCGATTTTCAGGTCATTTGGAGGTATTCTTCTTCAACAACTCAGCGTCCACTTTTTACTGCTAAATCCTGCGTCTGCTGCTTCGGCACCGGAAAGTTGCAAACTATGTAAAATAGGCCAAAACAACATAAGAACATCATCGTAATGTGAAATATATCAATGAATAAGGATGAATTACGATATAAAATAGTGATGCATTTTGGACGTATCAACACCCCCAAGCCTAGACCTCGCTTGTCCCCAAGCGAATACTGAGCTCTGGTAAACCTGTCCACAAGTTTAGAGAGTGAAGTGTCGATAAATAGAATACGGACAAGAAGCATCACAGTTTCTTCACCAAACTCAAATATCCTCAACAGGAATCTTCAACTCATAAGGCCCTTATAAAAGAGTGGTAACACTTATAATCGAAAGTAGGGCTAAGGAAACTCATCAAATCATGCCAAACATGTCCTTTGGTCAAAGAACAACTAATAGCTTTTACTTTTGCTCTTTCTCTTTATGTTTTGATGAGATTAATTGAAGCTTTTGAAAGAACATGTTATTAGGCAAGAAGTGAAAGTGTTAACACAAAGGAAGATGTTTGCTTTAGCTGGGCTTGACAAACAACTTACTTATCAAATGATAATGTCAACAAGGATATGATATGACAAATCTTAATGCAACTTTATATGAATGAATCCTCGTCAACATCAAATGTCTGCTCTCTTTAAGAATAGAAGGAAGTAGGAATAACTGACTCAACCTAAAACTAAGAGATAGGCCCTGCTCTAGGGAAGTAGGGAAAACTCACGTGCTATCCTTAAATCAAACAGAATGAAAACAAGTTTTGAGAGGTGCATGATTTGTCAAGAATGCTAATAGATAACTCAATTACTTCTCAAACTGGACAAGTTTCGAGGAACGGCTCCCGCACGAGGACGATCACATCCCCTTAATCTCCTTTGTTTATCACTGCCAAAGTTTTCTGATTTCTCATGAACAAAGCGTGAAGGAGGGTTTGTTTGTTGTATTATCTTTTATGAGCCGGGCGCACTCATGCCAGTTCCTCCTCGTATTAGGGGTTTGCAGATTAGACATGCAATCCCGGGGTAAAACTTGTCCAACTTAAAAAGATCATGAATTAACTACTACTTCCTCATGAGCTAAAACAGGGGCATAAAATAGAAGATTTTGAACATTTAAGGATAACACATAAATTCTATACTTTAGGAGGTGGTAGTGGAATACCACGAATAGGAAGGTATGGTGGACTCATATGGAAGGTATTGGTTTAAGGGTATGGATGCACAAGCAGAATTCCGCTTAGTACATAGTTTAGGCTAGCAAAGGCTTTGAGAGAACAGACAATTGATGATGACTAAGATGCAAAGCAATATAAAGCATAAACATTAAAATAAGCATAACACATCAAGTTGTCTTCCTTGTCAGCATAACACTTCAAGCATAATAACATAAAGGTTTTGGCTATGTCGCTACTTTAAGAAAATCATGCTTGTTGTTATGACCAAAGCTATGTTTGCCAAGATTAAATAAAGTTTTCAAAGCCATACCTGATATAAGGTCAATACTCCCCATAAGAATCATCATATAAGGTCGATTGCGTGAAGAGAATACCGAGTGCAGCAAAGGAACCAATAGACTTCTCAATAATATTCCATCATAGACGACTCCACACTCACGGATACAATCTCTCCACAGAAGGAGTGATAGACCTCAATGCGCACACCTATTTCATATAATAACCTCCCTAGACATGATACGACTCTACTTGACTCTAAAAGACAAAAGATAAAGATAAAGATACCGGGCACTCCCCCAAGCTTGGAACAAGCCAAGGGGATGCCATTACTCAAGGAGATTTCACTCCTCATTCTTGTTGACGTTGATCACGTAGTCCTCGGCAAAGTGCTTCCATGGAAGGGGTTCTCCAGTCTCATATGAGAAGTTTGTCTCCTGAATCCTGCATGCAGCACCCATACCCATGCGCATAAACCTTAGTTCATACTCACAGTTCTGGTGATGTAGATCATAAATTTGCCCTTGGAGCTCTTCAATTCTTTCTTCAGATGCGGTGATGCTTTTCCACATCTCCTTCAGGAAGTAGGTCTTCAGCTCGTTGATGATGTCAAAGTTAGCTTCAACACCATGCTCGATCATCTTCTTGTACTTGAAGACTTCTTGCTCCACTTCTTCTAGCCTAGCCTGGACGCTCCCCTCCTTGATAGGTCCCTTCAGATCTTCTTGATGGAGGACACCGTCCTCCATCCGAACAACCTGAGGGTGCTTCTTCACCTCAGCAAGGTAAGGGTTGATGACGTTGACGACGAACTTGTCCTTGGGGGAACTTGGGGAAGCCATGGCACCTTGGTCTAGCTAAAAGATTTCCTGGCAGAAACAGATCGAAAAGAAAACAAACGAAATCGCGAGATACGTTACCGGAACAATCCGGGCAAATATATAGCAAAAATTTCTGCACAGAAAGGAAGGTAACAAGCTAAAGTGGGGTCGGAGATGGACTCCTGGGTGCCCAGGAGGCCTCCCGGCGCGGCCAGGAGGTAGGCCGCGCCAGGGGGGCGCCTGGGCCCCCTGGAGCTTGTCTCCGGCTCCACTTAGGCTTAGAATTTTCCTAATTTTGCAAAAACTCATAATATGGAACTTTTATGGCGGTTCGCGATGTTTCCTTACCGTAATACATACCTTTTCTTATTCTGCTTCTGCTGGTGTCTGAAACAGGGCTGCAACATGTTCTTCGTGAGTTGTTGTGTATATCATATTCACATCAACATTGACAGGGTCTCCTGCTATGTAATGCTTAAGTCTTTGCCCATTCACAACTTGAGGTTTGGTGCCTTCAAAATTGTTAATCTTGATTGCACCAGACCGATAGACTTCTTCAATATGAAATGGCCCTTCCCACCTGGAAAGTAGTTTGCCTGGAGAAAACCTGAAACGGGATCTAAACAACAAAACTTTATCACCAACATTAAATTCACGTTTCAGAATCCTCCTACCATGCCACTTCTTTACCTTTTCCTTGAACATTTTAGCGCTCTCGTATGCTTCACTTCTCCACTCATCTAGAGAAGTCAAGTTCATGAGACGCTTCTCACCAGCTAACTTTGGGTCAGCATTAAGCTCTCTAACAGCCCAGAAAGCTTTGTGCTCTAATTCTAATGGCAAATGGCAAGCCTTGCCATAAACCATCTTATAGGGGGACATGCCCATGGGGTTTTTGTAAGCAGTTCTATACGCCCACAAAGCATCTCCTAACTTATTTGACCAGTCCTTTCTATTTCTATTTACCGTCTTCTGTAAGATCAACTTGATCTCTCTATTGGTGAGCTCAACTTGCCCACTAGTTTGAGGATGGTACGGTGAAGCAATTCTATGATTGACATCATACTTGGCTAAAGCTTTTCTAAAAGCTCCATGCGTGAAGTGTGATCCTCCTTATATTGCTGCAAAGGATCATTAGGGGGAATAGCAATAGAAGCAATACTTTCAATAATTTTATCATCACTAGGTAAATCGGTACCACGAGGCTGCTTAGAGAACTTAGAAAAGTTAAATTCATATGGCTCACCATTGAATTCAACAGAAACTTTACCTTTCTTGCAATCTATTATAGCTCCACAAGTTCTGAGAAAAGGTCTACCAAAAATAATAGGACAAAAATTGTCCCTCACTGAACCAAGTACTAGAAAGTCGGTAGGGTATTTTACCTTTCCACATAGGACTTCAACGTCTCTCACAATTCCTATAGGAGAGATAGTTGCTCTGTTTGTAAGATGAATGGTAACATCAACTTCTTCAAGTTCACAAGGTGAAATCTCACCGATGATCTCTTGATAAAGTGAATAGGGGATAGCACTAGCACTCGATCCCAAATCGCATAGCCCATAATAATTGTGATCTCCTATTTTAACAGATACTACTGGAGTACCTGAAATTGGGCCTTTATTCTTGGTTGTGACAAGGTTAGTGGAAACAGCACAAAAATTTACATTGGAATCCAAAACGTCATTAGTAACAAGGTCTTTAACCAATACAACTTGAGGATCGACCTTGATCTGGTCTTCAGGCTCATCAGTTCTTCTCTCACTTTTATTTATTATGCCTGTCACAAGAGAGTGCTCCCTTATCCTTGCGGGAAAAGGAGGCTTTTCATATATAACTGCAGGCAAAATAGGGTCAGCAACATGAATATCAACAGGTAACTCTTTGAAAGGTTCATGATACCGATCTCTCTTCTTTTTAAAAGAATCAACGTGAGAGGCAAAATCCTTACAGAAATCAATCATTAGATGGGAATCAAGACCAATCTTAGAGCAAAAGATATTGAAGTAATCAGTTTTCACATAGCTCTCAATATAATCATGCTCATAATTTATAGCGGGTTCAATACCTTTATCGATTTCCCAATCTTCGGTATTCCTCTGGATCCTTTCAATGAGATCCCACCTTTCTTCAACGCTCTTTGTCTGAAATACCCCACTAGAGGAGGCATCCAGCATCTCCTTATCCTGACGAGAAAGCCTGGCATAAAAATTTGTAAGTATAATTTTCTTGGGGAGCTCATGAATAGGACATTTGAGCATTAGGGACTTCAATCTCCCCCAAGCTTGAGCAATGCTTTCTCCGTCACGAGACCTAAAGTTATAGATATAGTTCCTGTCTTGATGAATTTCATGAAGAGGATAAAACTTGGTATAAAAGAGAGACATAAGCTCTTGCCAATCAAGCAAGTGTGAGTTATCGAGAAGCTTATACCAATTTGAAGCTTTATCTATAAGCGATACGAAGAACAATTTCCTCATGAAAAACTCCATTGATACACCTGCAAGCTTAAATAATGAACATAGTTGTGACAGATATAGCAAGTGTTCACCGGGATGTCTGTCTCCTGCATAACGATTAGCCAAAACATAATCGATAATACCAGCTGGTATTTTATAGGGCACAATTTCAGTAGGGGGAGGAGCAACCACCACAGATGTGGGGCGTCTTCCCACAAGCAACGATCCAATAGCAAGGTTGTCCATAAGGACAAAGAGCAACAACAGCAAAATAAAAACAGAAATATAAAAACTTCCTTACCAGCTTCACTTACCAATAGCGCTACACTCCCCGGCAACGGCGCCAGAAAACGGTACTTGATGACCCACAACCGTAAGGGATCTCTTGCAGCGTTTTCGATAAGTAAGAGTGTCGAACCCAACGAGGAGCAGAAGGTATTGATAAGTGATTCTGAACAAGGAATAACTGCAAGCACTGAAAGATAACTTTTTAGGGGTTTTCTTGATATAAGCAACAGGAAAGTAAAAGCGAGCAAAGTAAAAGGCACTGGAGAGTAACAAGTGGCCCAATCCTTTCTGAGCAAAGGAGAGGCCTAGCAACTGAACTTATAAAGGCTAAAGTGTTCTTGAGGACACACGGGAGAGGTAGTCATGTGCTTTCGCCATATTCCGTATCGGTACTATGTGATGTGTTGATAAGTGTTGAGTGGGTGGATCTATGCTAGTACACCCTCTAGACTAAGATGAGTGCACTCTTATGATTAAACACCTTGCAAGCATCCGCAAATACAAGATAGTATTTAAGGCAAAAGCCTAACCATAGCAATACGATCGATGATCCATTGTTCCCTTGTGCAAAAGCGTGCGAACTGGGGTTCAGGTTTCTGTCACTCCGGCAACCAACCGTAAGCAGTCTTTGTACACAATGTATTCCCCTAGGTCCTTAATAAGGCGAAGTGTTGAGTGTTCGACTCACACAACACCACTAGGAAAATAACAACACAACTTAAGTATCAAACAACACATATTACTTCAACATCATATGACTACTAACAACAAGACTTCTCCCATGTCCTCAAGAACTAAAGTAACCACTCACAAGACATAAAAGAGATCATGATCAGTGGAGATAGATGGATGATAAAAAATATGGACACAATGATATTTCTGCAACAAAACTCAATAACATTCACCACAAAGTGGTAATCAACACCGATAGAGTAGAGAGGATAGATAGTATGGATTACAACACAAGTTGCAATTGTGAGATGAGATTGGGTGAAGATGGAGATGGTGCTGATATTGGGGATGATGTTGATGATGATCTCGATGATGCCCGTGACGATGGTGATGACGATGGCGATGATCTCCCCTTCCGGGAGGTGATCTCCCCGGCGGAATCTGCCCGCCGAAGATGGCTTTTCTTCTCTGTAGGTTTCCGCCACGGAGCGGCGGCGGAACTCCGTAAACTCTCCTCCTTTTAGGGTTTCTGGATGACGAGGAGTATATAGGCCAGAGGGGGGAGCCTGGAGTGGGCCAGGGGCTCCAGGCGCCCTCCCGGCGCGGCTAGGGTGGGGGCCGCGCCAGGTGGCCGCCTGGGCACCCTCTGGTTGCTCTTTTACGTATCTTCGTGATCCTTCTGGAAAATACCCTCCGTCGATTTTCAGGTAATTTGGAGGTATTCTTCTTCAGCAACTCAGCGTCCACTTTTACCGCTGAATCCTGCGTCTGCTGCTTCGGCACCGGAAAGTTGCAAACTGTGTAAAATAGGCCAAAACAACATAAGAACATCATCGTAATGTGAAATATATCAATGAATAAGGATGAATTACGATATAAAATAGTGATGCATTTTGGACGTACCATTCCCCCCTCCCATCCCCTCCACCGCCCCCATTCAAACACCAACGCCGCGAAAACCTGCGAAGTCCCACACCCTCCTCTGTCCGCCACCCAGCCGGAGCCTCTTCCCCGACGATGTTATCCACCGCAACACCTCGACCTCCCTCATCCACCGCACCGGATGAGGATCCGTCGTCGATCTTGTCGTCCCGCCGGTTCAGCCACCCCGTCCGCCACCTCCAAGGAGCTGCCCCGACGTTCCCCTTGTCTTTTGCGCCACCTCCATTCCCACACCACCGGAAGAGCATCATCATCACGAATTCCTCGGATGAAGCTGAGGCCTAATCGGCGCCACCAAAGAGGTTCTATAGTAATCGCCGCATTTTTTCTTGCTTCGATCTCACGGTGCTGCCGACACTCGGTCCCGAGCCGCCATGGCGCAGCTCCATCTACGGCGGCATCGCCGGTCACTTCCTTTACGGTGTAGTTCCCTCGGCGGCGATGTCCACATCAGTCGGAGCTGCTACTGCTTTGTCTCTCGCTCGCGTTGCTGCTCTGCTCTTGCTCTCTGGTCCCCTGCCTGGTCTACCCTTCCTCTTGTTTGCGCTGCTGCTCTAGTCTTCATCACGCTGCTGCTGCACGAGCAACAGATCCTGCTCTCGCTCGAGCCCCTGCAGCTACTACCCGAGATGCTGCTACAAGACCAACTACCTCGGCTCTCGCACGCGCTGCTACTCCGGGCGCCGCCGCTGCTACTGCTTTTCTGCTACTAGTGCGATCAATTTCAACAGTAAAATTCAGTTTCGACAGCAAAATTCAGTTTCGTCAGTAAAATTCGACAGTTAAGGTCAGAGATGAGCGGCTGATGTATTTTACATCTAGCACTTTGTGGTTATGTATTTTACATCATCTATTGGAGATGCTATGTAACACCTCATATGTGATACTTTCCTATTATGGCAATAAAGCTTTCTCAATTTGATCCTTGTCCTTATCCTTGGGGGTTCTTGTCTTTTGAGATCATTTTATTTTTGCATTGCCATGTCTTTTATTTTATTTTGCATCCATGCATGGCTTTCATCATGGCATCTAGTTTACTTCCTTGTTATGATGTGTATGTGTAAGGCCTTGTGATGTGTGTGAGTGTGGTGCCTAGCTATGACTTGCTAAACCCTAGACCCCCTCCTTTGTTTTCCCTCTTCTTCTTCTTCCTTTTTCTTTTCTTTCATTTCTTTACTGCATTGTGCAAGTCACCTAGCCAAGTTCATTAATGTTCTTTGTTTTCCTAAAAATCTTGCACCATGTCTACACCCTCTCTGCCAAATATCACACCATTTGGAATTGATTTGGTTGGGTTGAAAAATGACAAGACTTTGAACCATATTCAAACTCCTTTTATTTTTCTGCCTCCAAAAATGTCCAAGTCAATTTTATTAAATAGGGCATAAATCAAGGAGCATGGGGATATTTTCTTTTTCCCCTAACTCTTTTCCTTTTAGCCTATGCTTTTCTTTTTCTTTTATGTCAGAAGAGAAAAAGAAAAGGGAAAAGAAGCAGAGAGCAGTAGTGGCCTGGGCCTCCTCCTCCTTCTCCTCCCCCCTAGGCCCAGCCTTTCCCCTCGCACTGCGCGGCCCATCTCTTCCCCGCAGGCCCAACCGAGCGCTCGGAGTCGTGCCGAGCCTTTTTTTCCCCTCACCCCACATGTCTACCTCACAGCCCCGAGTCACCGTCTACCTCCGTCACGCGATGCAGAGCCAGAGCGTGCCCTCGCCGTCGCGCTGTGATCACGGACGTCGAGGTCTCGTGATCTGAGCCCTCCATTTAAACCCGCACCGTGTCCAACCCCTCTCCCTAGGGTTCCTCTTCCTCCTCTCGCCGCCTGGAGAGCCAAGTTCCACCAGACCCGCTGCTCCAGTGAATACCCACACGCATCTCAGAGCGCCAGCTCATCGCCGGCGTGCTTCCCATCAACCTCAGCCTCGCCAAACATGTGCAGCTGCTTCCCCGACATCGACTACGTCGACTACTTCCTCAACGTGGAGCCGATCGCCTCCTCGCCGACGTCTTCTTCCTCTTCTTCGTCTCCGGCGCACGTAGCTGTTCGAGCCTCGCCGCCGTCGACTCTGACCACCTCTGGGCCAACCGAACACACCTCTGTGTTTGTGGTGAGCGCCTCCACCTCCTCGTGCTCTTTTCCCCCTCTTTAGCGCCCTCTAGCTCCGAGTTCCTCGAGCGCCTGAGTTCGTCGCCGTCGGGCCTCGTCTCCGGCGAGTGTCCCGACCACCGTAGATCGTGTTTTGCTGCCCGTTCACTTCAGTTCGTCGCGTAGATGCTGCCTGTGTAGTCGCTGCTCCGCCTAGGCCGTTGCTTCGTTGCATAGATGTCCGCCGCCGCCGCTCTGTCATGTGCTCGCCGCCGGCGATGTAGTGCTTGCTAGGGGCTGCGTCTGCTTCGAGTGGATGCGGCTCTCCCCCAGGAGCGCACCGCACCACTCCGCCGTGCCTTTTGGTCGCCGGAGCAGCTCCGACGAGCAGCTCCGACGAGCCCCCTGTTTTCCCCTGCTCTGGATCTTCAGTTAAGTCTTCAGATATAGCACCTGTTCTCTGTCAAGGTTCGATCGCTAGCGCAGTGGTCGTGTCTCCGTCAGTTAAGCAGCAGGTCGTGTGTTCGAATCCGTGCGGGGCAGTGGGCATTTCACCCCCTTTTTGTTTTCCCTAAGAGGCTGACAGGTGGGCCCCACCTGCGAGCCTCACTCCGTATCTCCAGCCCCCGCGCGCACCCGCTGGCGCCAGCTCAGCGCAGCCGGGCGCCCTTGTCAGTGGCTCTGGCTAGCGTGGGCGTGGGTCACTTTGACCCCTGCGCTTATTGTTTTTTTTCTGTTTTCTTTTTCATTTTCTTTTCTGCTTTTTCTTTGTTTAATTATTATATGTTGATATATTCTTATGATGCAAATAATTCTTATATGAAAAGTGCTTAGAATTTCTTGTAGATTATGAATATGCTGGTTGTTGACATGTTTAAAAACATTTAAAACGCTGTTTGAATTTATTCTTGTTTTAAATATGCTTAAACTTGGAAAAATCATAACTAAATATCTACAACTCCAAATTTAACAAACTTTATATGCATTTGGGGTGAAAAATGTGTAGAATATTTTGGTGCTGTTTATTAGCATGTTTGACAACTTTATAACAGAAGTTTTTCAGATCTGTCCCAAATGCATTTAAATTAATATGGGAGTTTCTGGAAATTGTTGTTTATTATTTCCAGCCCATTTAAATGTGCTAGCATGTTGCTGTAATATTAGTTGCACCCTTGCCATGTTAACCAACCCCTTTAAAACTTGTTGGATGCTTGTTTGAACAACCTACATAAACTTGATAGTTGTTCTTTTGTTTGTTTTCTTTCTTGTGAGTGCTCTTGTTTGATTAAGTTGTGTTGCACTCTTGTGACCCTAGGCCATGCATCATATCTACTCTTGTCCTTGTTCATCATGTTCATGCATCATGTGTCTGAGCATTGCATTATGATTGATTGTGTTCCGTTGTTGCATTGTTGCGTTTGGTTAGAGCCCAATGACGATACGGAGTACGAGGTTCCTACCGAGGTTGAGTTTGAGGAGCAAGGTTATGATCCCTCCGTGGAATCAACAGGCAAGATGACCTTAGCCAGATACCACTACTATCTTTGCCTATGCTAGATGTCTCACTCTTTTAGATGTTGCCTCGATGCCTATGTCTGTTTGTCAGCCATCCTATTGTTGCCATGAAACTCTCTAACCACCCACCTAGCAAACCGTTGTTTGGCTACGTAAGCATCGCTCAGCCCCTCTTATAGCATTGTTAGTTGCAGGTGAAGATTTGAAGATTCTTACTTCATGATGAAGTTATTGTTGGGATATCACAATATATAATCTGTTGAACTGAATCATGTATATATTGGTAATGGGTGGAAGGCTAAGCCTCTTGCTTGGTGTTTTGTTCGACTCATGCCACCCTAGGAACCGTTAAACCGGTGTTATGTTCCTTGATTTTGCGTCCCTAACACGGTTGGGGTTTATGGGCCCCCCTCGATAACCCGCTTAGCGCTAAAGCTTTTCCAGCAAGGCCCAACTTTGGTTTTATATTTGCCCAATAACTAAAACTTGCATAGGGCATTGCAAACCCGAGTTCTTAATTAACAACCCTGGGCCAGTGCTCCTCATGAGTGTTGGTCCAAACTGAGCAGACTGCGGGGCCACCTCAAGGAAACTCAAGGGCTGGTATACACTGGTAGGATGACTCATCCGGTCATGGCCTGAGACGAGAGACGCGCGGCTACTATCAGGGTGTCGGCACGCCGGGAGGTCTTGCTGGATTAGTTTTACCTTTGTCGGAATATCTTGAGTACGGGATTCCGAGAATACTCGGGTCTTCCCACCTTGGAGTTGTGACTCCGCAGATCGTGAGCTTGTGATGGGCTAAGTTGGGATACCCCTGCAGGGTTTGATCTTTCGAAAGTCGTGCCCGTGGTTATGTGGCAGATGGGATTTGTTAATATCCGATTGTAGATAACTTGACACCATGTTCAGAATACACTACCAGCGTGAGTAACCGTGATGGTCTCTTTCCGAAGGGGGTTCGGGAAGTGAACACGATGGGGTTATGTTTGACGTGAGTAGTTAGGATCACTTCGTGATCACTTTGGCGATCGTTGGCACTTGTTTCTCTCCTCGCTCTAAACCCGTAAGTTAGTGCTAGTGCTACTGCAACCTTGTTTTAAGCCTTTTCCACACCTAAGGCTTTGATAGTAATGCTACCCGGGAACGGGATTGCTGAGTCCTCCGTGGCTCATAGATTCTACACAACACCAGATGCAAGTACCGTTGAGAACTACACAGGTGGTGGTTCAGAGTTGTATTGGGAGTTCGATGAAGAGCGTGGGCGATACTACGTGTCTTACCCCGAGGATCAGTAGGGCTCTTACTAGGATGATCGGGACCTTGTGTTGCTTTATTTATGGTATCTTTCATTTGGATGTTCGTCCGTAGTCGGACTCTGATGTTATTTGGATGATGTATGTTAATGTATTACATTGTGTGACGTGGCGAGTGTAAGCCAACTACTCTTTTACATTTTCATCCCCTCTTTTACATGAGTTGTGCAAAGATACCATACTTGAGATCATTCTAGTATGTGCTTATGCCTTTAAGTCGTGCCTCGACACGTGGGAGGCATAGTCACATACTGGGCATTACAAGTTGGTATTTAGAGCCTTCTCCGACCTAGGAGCCCCCCTGATTGATCGAATCGTTGACGGTTGAGTCTAGGCACACACATGAAAATGTTTTTGAGTCCTATATATATATATATATATATATATATATATATATATATATATATATATATATATACACACACACACACACACACACAGCCAGTCTATTCTCATAACATTATGAGAATAATATTCTCATAACACTTCCGAACTGCATTGGAAAGCTATGCGCACTGCTTCCTTCTTCTGCTGCAAACCACATAGAGGTGCAGCAGGAAACATTCATTTAGCAGCGTTTCTGGCTAGTTTGACTGATTTCTACTGGTTTATTCGTGCGTGCGCTGATTTAATATGTGGTTAAGCACTGAATTCAGCGAAAAAACGACGGAAATCCTTGGATTTGGCGGATCTGCGTCCGTTCTTCCGCTGGTGGAGGAGTTTTGCATCTTGCTGTTGGCTGTTCGTATTGTATTGATGTTTGTGTGTTACTTTTATCGCGTTGATGTTTGTGTTATTCCGCGACGGATTAATCTGCTAATAGGATTGAAATTTCAGTTTAATTTATCGAGTATCTCTATGTTATAGCGGAAAAACGTCTGTTCTCTGTTCTTCTCCGTGCTGATCGAAATTGTTCCGTTTAGTATGTAATATTCTCTTGTTTTCGGCAATTACGGGCTGCCTTTGATCTATCCGTATGAGTTGGAGCGGATTAAGTTGTTAATTTCGAAGAATTTAAGTTTTTTGTCCATGTTTTTGGCGGCGCGACTGGCTCTGGTCGTTTCTCAAAGATGTTTTTTTGTGATTTTTTTTGCATTATATAGTTCTTAGAACTGCATTGCAGGCTGTGTTTTTCGTCTGTGAATCGTGGTCAAGAGCGGTGGACTGCAGTAATATGCAATGCGCGGTGAATTTTTGTAGTGCGGCGAACTGCATTAATATGCAATGCGAGCCTGTATGAACTGCATTACAACCACATGGGTGTGGGGGGACTAGTTTGATAAGTTTTTTTGCTTTGGTCAAGCACGATGGACTGCAGTAATATGCAATGCGGAATGCACTTTGTTATGTAACCGCACTGCTTTATTTGTCGTTTTTTTTATGTTGTTTCTTTTACATATATATATACTGGTGGTTCAATTGGCTCCCCTCCCACCTTATCCCTGGCGGCTCCCATCTCACCTTATCCCTGGCGGTGCCACTCCTGCTCGATCTGTTTTTCTCCCATCCAGATCTGTTTTTCGCCTGGCAATGGATTGCGCGTGCGGCTGCCTGGCAAGGTTGGAGCCCATGCTGGAGACATGCGTTTTTTCTGAAGGTTTGGTTCTGAACCAGAGGCAGCGGCACAGCGCTCTCTGTTCTATTCTATATTCTTCAGGTATTGGATTTCGGGCTCCATTCGTCCATCAGTTGACTGACGATGATGTCAGTGTTTCATGGGTATGTATTTCTCGCATATTCTTTTTCATGTGTTGTTTGTAGTTAACGCTACCTGAATTTTTGTAGGAGTATTAGTTTTATGAAGAAATTTTTTTGCTACCAAGTATAAGTGAACTGCTTTTCCCATAGTAGTTTTATTATGAACATTGTAGGAGCAGCAGCAATTTTGTATAGTCAATATTATTATGTGTTGACATCAATATTTTTTATGAAGATTGTAGCAGCAATTTAGTTTCTGAAAGATTGTAATCTTTTTCTTAGTTGTTCTTATTTTTTTTTCTGTTCTTGTTGTTTTTCTTTTCAGAAATTCCCTTCTGGTCTAGTCAGGGTAACATAAAGCTGTGTTAATTTGGTGTTGGTCAGCAAGAATGGATATCATGATGTTGATGTTATGTATTCTGTTGGCTCTGATGATTGTTTGGTTCTCAAAAATGGCTGGAAGGAATTTGTTGAGGAAGCTGGTCTTCAGGCTGGGGATGTTGTTATGGCTATGTTTTATAGGCATGCAAAGTGTTTGGAAATCAAGTTAAATTTGCTTTAGATCAGTCTTGCTTGAGCAGCAGCAGCATGAGACATTTTTGTTGTAATAATCTGACATTTTTTGCGTGGGTTCTAGTGTATTTTCTTATGAGAATTCTGAGTATATCTTAACTGCTTTTTTACATAAAGTTTTTCATGTGCATCCTATCAGCAGCAGCAATTGAAGAACATGCATTCTCGAAACCCCCACCGAGCTTTTCCTTTTTTTTAACCCACATACGGAGCTAGAGTTTTTTTAATAAAAGAGGACTGCATCAACATCCTTAATAGCAGCAGTTTTGTGAAAGAATACTCTATGCGAACTGCTCTGATAGTTTTGTTTTTTTGTGTATCCTAGCTACAGTAGCAGTTTTGAAGCAATATACATACTGAAAACAGACTACTGAGAACTGCATATAGTTGATAGATAGAAACCACGGTTCTGCGCTCATAATTAACATAGTACATCATCAAGCAAACTAACGCAACATAAGCAAACATTGTCCCAAAGAAACTGCAACGAAAGCAAACTAATCTACATACGCAGAGGGAAACTAATCGACCATTTGCGACAGGAATCCTTGGCTTTCAGCATCTGTCCTGGTTCACTAGTTCCACCCGTTGGAGTTGGAGGTGGAAGTTGATGCCCCCTTGCCCCACCCCCTCCAGGATGACCTCGGGCGCTTCCTGGTCTTCTCTGTTTCAGCGCGCGCAAGGCCTTTCTTCATGGTGCTGATTCGGTTCCATATCTCGAACGCAGCGTAGGCGTCCTTGGCAGCATACTCGATGTGCTTGGTGCTGAGAATCGAAGTCCACAGGCTGTGGTCGTGGTCTGTCATCTTCATCTTCATGTCTGCGTACTCGTCGTCGATGATGGCAGCAGCTACATCGCCAAGCGAGTCCAGTGGCTTCGTTCCATCAGGCACCCTCCAGATCGTCTGGATGTCGACGAAGTTGGGGATGTGGAGGTTGCAGGTTGCGAGCTTCTCCTTGTCCTACTTGATGGCGAAGCCAGCGAACTCGAACCTAAGGAAAGCGAACCGCAAGTTATACCTTTCAGAACTGCATACATGGGCATATAGAACTGCAACACGTGCTCGGCAGAGAGAATTGCTTACCTTGGGTCGCCGAGGAACCTGTCGAAGGGGATGCATCTCTTGCCCAATGTACCACATACCTGGAAAAGAAGCACTACGTGGTACTTGCCGATGGATAGTTGAACCAGGGCCGCTCTGCTGTGGTCCGGTGTGTACTCCACGTCGATGCTGACGATCTTCTGGCGGCGCCGCTGGAGAACTGTCTTGAACTCTTTGACGTACATCGCCATGGCGGCGACATCGGTGGTGTAGATCACCTTCAGCTTCGTGTTCCCGTGCGCATGCACGTCGTCGTTGGTCCTGCTGAACCCCATTGCTGCAAAGAGGAGGAAGAGGAGGAGGAAGGCGCAGCGTCGTGTGTTTTGTGCGGACGGTCTGGTTGATTGAGCGCGGGATTTAAATGGGAGCGGCAGCAACTTCTGCCGAGGCCACGATCTCGTTTCCCAACCGTGTTGGCGATCGTGGGTTCGTGATGATCGTGGCGTTCGTGCGGCGTGCAACCGGCGGGATAGAGGGGGGCGGGGCGCGGCGCTTCGGGCGATAGTGGGCGCATTTATTTTAGGGCAGGCGAACCGAATCGTCCGCCGTAAGCGAACTACATCGCTTCAGAAGCGAAATCGTTTCCCGTAAGCAAACTGCATCGCTTCAGAAGCGGAATCGTTTCCCGTAAACGAACTGCAACGCTTCAGAAGCCGAGCCGAGGCTTCTCTCCAAGACTGCAAATCGCAGGAGCAGGATGATAGCAGATCTTTTTCTATGTGTGTTGATGTCTTTTTCGTGTGTGCTCCAGAACTGTAACATGTTCTCCTTGTGAGTTGTAGCATGTTCCTCAGCGCACTGCATTCTCTCATATGAGTAGCAGCCAAGTTTTTTTTTAAATATACGCATCCGCACTGTATCTCACCTTATCACATGGGACTGCAAAGACGAAGTCAACGTGTTTGTCGTCGAGTTTCAAAATTCACAAGTTTAAATATACGCAGCCAAGTTTTTTTACATTTTTTTGCACTTAGCGCACTGTGTACTCGAAGGTTACTGCACTACAAGCTTTAAACGCACCACGCACGCACTGCAGTGTATGTGAATCCTAGTCTGACTCTACATTTTTTTTTCTTTTCTAACTGCATTCTATATTGATTCACGTTCATGTCAGATTCTATACGACGAAGAGAACTGCATTCTCAAAATGACATTCCGATGTCGGGTTTTTCATACAGAAGAGAACCGCATTCTGAGAGTGGCATTCTCATCTTATTTTCTTTTTCATATAGAAGAGAACTGCATTTTATGAAGCATCCCCCCCCATCTATTCATTTTTTAACTTCAGTATTACATGTTGATTTTCTTTTTTTTTGCAGTCCACTGAACACAAGCTATATATATTATATACGATACGATATATATAAATGATGAAGTTAATATGTTTTTTAAAATGCAAAACTGCATATGTGTTGATCTACATCCTTTTCCTGGTGCTTCTTCGCAGATTGTGCACTGCATTTGTTTCAATGGTTGTTGCTGCTTCTGTCTTGCTCTTGTTGTTCGCATTACCCCTCGTAATGGGACCATGCGACTGTGATGCTCGCCTACGCGCTGGATTCTGCGTTCTGTCTCTCCCACTCGTTTTTGATGATGGTTCTTTGATTTCTTCATCTGCTTCTTCTTCTTCCTCGTCTTCTTCTTCTTCCTCCTCATCTCCCTCCTCGGTTTCATCAGCTTCGCTCGCTTCCTCACTCTCTTCTCTGTCAGCATCTTCTTCGTCATCTTCTTCATCTTTTTCCTCTGTTCTACTTGGACAAGTTCTCGCGTTATGCTTCTCCCTCTTGTTGCAGACGCTACATAGTCTTCTCTTTGTCGTATCATCTTGTTGGTCAGCTCGGTGATTTCTGGTGGCATTTTCAGCCTGGTTTTGTTTCAGCCTCTCCTTACATGTTCTTGAGTTGTGTCCCGCAATCTTATTGCATGATTTACACATCCTTACCCCCAGTGGTCTTCCTCCGCTGTCCAGTTATGGCTCAGGCCTGCTATTTTTTCAGGGCTTTTTTCATTTGCTGCAGTTTTTTTATTGGCTGATTTGCTCTCTTTCTTTCTCCCTTTTGTGTTTGAAATAGGCGGGGGAAGAATTGTGTCAGTCATATTATGAACTGCACCATCAGCAGCATGATCGCGCTCCTTTCCTTGTTCTTCACCCCGCGCATCCATGATCTTCTCTGCCTCTTCTTCTTCGTTTATTACGTTCACTTCTTGTATGAGTTCTCTCATCCCAGCTAAAGCTCTGTTGTACCCTCTATCCGATTTGACACCTCTGTTCGCCAGGTCCATTGCAGTTTCTGCAAGTAGTCTCCTACGGCAGAACATCGAACTCCCATCCGGAGCAGTTTGCTCATAGTCTCTGCGGTCAAAAGTTGGATTTTGGCGTGCGTTCCGTGTGTATCTCTTCAATATGTACTGTTCAGGTATCTTGTCCACCCGCAGCTGATCCAACATGCAAATGATGTGCATGCAGAACAGGCCTGCAGCAAAAGAAAATTTTTGGGTTATTCGTGCCAGCAAACTTCACATAAATAGGCAACATTTTTTTATTTTGTTTGGTTTTGTGAACTGCATTATAAATAGCTCATGGGTCTGCTGCTATAGTGAACTTCACTAAATATTTTTTGTTTTTCATCTCTTTTTTGCTACCAGCAATAAGTGAACTTCATTATGTTTTCTGTGTGCTTATTTTTATGGTTTCCTGTCTCACTTACCTGTGTGTGTCCACAGCTTGCATTCGCATTCGTAAATACCGTTCGTCACATCAGCAACCACCTGGAACTCGTGTCTTGCCCAATCAAAATCATCAGACCGGTTGTAGTGGCGCACCAAATATTTCGTCGGGTTGTCAGTGGACTGCTCTGATCTGAATGCAGTGTTGCGGTAGTGCGCTTGCTTGAAGTCAGCAAAGACCGCCCTGGTGTAAATCTTGGAGAACTGAACCTCGAAACCAAACTGAGTAGTAGTCTTTATTTCCGTGTGTGAAACAAAGAAAACCAGTTTAGTAGTTGTCTTTTCGCAGCAAAATTCAAGAAAGCGAGTATTGTTTTTTATTAATTGCTCATCCATCTTAAAAACTTTGCTCTGTTTATATACCTCGTTAGTTATGGTCTCCGCGTGCTCGACGCCCTTCCTTGTCTGGATGCACCTGTCCACCTGCGATGCAAAAATGTGCAGGTCGTGTCTTTCCTTGACAAAGTTCCTCTTCAAGATCCGGTTCATGCTTTCACTTCTCTGTGTCGACGTCATCCGTGCACAGAACACCTCCTTGTAGTAAGCCGATATCCATTCTTTTCTGTCTCCCCAGAGCGCCTTCATTATCTCATCATTTTGCAGGTTATACTTTTCCATGAGCTCATGCCAAGCGCGTTCAAACTCTGATGGCATCAGCGGGTGGTTGAGAACGGAGGTCAGCTCATCCTTGAATTTCTCATACGCTTTGTACAGCAAGGACAGGTGATCCTTGTATTTTTTTCAGTATATGCCAACGGCATAACTTGTGCAGCGTGCCTATTAGCGTACTTTTTATCGCGGCATCCATGGAGGGGCATTGATCTGCATGTTTTTGAAAAAAAACCAAGCAGCGAGTTATTGAGAGAACTGCATATCCTTTTTCTGCTTCTTTTTTTCATTGGATGTAAGAAATGGACTACAAAACTTGGCAGTGAACTGCATTGTTATTTAATTTCACTCTTTTTTTCAGCATACCTGTGAGTATGCAGATTGGCCGCTTGTTGTTCATGCAACGCAATAACGTCCGGAACACCCACTCGAAAGTCGGTATTGTTTCGTCTCTGATGAGAGCCACAGCGAATATTGTTCTTTGGAGGTGGTGGTTGACTCCAACGAAGACGGCGAGAGGCATGTGGAACTTGTTGGTCTTGTAGGTCGTGTCAAATGTGACACAATCTCCAAAATCTTCGTACGATCCCCTGCAGCTGGCGTTCGCCCAGAATATGTTCTGCACACGGTGTCGTGGAATTAACACGTCAGATGTCCGGATCACGGACTTAGTGGTGAGGTGTGCATCTATGTAGTAGCTTGAGAGGGGTTGAGCGGAATCGAGAGACGCGATGCAAGACACGGATTTAGACAGCTTCGGGCCCCGGGAAACATCATCTGGTAATAACCCTACGTGCTGTTTGAGGCTAGGTCTCATTATGACGGTGTCGCCGATAACCGGCTCTTGGTGTCTAACCCTAGAAACTTGTCTGCTTGTGGCTTGTCTAAACCTATCTAACTTGTAACTCTAAAAACTTGTCCCCTTTGGGGAGCCCTGCCCCTCCTTATATATGTTGAAGGGGAGGCTTTACATGACTAGTCCTAGTAGGACTAGGATTGATCTATTACAAGGAGTCCTAGTCTTGCTTCCTTTATGGAGAATATTCCTTGCGCTTTATTATTAAACCGGCCCACTATTAATATGAACCGGCCTTCTGGGCCTTGAGCCTTGTCATCCATGATCCGCCTGCCGGGTCACCAGTAACTTGCCAAATATAAACCGTCTTAAATAAAATACCAAGTCCGGCCGGGTTATAATTCCGGCCGGTTCATATCGCGGGGTAATATCCCCGACATTAGCCCCCAAGTTTAGCTTGGATGTGTCCATGGTAAACTTATGCTCCAAAATAACACAAGAACAAATTTGATAGGTTGTGCTCCAAGTTAAGAATTCTTGTAAACCGGCACCTGGTCATCTTTAAGTCCTTGTCCTTCCTTCTTCTAGAGAATCCGGGTCAACAGACCGACTTCCTATTCAACTTGCTTGCATAAGAAATATTGTAAATAAAGAATCCATTTGAATCGGCCTTCCAATGTTCTGACTTGACAAAAATATTGATCTTCAAATATTCCATTGATATCCAACCGGTTTGGAGATGTAGAATTTGCCGGTTTATGATTGCCAAAATTGCCGGGTCACACAATTAATCTAATTTGCCAGAACTGAAAATATGAAGATGTTCCTCCTTTATATGCATATTACCTATAGCCCCCAAGTGTCGGGTCATTATGTAATAATGAGCAGGGACTTTTGTATATATTCCATTGAAAATAGCCTTGTATAATCTTGAAGAAATCCAGATTGTTCATCTTAATCACTATGAAACTGAATATTCCATATCACGTAGCCCCCAAGTGCCGGGTTATTATGCAATAATGAGCAGGGACTTTGTAGATATAATTATTGAAATGAACATTATATAACGTAACTTCCATCGTGGGGTTTGAATCCACGTCCACAAGGTTAAGAGCTTTGTGCTTTACCAACTGAGTTAGACGGGCCTTTCAATATAATGGATGAATACTTGTGTACCTTGAATTGTTGACAGGAGCGATTGGTAGCCCCCAAGTTCCGGTTTAGCTACATTTAGAAGGTGAACCGGTACTTCCAGATGAAGCAAATGATCTTTCCATTAGCCCCCAAGTGTCAAGTAGACAACTTGCTTGTGTGCTTGAGACTTTTGTCTTTGAATTGCTGCTGTTTACTGCTTCAACTGCCCATTAGCCCCCAAGTGTCAAGTAGACAACTTGCTTGTGTGCTTGAGACTTTTGTCTTTGAATTGCTGCTGTTTACTGCTTCAACTGCCCATTAGCCCCCAAGTGTCAAGTAGACAACTTGTTTGTGTGCTTGAGACTTGTGTATTTGATGTAATCTCAATCTGAATAATGTAGCCCCCAAGTGTCGGGTTGTAAGCCTGCAGCAACTCGGGACTATTCCTTTGTAGAATAAATCACTTTCATTGATGAAATAATATCCATTGCGCTTTAAAGCGACTTTGAAAACCTCAATCATAATATTGATAACCATAATAGGAATCCAGCCATGTTTGGCTATTGAAGAATATAATCCGGTTTGAAGACCGGTTCCAATGATGTTTGATCACAATCGGGCCGGGTTTAATAAATACCGGTCATTATATTGTCTCATACTGGCGACTTATAGTCAAAACCAGGCCGGTTTAATAAACACCGGTCATTATAACTGATCATGTACTGCCAATATATATTTGAAAATAAAATACTTCATACCTGCGATCAAAATATGCTTGATATTCTTAATCCGGCGAAACTTGCAATTTTCTGAGGGAGTCTTTGATAGATCCAATGATAATTCCGGGCTTGATAACAGACACCGGTTTACTTTGTTCAGAAATTTGTGGCTTTGTTGCCTGATAGATGATCCGGGTTTATAATGAACACCGGTTTACTCATGCTGGTATTTCATGATCCAGACTTTCAATTTGATAGATATGTGGTCAACTTGTGTAGTTGTTCCACTCCGGTTTAAAAGGTTATAGAACACAAAAAACACCGAAAAACATGCAATTTTTTGCAAATAAGGCCGTGTAGTCGAGGCTTTTTCAAAGAGCTGCCAGGCTCAAAGCAAGGTTCAGCCAATCAATGGGATGTGGATTATCCATCTTTCCCAAGGGGCCTAGCCAATCACTGAACGTGGGCGTATCAACTGTTCAGAGGGCCGATAGAACCGCAAATAAAAACCGAGCCAATCAATGGGACGTGGGCAAACCGACTGTCCCAAGGGGCCTAGCCAATCACTGAACGTGAGCGTATCAACTGTTCAGAGGGCCGAACACAAAC
>LR738715.1:179196485-179396289 GCA_902687465.1 Secale cereale | reverse complement strand
ATATATATATATATATATATCGGAGAGTAGGATTTCTTTTTACTCCTCATCCCTTCGTCGCTTTGGTGAGGACTCCTGACGATGTTTTATCTCTCCTAGTCTCAAAAATTCACTAATTTTTGTTAGGATCACGCGAGTATTGTTTGGATTGTTCCGATATCTTTGTGACGAGAACATTGTTCTCGATGCCTCCTGTCATTTAGGGGTTGTGGCAGTGTCCCGGGGAGTTGAGCTCCAAGGTGTTATCGTCACAAACGTATCGCAGCGGTTCAAGAATACTTAAGACGGCCGACATCGAAAACTCTTCTATGCTGTTAGTGGTGAGATAACCCTGACATCACCCAATACTGGGGAGGTAGTTCAGGAGTATTTCCACAGCTTGTATAGCAGATGCATTTCGAAGGTCCGAGGTAAACAGTTTCCGAGGATGACTGGTTATGTGTTGAAGGATGGATACAGCTGGATGTAGGATTAGAGTTGAGTGCGCGGTGCTTCCCCTGTATCCCCAACACCCGATTACATAACCGGAAACCTTCGGAAATTAATAGGTGGGTTCTTCTAGTAGCTCATAGGCATTCTTTCAACGAGTGCATGATATGGAGTTCGGGGTTCAACATCAAGTGAAGAGGTTTTATGGGCGTTGTTCCAATCGGGAGTTGCATCTTAAAGGGTCCTTGGCTATGTTGATCCGGGGATTGCAAAACCCTTTTGTAACACGTTCCATGAGCTTTCAGCATGAACATGTGGGATGAAGCTTCTATCGTGTATTTGTTCTATCTGCCCCTTGTTGTTTTTATTTACCTTTTGTTCTCCCAAGTGGCTTCTCGAGAAGATTGTTGTACCGTTAAACTGTGGAATACATTCGTTCATTTTGTTTGAATGTTCTTGTGAAGACTTATGTTGCAATTTCTAGCCATTGATTCAGCTTATATTTTTTTTCAATCAATGGCTAATAGTTGTCATCTCATTCAGGATGGCTCCTAAGAAGGTTCCCAACGCTAACCCAGAGGGTGAAGAAGAGCGTGTTCCTGAACGTCCTCCTTCCCCTCCTCCTTCGTCTGAGGCCTGGAGAGCAATTATGCAAGCGACCAACCAGAACACCCAGATGCTTATGCAAATGATGCAGAACATTCAAGCCAACCAAGAAAATCAAGGTGGTCATAGGAACCAAGGCCAAGGCAATCTGTTCAATCAACCTCACTTTGCTACTCTCAACCAATTCCTGGCAAACCAACCGAAGTCGTTCAGTTACTGTGTGGATCCGCTAGATGCTGAAGACTGGATCAAAGACATCAAAAAGCACTTTGAATGCAGTAACGTGAGACTCGAGGATTATGTCAAGTTTGCCACCTTCCAACTCAAAGACCAAGTTGCTGATTGGTGGCAATAGTATAAAGATTCTAGAGGTGGACGTGAGATCTCGTGGACTGACTTCTGCAAGGATTTCCGCTCTCACCACATTCCAACCAGTGTCATTGAAGGCATGCGTGAGCAATTCCACAACCTGAAGCAAGGCACCATGTCCGTCTATCAATACAATGTCAAGTTCCAGAATCTTGCGCGCTATGCCAAGCAAGACATCCCAGATGCCAAGAGCAAGATTTACAGTTCCGTGGTGGTCTGAAGGGTGAACTCCAACTAGCTCTCACCTTGTTCGAGCCGGATATATTTGACCAATTCTACAATATGGCTCTTAAGCAAGAGGCAGCCCAGCTCAAGATTGGAGCTTCCAAAAAGAGGATCAGAGATGCTGTTCACACTCCTCCTCTTCTTCTCAAGTGGTTGCAAAGCAGCAGAAGTTCTGGCTTCCGCCTCCTCCAGTGCTCCGTCCTCCAAACAACAACAAGCACTTAGGTGGCCGAGGTTTCTCCCACCCACCCAACCCAAGCAATCAGTCCAAGCCTCAGTTTCAAGCTTCAAGATCAAGTGGTACTTATCACCGGCCTCTCTCAGAAGTGGTTTGCAACAAGTGTACTCAGAAGGGTCACTATGCTAATAAGTGTCCCAACCCAAGGCGCCTTCCACCTCCTCCACCTGTCAGCACTGCTATTGTCAAGCACAATCCCAAGGCAGCAAGAGTGAATCTTGATGAATGCAACTCAAGCAGAGAATTTTTCAGATGTGATACTTGGTAACCTTCCATTTAACTCTATTCCTGCAAAAGTATTGTTTGATTTTGGTGCATCTCTCAGTTTCATATCAAGGCCATTCTTTACCAAGCATAATTTCGCTTTGGCATTTCTGGATAAGAAGTTGCAAATTATTTCTCCGGGTAAAAACACGACTTCTAATTTGATGGCTCCGGATGTATCTATTCATATGGGTGATTACCGCTTTCTGGTTTCTCCGGTTGTTCTCGGCAACTCCGACATTGATCTTATTCTTGGGATGGATTGGCTTTCCAAGCATGATGCACTCATTGATTTTGCAAATAAGGAAATCAAGCTTACTCATCCTGACAAAGACATGATTATCTTCGCCTCTCGAGATAACACAATCAGGCTATTCTCTCTCAATGACAAGGGCGAGATTAATGCCATTTCTCAGATTATGGTGGTCAATGAATATGAAGATGTGTTCCCTGAAGAGCTTCCAGGCATGCCTCCCCATCGTCAAGTTGAATTCGTCATTGAACTCGAGCCCGGTACTGAGCCAGCATGTCGGCGTCCGTACAAGGTTTCCCCTGATGAGTTGAAGGAGCTGAAGAAACAACTTGATGAGCGAGAGCGTATGGGTCTAATCAGGCCTAGTACTTCTCCTTGGGGCTATGGTGTTCTATTTGTCAAGAAGAAGGATGGCACGGAACGCCTTTGCGTTGATTACCGACCATTGAACAAGAAGACAATAAAGAACAAGTATCTGCTCCCCAATATCAATGAATTGTTCGAGCAGCTCAAAGGAGCAAAGGTGTTCTCAAAGCTCGATCTCCGGATGGGTTACCACTAGATCCGTATCCGTGAAGAACATATTCCCAAGACCGCATTCAAAATGAGTTTTGGCTCTTATGAATACACGGTCATGTCTTTTGGCCTCGCAAATGCTCCACCCACCTTCTCAAGGATGATGCACTTCATATTCAACCCCTACACCAATGAATTTGTTCTTGTCTATCTGGATGACATCTTGGTATTCTCCAAGAATGAAGAAGACCATGACAAGCACCTCCGTTTGGTCCTGGACAGGCTCCGTGAACACAAGTTCTATGTGAAGTTCTCCAAATGTGAATTCTGGCTGGATAAAGTCTTATATCTTGGCCATATCATCTCTGCCGAGGGAATTTTTGTGAACCCCGAGAAAGTTGAAGCTATTGTCAACTGGCAACCCCCGCAGAATGTCAAGCAACTCTGAAGCTTCCTTGGTCTCGCTAGCTATTGCAGAAGGTCGTTGAGAATTTCTCCAAGATTACCAAGCCTCTTTCCAACCTGTTGCAGAAGAATGTCAAGTACTCCTGGACTCCTGATTGTGATGTGGCATTCAAAACACTCAAAGAGAAGCTCATTTCTGCTCTGGTTCTTACTCCTCCGGATGAGTCCAAGCCCTATGAAGTCTTTTGTGATGCTTCTTTGCAAGGTCTTGGTGGTGTTCTCATGCAAGACAATAAGATTGTGGCATACACTTCTCGTCAGTTGAAACCAAATGAGAAGAATTACCCCACACATGATCTCGAGCTAGCAGCAGTTGTACATGCCTCGATCATGTGGAGACACCTTCTGTTGGGCAGAAAATAGGACATCTTCACCGATCACAAGAGCTTGAAGTATCTTCACACAGCCAAACCTTAACCTTCGCCAGACTCATTGGGTTGAAATGATCCAAGAGTATGATCCAAGCATTGAGTACACACCTGGAAAGGCCAATGTCATTGCAGATGCCGTGAGCAGAAAGGCATATTGCAACAGTCTCCTTCTCAAACCGTTCCAGCCTGAACATTGTGAATCATTCAGGAAGCTCAACCTCCAAGTTGTTTCGCAAGGCTTTCTTGCAAACCTTCAAGTTGCTCCTACCTTGGAAGATCGGATCCATGAGGCCCAACTCAGTGATGCTATGGTGCAGAAAGTGAAACATGGTATTGCCAAGGGTACTCCCAAATACAAGTGCTATCGCGTTGATGAGAAAGACACCTTGTTCTTGGAGGACAGAATTGTGGTTCCCAAGGGTGATCTCAGGAAGCTCATAATGAACGAAGCACATGACTCCCTCCTCTCGATTCATCCCGGAAGTTCTAAGATGTACCAAGACCTCAAGCAATCATACTGGTGGACTCGCATGAAAAGGGAGATTGCCCAATTCGTGAATGAATGTGATGTCTCCAAAAGAGTGAAGGCAGAGCATCAACGTCCAGCCGGTCTCCTTCAACCTCTACCTATTCCCGAGTGGAAATTCGATCACATTGAAATGGATTTTGTCACTGGGTTTCCTAAGTCCAAGAAGGGGAATGATGCTATCTTCGTAGTGATTGATAAGCTAACTAAAGTAGCTCATTTCCTTCCCGTCAAAGAATCCATCAACGCAGCTCAGCTGGCAGAGCTATACACCTCCAGAATTGTTTCTTTGCATGGCATTCCTCAAGTCATCTCCTCAGACCGTGGAAGTTTGTTCACATCCAAGTTCTGGGACTCCTTTCAGTCAGCCATGGGCACATAAATTCGCTTCAGCACTGCGTTTCACCCTCAGACTAGTGGTCAAGTCGAAAGAGTGAACCAGATCCTCGAAGACATGCTGAGAGCTTGTGTCATCTCTTTCGGTATGAAGTGGGAAGATTGTCTCCCGTTTGCCGAATTCTCATACAACAACAGCTTCAAAGCAAGTGCCGGCAAAGCTCCTTTTGAAATCCTCTATGGCAGAAAGTGCCGTACCCGCTCAACTGGTCCGAGACTGGTGAACGTCAAATTCTTGGTAATGATTTGATCTCACAAGCCGAAGAAATGTGCAAACTGCAAAGTCATACGTGAGAATCTCAAAGCCGCGCAATCACGTCGAAAGAGCTACTATGACGGCAAGCATCGTGATTTGGCTTTCGACATTGGAGATCATGTCTATCTCCGTGTTTCTCCTATGAAAGGAACCCAAAGATTCTGTATCAAAGGAAAGCTTGCTCCGAGATACGTGGGCCCTTTCAAGATTCTTGGCAAAACAGGCGATCTAGCCTACCAACTCGAGCTTCCCTCCAACTTTGCAAATGTTCATGATGTGTTTCACGTGTCTCAACTCCGCAAGTGCTTCAAGACACCTGAACGCACCATTTCGTTCGAGGAGATTGATCTTCAACAAGACTTGTCTTATCGTGAGCACCCTGTTGCTATTCTTGAGGAAACTGAGCGCAAAACCCGCAACAAGTCCATCAAGTTCTTGAAAGTAAAGTGGTCACACCATACCGACCGAGAAGCTACATGGGAACGAGAAGATCACCTTCGTTTCGACTATCCTTCCTTCTTCCAGTCCTAGATCCCGGGATGAGATCTTTTTGTAGTGTAGGAGAGTTTGTAACGCCCCATATGTGATACTTTCGTATTATGGCAATAAAGCTTTATCAATTTGATCCTTGTTCTTATCCTTGGGGGTTCTTGTCTTTTGAGCTCATTTTATTTTTGCATTGCCATGTCTTTTATTTTATTTTCCATCCATGCATTGCTTTCATCATGGCATCTAGTTTACTTCCTTGTTATGATGTATATGTGTGAGGCCTTGTGATGTGTGTGAGTGTGGTGCCTAGCTATGACTTGCTAAACCCTAGACCCCCCTCCTTTGTTTTCCCTCTTCTTATTCTTCCTTTTTCTTTTCTTTCATTTCTTTACTGCATTGTGCAAGTCACCTAGCCAAGTTCATTAATGTTCTTTCTTTTCCTAAAAATCTTGCACCATGTCTACACCCTCTCTGCCAAATATCACCCCATTTGGAATTGATTTGGTTGGGTTGAAAAATGACAAGACTTTGAACCATATTCAAACTCCTTTTATTTTTCTGCCTCTAAAAATGTCCAAGTCAATTTTATTAAATAGGGCATAAATCAAGGAGCATGGAGATATTTTCTTTTTCCCCTAACTCTTTTCCTTTTAGCCTGTGCTTTTCTTTTTCTTTTCTATCAGAAGAAAAAAAGAAAAGGGAAAAGAAGCAGAGAGCAGTAGTGGCCTGGGCCTCCTCCTCCTTCTCCCCCAGGCCTAGTCTTTCCCCTCGCACTGCGCGGCCCATCTCTTCCCCGCAGGCCCGACCGAGCGCTCGCAGCCGCGCCGTGCCTTTTTTCACCTGGCCTCGCATGTGTGCCTCACAGCCCCGAGTCGCCGTCTACCTCCGTCACGCGATGCAGAGCCAGAGCGTGCCCTCGCCGTCGCGCCGTGATCACGGACGTCGAGGTCTCGTGATCTGAGCCCTCCATTTAAACCCGCACCGTGTCCAACCCCTCTCCCTAGGGTTCCTCTTCCTCCTCTCGCCGCCTGGAGAGCCAAGTTCCACCAGATCCGCCGCTCTAGTGAATACCCGCACACATCTGAGAGCGCCAGCTCGTCGCCGGCGTGCTTCCCGTCGACCTCAGCCTCGCCAAACATGTCCAACTGCTTCCCCGACGTCGACTATGTCGACTACTTCCTCTACGCGGAGCCGATCGCCTCCTCACCGACGTCTTCTTCCTCTTCTTCGTCTCCGGCGCCCGTAGCTGTTCGAGCCTCGCCGCCGTCGACTCCGACCACCTCCGGGCCAGCCGAACACACCTCTGTGTTTGTGGTGAGCGCCTCCACCTCCTCATGCTCTTTTCCCCCTCTTTAGCGCCCTCTAGCACCGAGTTCCTCGAGCGCCCGAGTTCGTCGCCGTCGGGCCTCGTCTCCGGCGAGTGTCCTGACCACCGTAGACCGTGTTTTGCTGCCCGTTCGCTTCAGCTCGTCACGTAGATGCTGCCTGTGTAGTCGCTGCTCCGCCTAGGCCGTTGCTTCGTCGCGTAGATGTCCGTCGCCGCCGCTCTGTCATGTGCTCGCCGCCGGTGATGTAGTGCTTGCTAGGGGCTGCGTCTGCTTCGAGTGGATGCGGCTCTCCCCCAGGAGCGCACCGCACCACTCCGCCGTGCCTTTTGGTCGCCGGAGCAGCTCCGACGAGCAGCTCCGACTAGCAGCTCCGACGAGCCCCCTGTTTTCCCCTGCTCTGCATCTTCAGTTAAGTCTTCAGATATAGCACCTGTTCTGTGTCAAGGTTCGATCGCTAGCGCAGTGGCCGTGTCTTCGTCAGTTAAGCAGCAGGTCGTGTGTTCAAATCTGTGCGGGGCAGTGGGCATTTCGCCCCCTTTTTGTTTTCCCTAAGAGGCTGACTGGCGGGCCCCACCTGCGAGCCTCAGTGTGTATCTCCAGCCCCCGCGCGCACCCGCTCGCGCCATCTCAGCGCAGCCGGGCCCCCTTGTCAGTGGCTCTGGCTAGCGTGGGCGTGGGTCACTTTGACTCCTGCCCTTATTGTTTTTCTTTTCTGTTTTCTTTTTCTTTTTCTTTTCTGCTTTATCTTTGTTTAATTATTATTTGTTGATATATTCTTCTGATGCAAATAAGTCTTATATGAAAAGTGCTTAGAATTTCATGTAGATTATGAATATGCTGGTTGTTGGCATGTTTAAAACATTTAAAATGCTGTTTGAATTTATTCTTGTTTTAAATATGCTTAAACTTGGAAAAATCATAACTAAATATCTACAACTCCAAATTTAACAAACTTTATATGCATTTGGGGTGGATAAATGTGTAGAATATTTTGGTGCTTTTGTTTAGCATGTTTGACAACTTTATAACAGAAGTTTTTCAGATCTGTCCCAAATGCATTTAAATTAATATGGGAGTTTCTGGAAATTGTTGTTTATTATTTCCAGCCCATTTAAATGTGCTAGCATGTTGCTGTAATATTAGTTGCACCCTTGCCATGTTAACCAACTCCTTTAAAACTTGTTGGATGCTTGTTTGAACAACCTAAATAAACTTGATAGTTGTTCTTTTGTTTGTTTTCTTTCTTGTGAGTGCTCTTGTTTGATTATGTTGTGTTGCACTCTTGTGACCCTAGGCCATGCATCATATCTACTCTTGTCCTTGTTCATCATGTTCAGGCATCATGTGTCTGAGCATTGCATTATGATTGGTTGTGTTCCGTTGTTGCATTGTTGTGTTTTGTGCCTCTTTGGTTTTATATTTGCCTAATAACTAAAACTTGCATAGGGCGTTGCAAACCCGAGTTCTTAATTAACAACCCTGGGCCAGTGCTCCTCATGAGTGTTGGTCCAAACTGAGCAGACTACGGGGCCACCTCGAGGAAACTCAAGGGCTGGTATACACCTGTAGGATGACTCATCCGGTCGTGGCCTGAGACGAGATACGTGCGGCTACTATCAGGGTGTCGGCACGCCGGGAGGTATTGCTGGATTAGTTTTACCTTTGTCGGAATATCTTGAGCACGGGATTCCGAGAATACTCGGGTCTTCCCACCTTGGAGTTGCGACTCCGCAGATCGTGAGCTTGTGATGGGCTAAGTTGGGACACCCCTGCAGGGTTTGATCTTTTGAAAGTCATGCCCGCGGTTATGTGGAAGATGGGATTTGTTAATATCCGGTGGTAGATAACTTGACACCATGTTCAGAATACACTACCAGCGTGAGTAACCGTGATGGTCTCTTTCCCAAGGGGGTTCGAGAAGTGAACACGGTGGGGTTATGTTTGACGTGAGTAGTTAGGATCACTTCGTGATCATTTTGACGATCGTTGGCACTTGTTTCTCTCCTCTCTCTAAACCCGTAAGTTAGTGCTAGTGCTACTACAACCTTGTTTTAAGCCTTTTCCACACCTAAGGCTTTGATAGTAATGCTACCCGGGAACGGGATTGCTGAGTCCTCCGTGGCTCATAGATTCTACACAACACCAGATGCAGGTACCGTTGAGAACTACACAGGTGGTGGTTCAGAGTTGTATTGGGAGTTCGATGAAGAGTGTGGGCGATACTACGTGTCTTACCCCGAGGATCAGTAGGGATCTTACTAGGATGATCGGGACCTTGGGTTGCTTTATTTATGGTATCTTTCATTTGGATCTTCATCCGTAGTCGGACTCTGATGTTATTTGGATGATGTATGTTAATGTATTACATTGTGTGATGTGGCGAGTGTAAGCCAACTACTCTTTTACATTTTCATCCCCTCTTTTACATGAGTTGTGCAAAGATACCATACTTGAGATCATTCTAGTATGTGCTTATGCCCTTTAGTCGTGCCTCGACACGTGGGAGGCATAGTCACATACTGGGCATTACAAGCTATTAGAATTATACTCAGGATAATGTTGTCTCTCTTGTCCTGCTTCAGCCTCGCCATCGTACAACTCACCAGAGCTGATCTAACAACGAAACCCTCCATCACAGTTGATCAGTACCCTTGGCTCCATCTCTAGGCGCCTAAGATCTTCTTCCCCTCCTCGGATTGCCACATCAGTCGCAACATCCTCAGCGACCAACCCAATGATGCTGAGATCGACATGGCTTCGCCAAAGAGGTTGTACACTTGTTGCATCGCTTTTTTACTCTACATGTTATATATATTCTCCACTGAGCACACGTAGTAACGTGAAATACGATTAGTTTCTCCTATATAACAAGCAGTAAGGTACCATGCAACCTAGCTATCTGTGGTGGACTCTCTTGAAAGCCATCATTATTTCTGTGTGTTTGAGCTGTGCATTTCTAGATGGGCTTGGGAGTTGAGCTAGTAGGGCAGTGGCATGGGTCCAAAGTAGTAGAAGTAGCACAAAAATATTATTGGAGTGTAGGCTTTTCCCTGTTCAAGCCTGCCTACTAGAATCGCCAGTACTTGAAAGGAAAAATGAAGGAAAAACATAGGAATTCGAAAGTTTCCTATGGTACTACTATTCATGCATTTGGTTCAAAGGAATGGAGCAAAGGAAAACTATAGGATTTGTTCCTTTAGTGTCTCCTTGATATAAAAACCATAGGAATTTTAATATCCACTTGGCCTCCTTTTTAAATTTCTATTCATGAAGCACAATACTATGAGATAGTAGCATAATAGCATTATAACTATACATTTTCTTGTGGTTTGACGTAATTTCACCATGCTTCTTTGCATTCATGTGATCTTCCAATTCTTGTGAACCAAACACCCAAATTGACAGAAATCTTGTGTTTTTAAATTCTCTGTTTTGCACGTGCATTCCTATCCTATTCATGTGTATTTCATATCCCTGCATTGTGAGAATCCTCCAATTCAAACAAGCCCTTACATAATTACTTTTATTACAGATATGTATCAAAGAAAACCTTGTGTGGTTTGTCCCGCTCCTGCCGCGATGTGGTCCACCCCAGCTCAGCTGCTCCTATGATGGAAGGGTTCACCACAACAAGGATCCGCCTCCAGACTGTCTTTTGCCGCCTCAGATCTTCTTCCCCGCCACCGGCAGCCACGACAACCGCATTAGCATGCCCAACTGAGCAGAGGACCTTGAGGACTACACGGGTCCGCAAGAGAGGTTGCACTCTTTCGTGTACGCTTACATTATACATCGCTTAACATGATGACATGCTACTTTATCATCCTGTTCACCGATTATACTCTGAGTCAGGTCCAAACTAATGCTCAAACTTGAGTTTTTAAATGGTTGTGGGGTACATATTGGGGCAGCAATCAATACTATATGTCTACTATCTGATTAATCTCGGGTGTCTACTATGAGTTTCATGTTGGGTGAAAACAAACATTAAAGGAGCAATTATCTGTATTTTTTAACTGAAGGTATTATCTACCTGCTATCATTGGTTTTGGGTCTATCCACAATATGCACTCCTTACTTAATCTCACTATGTTTTATTCCTATGCATGTCAGTTATTGTACACAATGGTACTGAACATGTAGAGCAAAAGAGACGAGCCTTGTGTGGCAATAAAATTTCATGCAAATGTCGCTCCATGGTGGGCGCAAAAGCAACCCCCCTCCCCCTATTCCAGACTGTAATCAAGAGGAAGATAATTGTTCAGAGGGGGGTTCAGAGGGAGCAGACCACTCCTATTTAACCCCTCAGGTCTATTGCTCTAACTTGGCATGCTGATGTTGGTCATATCATGCATATGGTGCCTTGCATTGCTTACTTTACACATAAAATATGTCATCTTATGAGTTTAGACATGTATTATGTGAATGCCATCTGTTTAGTTTCTATCTCATATATGTGAATCATGCAATGACATCTTGTTTAGCCAGGCATCATATATGTGAGTTTTGCAATGCCATCCTGGTTAGCCAGTCATCTTATATGTGAATTATATCATGCCATCCTTTTTTACTACATAATAATTTTTTAACAATGTTAGTACATTCAATTACTCTTCGTGTGCATCAGCCATTCGACACGCTCATGGAAAAATCTGGAGTGAAACCAGGTCTTCACAGCAGACAATGCTATCTGGCAAAGCGCATGTCTTGCTGGTTACAGATGCTCCTCAGAGGAGGATTCAGAGATAGATGACCAGTCCTATCCCCCCCCCCGAGGTGCATGCTCTAACTTGGCAGGGTTATATTGCTCATATCGTGCATATGGTGTCTTGCATTGCCATGTTATTGGCTTAGTTTAGACATGCTTTGTGTGAATGCCACCTATTTAGTATCTAGTTACCATATATGTCAATTACGCAATACCATCTTGTTGTAAGACATTATATATGTGAATTATGCAATGCTATCTTGTCGCAAGGCATTATATATGTGAATTATGCAATGCCATGCTGTTTAGCCAGGCATCATATATGTGAATTATATCATTCCATCCTTTTTTGTATTACGTATTCCATTTGCCAACAATGTTTATATTCAACTACTCTTCGTGTGAATCAGCCATTTAAATTGGTGATGCAAAAATCTGGAGTGAAAACAAGGTCCTTAGAGCAGACAATGCTACCTGCCGAAGCAAATATCTTGCTGGTTACAGATAGCTCCTCGGAGGAGGATTCAGAGACAGGTGACAAGTCATATTCCCCCCCCCCCGAGGTGTATGCTCAAACTTGGCAGGGTTATATTACTCATATCATGCATATGTTGTCTTGCAATGCTTAGTTTTTACATCATATACACAATATTGAATGCCATCTGCTTAGTTGACACATCATATATGAGATTTCTCTATGCTCACTTGCTTAGTATATAAATCATATATTTGAATGATATCATGCCATGATGTTTACATAGACAACATGTGTTTGAATTATGGCATGCCAACCCATTTTCTAAAGAAATAGTATAGTTATCATCTCATCCTATTTACATAGTCATCATATCTTGAACTATGTCATTCTATCCGTGAATTATATCATGCCATCATGTTTCCATCCATGTATCTGAATTAAGGCATGCCAACCACTTTAATAGACACATCGTATAGTTATATCATGTCATCCTTTTACATAGTCATCATTTTTTGAAGTATGTCATTCTATCATGTTTAGTTAGCCATCATATATGTGAATTTGTGTCATGCTATCCCATTTAATTAGCTATCATATATGTGAAATTGTGTCATGCTATCCCGTTTGGTTAGACAACATAAATGTGAATTATTTCATGCCCTATTTTCTTCCCTACTATCCATTGCACTTGTCTATCATACAATGTATGTACATTCAATTACTTTTCTTATTTGTCAACCATTTGAATTGGAGAGGGTGATGGCAGTATCTATGTGAGTAAAAACATGGTCCTCAGAGAAGATCGTGCTACCCGTCGATGCAGATAGAACCACGGTTGTACTTGCCCAAGAACCAGCCCCACTACACATAACCCAGACTCACACAGATACTACCCCTACCCATTTGGATAGAGAACCCGCTGCACCCCTTCTAACCCCAACCCTAGCAGACAATAACCCGGTTCTAATTGACACAACACCGTCTCCACCATAGAGCACCCAAACACGAGCAGTTAGTAAGGAAAGTGCAGTGCCCAAAGCACGAGGACCACCACTCTGAACCCCAAGTCAACGCTTAAAGTAGAAGAAGAATTGTTCTCAGGTCAGGTTTCGTAGCTATGGTTCATACTCCTTTGCTCTAGCATCACTGTGTTTACTCATACCAACTGATTTCAAATTTGAAGGATGCAATTGAAACTCCAATGGTGCAAAAGGTATGTTTTAGACATGTTTCTTTAACTGCTTTGCTGTTGTAACTTGCTCTATGTTGATTCCAGTTTCAATGAATAAGTAGTTATGTTCTCATGGCATGCACATTACAAGTGTTGTTAGTGTTGTGTAGTTTTCCACACTTATATTCTGTCTATGATGCTTTGTCTTAAACATATATGATTTGAACTATCTCTATCTTGATTTAGCAACATAAACTAGAATGATATAGACCATAAAGTGACCGTACTACATAGATATACGTTTGTTTCATGTTGTTATCATGTCCACCTTACAAGTAAACTGGTTTACCAAAATGAGTTTCATCTACAACATGGTAAACCTGTGATGTGTCTACTTGTTCCTCTTGTAGAATGCCGACAAAATATTGGAGAAGAGCACCCCATTATGCAATGGTAGAGAAAGATATGCAGATAGGGTTCAAGATAGTGAGACAACCCTGTTGGTCTCCAAGAAAGCTGATAAAAATTATCTTGTAGACAGTGAGACCCAAACTTGTGCCTTGATGCAGTGTTTGAGTTACTGGCCACTACTGCTGGCACAAACTCTTCGAACTCGCTGCCTGATCAGTTCGGTTTCTTGAGTCTCACCTTCAAGTTGAAAGACATCGATCAGATGTGCTGTGATAGGAAGCCGAAGGACTCAGGAAGTCCCTGCAGAATTCAGATGCATACTTTCTGGTGCAACAACAAGTGCTGGAGGATTTAAGCGCCAAACAAGAGAAAGCTAAGAAACTTGCTAAGCATCTTGCCACCATGGTGGATACCTAGGATATTGTTTCTAGAGCTCTTGTGAATTGGTTTCAGTTCTGGATTTGTTTTGATGCGGCGTTTATTTGCACTGGTCGCCAACTTTGACAACTAGTGTATGTAATATGCTGCTTTGTTCCACTTATTTACACTGGTGGCAAACTTTGATGTCCGGTGGTTGTAATATGTGTAATGGCCGTAATAGCCTAGTGTATGTTGCTTGCTTATTTATTTCCTTGTTGTCGTGTTTATTTGTTTGCTTGTAGACAGTGCAGTTCTTTTCCCCCGGTTTGCTAGTGGCCGCAATAACCTATTTTTAAAAACTAGGCCACAATAACCATGTGCAACATGCGGACCGTTGTCACCATGGCCTTCTACAAGCCATAGAATCAATGGGCCTTCTACGGGCCGTATGGTCGATTGGCCAAACATGGGCCAATAACGGACCGCATTATGGGGCGTAAACGGGCTAAACTGGCAGCCGTCCATTCATGGGCCGACCATAACGGGCCTTTAAGAGGCTGACGAGTATAACTGGCTTAATTCCATCAACAGACATAACAAGTCGTTAATGGAACGTACTTGATGACGCTATGAAAACGGCCCAACGGGTCAATGGGCCACAAACGGGCCGACTTTAACCACGGGCTGAATTTGGTCCACAAGCGGAAAAGGCCAGTAACGGACCGTAAGCTACCGAATGCTACAAATCAGCCCAAGAATAAATGGGCCCTTAAAAGGCCGAAAGATAACACAAGCTGGGAGCAGCCCAATGGAGTAATGGGCCGTTAATGGGTATGAAGCGATATACTGTTCATTATGGGCCAGTTTCACTACGAGCCATTAATGTGCCAAGAGTTACAAATGGCGTCATATGGGCCGGAATACGTCATGGCCCGTACATGGGCCGGAAGTTACAACGGGCTGGAATCATATTGGACGGCCCAGATGAAGCTAGTGGGCCGAATTAGGAAAGGCCATGATGGGTCGTGAGTTACCAGGCCTAAATGGGCTATATGCGAGCAGGCCGTTGATACGTCTCAAACGTATCTACTTTTCCAAACACTTTTGATATTGTTTTGACCTCATTCTTGCATGATTTGGACTAAACTAACTCGGACTGACGTTGTTTTCAGCAGAGCTGCCTGTATGGTTTATTTGTGTGCAGGAAAACGGATTTTTAGGTATCTCAGAAAAATCCACGAAAATTCACAGAAAATCCACGCACCCGAAGGAACCAGGTGCCAGAAGTGGGGCCAGATGGGGGCCAGGGGGTGCCCAGGCGCCCTGTGGGCGCCCCCCCCCTGGGCCGCGCCGGGGGGGGCGCCTGGGTGGGGCCCACACCCCCTGGTGCCCTACTTCGCCTTGTATTTTTACTCCCGACGCATAAACCCCAGATCAGAAGTTCTTTCGTAGTTTTTCGTCGCGGAGCCGCCGCCACCCTTTGTTCTTCCTCGGGAGGGCTAATCTGGAGGCTGATTTGGCCTCCGGAGAGGGGAGATCGTTGCCATCGTCATCATCATCACCACTCCATCATCCCTCCATGACTTCTCCCTCCATGTGTGAGTAATTCCCCTGCTGTAGGCGAAGGGGATGGTATGGATTGGATGAGTTAGATCATGTAATAGCTTATCAGATTGTTGGGGGCATGTTGCCTATCATCTACTATGGTGTTTATCATCTTTGCTTCAACTTGTTATTCTTAATGCTTGACACTTAGGGCCCGAGTGCCATGATTTCAGATCTGAACCATATGTGTTTGTATGAATATATTTGTGTTCGTGATCCTATCTATGAGTTGTTTGCACCTGTTATGGTTCGGAACCGGCGATCCCAAAAGTGACAGCTTGGGACACCAAAGGGGACGGTCCGTAGTTTGAGGATTACATGTATCCATTAAGTTCATTGCTTTGTTCCGGTGCTCTTTGACATGAGCACCTTAATATCCATAAGTTCCTTTTGGCCCCGTTCGTAGCGGGATGGTAGGACAAAAGATGTTGTGCAACTTCTTATTGCAAGCACGTACAACTACCTACGGGATACATGCCTAATGTTTGATATTTGCCTAGATGATCATTACTTTTCCGTGTGCCGTGCCCCAAGTTAGAATCTATCTCATCCATGCAGCGCCCAACCATCGATCTCCCTAGCCTATAGTATTTTAAACCTTGCTTGACACTAGTTGCTACTTTTGCCATTTACTACTGCTATTTACTTTTGCTCTTTACTTTTACTATTACTATCATCACTATCATATCACTGTTACCACTTATCTTTTGTTGCAAGTAAGTATATTTCAGGTGCGGTTGAATTGACAACTCAACTGTTAAAGCTTATAAATACTCTTTGGCTCCCCGTGTGTCGAATCAATAAATTGGGTTATTCTTACCCGCGAAGACTATCTCGATCCCTTACGGTTGAGGGTTATCAAGTACCGTTTTCTGGCACCGTTGCCGGGGACCATAGCAATATTTACAAGTCTACTTGAGGTATCCTACCTGCTGCACTTTATCCACTATGGGTAAGAAAGGAGACCCCAAGGTTCCGATCTTACTATCCACTACAAGAAGAGGTACTGCTCTGAGCACTAGTGCTACGCTTGATTCACCTTCCGTTATGAGTAAGTTTGCCTCACCACCACCACATGATGCTCCTACTGAATCTGATACTATGTCTGATACTCTTGATGATGCTTCTACTACTTTTGATGATATTAGTTCGCTTGGTTATGCTCTTGAGAAACAAATTGCTGCTGCTGCTAAAAAGTCTGGAATTGAACTCCCTGTTACTCGCTACCCTAATGGTGAAACTTATGATTATCCTGATTTGAGTAAACTCAAGGAGAGTCTCCTTGATGATGATTACTATATACTAGATGAAGAATTATGCAGGGAACTGACAGAGTTTTCCGGCTCTAACCCTGAAGCTATTAAGAAACTGTTTGAAAAACACTCTTTGAAGAACAAAACCGTTCCTAATCCTGAATTTGCTACATCTCCTATATGCATTGATGATCCTGATTATGATTTCTCTGTTGATCTTTCACTTATACCTATGGTTGAAGCTGACCCCTTTTATGGCAGAGAAAATGATGATGCTATTGCACACCTAACTAAACTCGGTGAGTTGGGTAGCCTGTTTACCACAGATGAAAAGATACGGTACTTTTATGTGACCAAGCTTCTTCCTTTCTCGTTGAAGGAAGGTGCTAAAGCATGGTATGATTCACTCCTATGCGGTTCCATTAAGAGTCCTCAGGACTTAGCTCACTCTTTTGTTGATAAGTACTTTCCTGCTCACATGCAACATGCTGCTTTACAAAGAATTTATAACTTTAAACAGTTGCAGGATGAGTCCCTCCCTAAAGCTTGGGGGAGGTACTGCGGTCTGATTCGGGCTAGACCAGGACATGAAATCCCTAAGAATGAATTAATCGATATATTCTATGCTGGTCTAACTGATGAATCCAGGTCCTATTTGGACAGTTGTGCTGGTTGTGTTTTCAGGAAAAGAACACCGGACGATGCGGAAGATTTAATGGGCAGGATTGCCAAAAACCATGAAGATTGGTCCGTCCCTGAACCACCTCCACCAACAAAGAAGAGGGGCATGTTTATTCTGAACCCCGAGGATATACGAGAAGCAAAGAAGTCTATTAAAGAGAAAGGTATTAAAGCTGAAGACGTGAAGAATCTACCCCTTATTGAGAAGCTATGTGAGCCTACCACTCACCCTCCTATGGTAGAGGTACACTCTCTTTTAGATTTCAACGCAAGTGACATCCCTCATGGTAAGCCTCCTGATCAATGTTTAGATGAGTTTGCTAATTTTATTATGAAACAGAATCATTTTAATGAGAGGATAGAAAGTCAGTTGCATGATAATTCCCTTGCTATCAAAAGACTGCTTGATGTTTTAGATAGAACAGTTAATGATGTTCAATGTCTTGTGAAGCATTTTCATATGGTTCAAACTCAGCTTGATCAAATTTCTAATGTGCAAAGAGATTTGCTTGCTAACAATGCCAAACAAGATAATTTGTAGGCTTTTGGGATTAAGACCCGAGGAGGAACTAGCACTCAAGATCCTCTTTATCCAGAGGGACATCCGAAGAGAATCGAGCAGGATTCTCAAATGCAGGAAGAAGAAATTGTTGTCTCTCCAAAGAAGAAGAAGAAACATAAAGAGACTGACAATTCTAATGATCCTATTGCAGATGAAGAACCAGCTATTGATCCCAACAGTGTATCTATCTCCGATGTCGAGACTGAAGACGGTGCTGAACCTGAAGGTAATGATAATGAGAAGAATGATCCGCCTAAAGTTCGAGAAGAAGAAGCACCTGACAAACGTAAGAGGTACACTAAAGAAGACTTCGTCGCAAGAAAACATGGGAAGGAGAGAGAACCATGGGTACAGAAACCCATGCCCTTTCCAAGTAAGTTAATCAAATCCAAAGAAGAAGAGCATTATAATAAGTTTTGTGAGTGGATTAAACCTCTTTTTCTTCAAATCCCTTTGACTGATGCTATTAAGTTACTTCCTTAATCAAAATATATGAAAGATATTGTCACTAACAAAAGAAAAGTTCCTAATGATGCAATATCTACTATGCTTGCTAACTATTCTTTTAGTGGAAAGATTCCTGAGAAGCTCGGTGATCCAGGTATACCCACCATTCCTTGCTCGATAAAGAATAATTATGTCAAAACTGCTTTACGTGATCTTGGAGCAGGAGTGAGTGTTATGCCTCTCTCTCTTTACGAGAGGCTTTGTTTAGAGAAACTAATTCCTACAGATATCTCCCTTCAGATGGCTGACAAGTCAACCGCTGTTCCGATAGGTATTTGTGAGGATGTTCCCGTAGAAGTTGCTAATTGTTTAATTCTTACTGATTTTGTTGTGCTTGACATGCCCGAGGATGGGAGCATGTCCACTATTCTTGGTAGACCTTTTCTTAACACCGCAGGTGCTATTATTGATTGCAATAAAGGGAAGGTTACCTTCCATGTGAATGATAAAGAACACACGGTATATTTTCCGAAGAAGATCGACAGGAGGCATGCCCTCAACTCCATAGAGAATATCGAGACCGTGAAAATTGGAGAATGGGACTGTCCACTACATGTGCCTCACAAATATAAAACTATCATGGTGGGGACAATGTCCATCAAAGTAAAGGTTCAGTGATTACTTCGTAAGAGGTGAGACTTTTTGCTCTATATATCGCTTGTTTGTTGGTAAGACTTGGTCAACCTTACTAGTAAACATGTTTTATATGGATAAAAAGTTGAGCTTGTTATGTTTTCACTTGTTTTTAGTTTTGTCCTACTTGCTGTACCAAGTATTTATGTTTTTGAAGCTTCACAATACTACTAATTGCTTCAAGTTTTTAGAGAGTTTCGCAGCTTTTTGAACTTCGAAAAAATTTCAACAGTGAAGTTTTCAGAAAAAATCCAGAAAAATTATAATAAAAATTTTCACAACGGGAGAGACCCAGAAAGTCTTGGGGCCAGCCAGGAGGGGCCACCAGTGGCCCAGGCGGGCAGCTGGCGCGGCCCAGCCCCTGGCCGCGCCCACAGGGCGCCTGGGGCCCACGGGACCCCCCTCCAGGTATGTCTTCTTCCTTCCTCTCTCTCTTTCTCCAAAAACGCGAGTTCTGTTGTTGTTCTTGTGTTCTTGCTGTTCTTGGAGGCGATTTCTTCAATCTCTCTCTACAGCCCCTCATTTGAGCTGAAATTTTGAGCAAATACTCCCTGGTATGTGACTCCTCCACCCCTCCAATTAGATTTTTGATTGGTGGCCTCATTTGTGAGTATTTAGTAGTTCTTGGTGCTGTAGAGATGAGCTTGCATGCATGTGTAGAAAGTTATTTTCCAAGTTTTGATGCAAGTTTATGCCTTGGGCAAGTGAGTTGAGTAGTTTGCCTTAGCTCACTTTGTTTTAATCCTCGTTTTTGTAAATTGTAAAAAAAATTCAGAAATGAGTTTGTTAGGTAGGGCAAAAGGGTGGCTTGAGAAGAGGAGGCCCGCACACTCCGATCGAGTTATTAGAGCCGCAGCTTCACCATCGACTGCTAGGGTAAGCTATAATGAAGATCATGTGCCCCTGGAGTTGTTGGAAGACACAAGTCCAGCACGTGCGATGACATTCCCATGTGATGAATTCATGGAAGCTGCGGGAATCAAGGATGAGTTTTATAATCTTTGTGCTAATGCAGGTTTGACACGGCTGGTCACGAGCCGTGTTACTCAGTATCAAAAACTCACCTCCAGTTTCATTAACAGTTTTAGATATAATCCTGATTCAGGTGCTATTGAGTTTAAAATTTATAATGATCTTATCACCATGACTTTGGGGAATTTTTGTGAAATAATAGGTGTGCCAAATGTTGGGAGGACGGCAAGGATGGCCACTCAGCCCTCCGAGCTGAAAACCGTCATCAACTCTCTCTGCAGCATGGGTACGAGGGATATTCATCGGTCGAAGATATCCAGCATCTTATTTCCTCACCTCAGGTATTTTGCATATTATATTGCTAGAGGGGTGTTAGCTCGTGACAACACGAGGAGCATTTCTGCTCCGGATATTGCTATCCTGGCAGCAGCCCTCTCAGGGAGGTCTGATTATAATCTGGGTACCTTAATTGCTCGACGCCTTGCTATGAACGGTAACAAGGGGGACTTATATGGTGGCGTTTATGCCACACTTATCTTAGAGCATCTTGGAGGCACCCCACACCCTGATGATACTCCTTTTACTTATTTAAGCTTTGATCTTGCTGCTATGAAAAGGCATAAGTTTGTTACCATGGGTTCTGAGCTTGATAACCTTGTTTATATCTTGCGTTTCGGAACTACCGCGAAACGCGAGATCCGTCTACCTGCACCTCTTTTGTTTGATTTTTCTCGCAGGAACGGATGGTCCTTTGATGTTGTCCAGTTCGATGAGTTCATGGTCCAGCATCAGTTTCATAACCCCATGGAGGGGGTTGTGCCCGACGAGGAGAGGCACGGTGAGATACCACATTTTCAGGAAGAGACCGCCACCGAGTTTGGTGAAGGGTCTTCCTCTGTTTGGCGTTCGGAACCTTCCTCGTGGGAGACTCCGAGGAGTTCGGTGTACGCGCCAGCATCCTTCTACGACCCTTGGACTCACCACCATACCCCTGGAGCAGGAGGCTCCTGGGGGCAGTAGCTGCTACCAACTTAGGCCAAAAGCCTAAGCTTGGGAGAGTACGTGCCCTTCTCACTTTTCCATTGTATTATCCGTTTCATTCGCTTTGATCTTTTCGAAGTTTTTGCCCGTTCTTCTTTGTTTCTCTCTTTGCAAAAACAACAAAAAGATTTTCTCTTTCTTTTGCTTTTATTCAACCTTTGAAAAAAACCAAAAAAATTTCCTTTCTCTCTTTAGTTTGCTTTGTTTTCAGAGATCAGCTCGAGTCCGTGATGGCATTTGATTATATTTCCTACGTTCGATCGTGCAAGTGACAAGCAGTGATGACGAAGATCGACTGGAGGGAAGCAACAAGGAAGACCGGTATGAACTCTTTTTGTTTCTACTTTTGTACATATGCCTGTACTTATGATCTAGAGACCAGCTTGTAGCGACATAGTGCTATGTTTACAATGCTCTTCTAGTGGTTCATGCTTTCCTTGTGGCTAGTCCCGAATAACTAGAGTATATAATGTGTTATTGAAATGATCTACATGCATTGCACTGTTCATAGTCTGGTATATGAAGGTGGTATTTCCCTTTAGAGAATTTTTGGATTGACTTGGCACATGCTTACACATGTTTAAGACTAAAAAGTCTACTCTGCCTTGATGATCTTTGAGTTTTAGAATAGTTATATCACTTTCATGCCCGATTCAATGTTGCTTTGTCGCTCTGCATGATTATGACCGTTATTGCTCTCTAGTTGGTCGCTTCCCAGTCTTTTGCTAAACCTCCACCTGTACTAAGCGGACTAACTGCTTGTGCATCCAAACCCTTTAAACCTGTTATGCCATATGAGTCCACTATACCTTCCTATACATGGTATTTACCTGCCATTCCTAACGAAGACTTTCATGTACCATCTCAAAATTAATCAAAAGCATTTCTCTTTTTGTGCCTATGTTTTAGCTCATGAGGAAGTAGTAGTTAATTCATAATCTTTTTAAGTTGGACAAGTTTCACCCCTGGATTGCATGTATAATGTGCAAACCCCTAATACGAAAAGGAACTGGCATTGAGTGCGCCCGTCTCAAAAAGATAATATAACAAACAAACCCTCCTTCACGCTTTGTTCATGAGAAATCAGAAAACTTTGGCAGTGATAAACAAAGGAGATTAAGAGGATGTGATCGTCCTCATGCGGGAGCCGTTCCTCGAGACTTGTCTAGCTTAAAAAGTGATTGAGTTATCTGCTAGCATTCGTTGATGAAATATGCACCTCTCAAAAACATATTTACTTCTGTTTTTAAAACCAAGAGCTCTGGTACATGTTTAGTTTTTGTTTCCGATCACGGGTTTTCAACTTTGCCAATAAAAGCCACGGTTCGAGAGTCTCACCTTCTTTCTTCAAAGCACCGACTAGGAGAGCATAATTGTCATTCTGAGTGTAATGTGCATTGTCCCAAAGTATTACATTGTCTTCTGCATACTTGTGATATGATTTATTCTGAAATTCTTAGTTCTAGTCTCCTTTAAAACTCTGGAGGAGCCTCTGCATTTATGTTTTGCTTCACTCATGGAGGCTAGCGAGATACCACACTAATATGCTCAAGCTATGTGCAATGTAATATTGTCTTGATTTTTAGTAATATATTATTTACTTTTAAGTATTTGTGACTGGTCACTTGAAAGAAGGATTGCTCCCTGCATTGTCCTCATAAGTACTGTTTCAATACTTGCTAAACTATTTTCGTAGTACATGCTTATATACATCTAATGAAGCAAAAGAGTTTGTCAAAGTTTTCTTTGCCGCGTCCAGTTCGTTGAACTGAATTGCTTGAGGACAAGATATATGCTAAGCTTGGGGGAGTTGATACGTCTCAAACGTATCTACTTTTCCAAACACTTTTGATATTGTTTTGACCTCATTCTTGCATGATTTGGACTAAACTAATCCGGACTGACGCTGTTTTCAGCAGAGCTGCCTGTATGGTTTATTTGTGTGCAGGAAAACGGATTTTTAAGTATCTCAGAAAAATCCACGAAAATTCACAGAAAATCCACGCACCCGAAGGAACCAGGTGCCAGAAGTGGGGCCAGAGGGGGGCCAGGGGGTGCCCAGGCGCCCTGTGGGCGCCCCCCCCCCCGGGCCGCGCCGGGGGGGCGCCTGGGTGGGGCCCACACCCCCTGGTGCCCTACTTCGCCTCGTATTTTTACTCCCGACGCAGAAACCCTAGATCAGAAGTTCTTTCGCAGTTTTTCGTCGCGGAGCCGCCGCCACCCTTTGTTCTTCCTCGGGAGGGCTAATCTGGAGGCTGATTTGGCCTCCGGAGAGGGGAGATCGTCGCCATCGTCATCATCATCACCACTCCATCATCCCTCCATGACTTCTCCCTCCATGTGTGAGTAATTCCCCTGCTGTAGGCGAAGGGGATGGTATGGATTGGATGAGTTAGATCATGTAATAGTTTATCAGATTGTTGGGGGCATGTTGCCTATCATCTACTATGGTGTTTATCATCTTTGCTTCAACTTGTTATTCTTAATGCTTGACACTTAGGGCCCGAGTGCCATGATTTCAGATCTGAACCATATGTGTTTGTATGAATATATTTGTGTTCGTGATCCTATCTATGAGTTGTTTGCACCTGTTACGGTTCGGAACCGGCGATCCCAAAAGTGACAGCTTGGGACACCAAAGGGGACGGTCCGTAGTTTGAGGATTACATGTATCCATTAAGTTCATTGCTTTGTTCCGGTGCTCTTTGACAGGAGCACCTTAATATCCATAAGTTCCTTTTGGCCCCGTTCGTAGCGGGATGGTAGGACAAAAGATGTTGTGCAACTTCTTATTGCAAGCACGTACAACTACCTACGAGATACATGCCTAATGTTTGATATTTGCCTAGATGATCATTACTTTTCCGTGTGCCGTGCCCCAAGTTAGAATCTATCTCATCCATGCAGCGCCCAACCATCCATCTCCCTAGCCTACAGTATTTTAAACCTTGCTTGTCACTAGTTGCTACTTTTGCCATTTACTACTGCTATTTACTTTTGCTTTTTACTTTTACTATTACTATCATCACTATCATATCACTGTTACCACTTATCTTTTGTTGCAAGTAAGTATATTTCAGGTGCGGTTGAATTGACAACTCAACTGTTAAAGCTTATAAATACTCTTTGGCTCCCCGTGTGTCAAATCAATAAGTTGGGTTATTCTTACCCGTGAAGACTATCTCGATCCCTTACAGTTGAGGGTTATCAGTCGTTAGCAGGCTTTCGATGGGCCGACCCGTTATCCTTTGACCAAGTCAAATGGGCCGGCCTTTTGACCTGAGCGGGCCCCTGTTGGGTCGTGCCACGTGTCGGCGTATCATTGGCGCCTCCTTTCACTGGTTGGTTGACATCTGTCCACGCGTGGAGCTGACACGTGGTTACTTCGGCCAATGAGACAGTTACACGTGGAAAATTCCCATTGGTCCTCGTTGTTAGCGGGTTATCGAATCCAAAACCGGACCCGATAGCTTAGCGGCGACCCGTTAAGGTGGATGCCACGTGTCGGTTATTCTTGACGAAAGCACTTCCATGACGCGTCATTTATCGTCATGGAAGTGAACACTTCCGTGATGATAATTTTGGTATTTTCATGGAACACTTCTACGACAGCACAGGTATGACTATCTTGATTCTGTCATAAAATCGTCATTGATGTACATGCATGTCAGAAAACGTGACCTACTGTGACAAACACGTATTATCACGGAAGTATTTTCTTTTGTAGTGCATCGCTCAAGCGTAAGGCATGGGAAGGCGCAAATGAAGATTGGGTTGTTTATATTTGGTACAATTACGAGTGGGAACTTGTGAATTTGTACACTCATCAGTGTATTCCACTTTCAAAAATCTCAGACTATCCTGAGGTTGAGCACACTGATACTCTACGTACGTTCAAATATGATCATGGTGATTGTCGTCTACAGAAGATAGCAATTTGTCGAGTTCCCTATCACTCTTGGAATTATACAAACTAGTATGTTGTCGCTATCTTCGACAAGCTTGTTGCCGCACTAATTTCTGCGCCTCGATGGATATTGCTCAAAAATCAGTTTTTGCACACGGATGTGTACTGTGATGCAATTCAATATGAGCATCTTGTGTTTGTTGCCACCATTTCTGGCATTGTTTTTGCATGGGATCCTTATTGTTTCGGCACGTTTGTCTTCCACCGTAATTAGAACTAGCAGGGTGACCCACGCATTTGCGCAGCTAGATTTGTCCGTGTTGTTTAATTTGAACTTTTTAACCATGTATTTGCTATATTTTATTTGACCATGTTATTTCTTATCAATCTGGTTAGTGACCTTGAGAAATTAGACACCGAAAAATAGCAGCAAAATATGATTATTATTTACCTTCTAGAGAAATTTCAAATGAGATTCAATTCAAATAATTATGGCTCATAAACATTGTGTCCTCTCATTCCCCATTTTTGTATCATCAGTGTTATTGCGGTTATGTTCCATTAGGGAAATGCCAAGCATTGCCATGCGTCGACACATGGACACATGGATGTATTACTCTAATTTCTTATGGTGCATGACTTTTGATGTTATGTGTTAATATTAACCAACAATTAAAACATTGTATGTCTTCCAACTCTTGCATATATATACCTTGTCTTTATTTAAGTGTGCCCATGTTATTTGTATAATAACTTACCTTCCTATGATGGTGCTAACGTTGATTTCTCCAAATCATGCTATTTCCGAGAAGTAAAAAGACTTATAACATCCTTGTCAAGAACCTTTTTCTCTAGAGTTACATATACAAAAAGCAAAATAATTTCATTTTCCTCATTTTTGATAGTTCTTCCCACACACTCTATCGATAAGTCAATTCTCCTTATGTGACACCGTAACATTACTTTTTATGTGGACATGCAAATGATTATTATTCCTGGCCGTGTCTATTTTACTTGCACCGAGTTGTATTTTTAAGCACTGTATCAATATTGTACTACATACTTGACATGAAATTTTGATAACACTTTCTCTCTCAGTCACTTTAACCTTAGTTTATTTTCCAAATTATTCTCATTTTATTTTCCTATTTCACTTCTCTATATATGGCCATTTAATTATGAGGTAATGTCGTTAGGTATGACTTATTTTTGTAGCATGATTAAAATAACTTATTGTAGAGTCATTGCTATACAAATGTAAGGTACACGTTTTGTAATTATAAGGTTGACCTTAATATTTCATTAACAGTTAAGAGAATGTCAATCACATGAAAGCCTTAATTATTGGCCAATTTACGCTCACATTTTGTATTAGATGAAGTGTAGTTGACATGCTTTTTTTGCAGCAACAAATCCACTTGATCATCACTTCCGGCAACTATAAAATTCATATGACTAAAATTCAAGCATACCCTGCTAGACTGTGTCCTACCCATGTTTTTTCCCCTTTTCTCAAGATATTGCCAAACCCATGTATGTTGACACATCTAAATAACCCATACACGTTGACATATCATTTTATTTTGTTGTAATCACCCTTTTTGGTTTATACCCATATTTATAAATATCTCTTATAAAAGTTTACTATATATATGAAAATACGTATATCGTACATTTACTCTTTATCCAACCAATAAAAAAATGAGTGTACATATCTCTATCTAGTGCCAGTATTTGGTGCACTGCAATCCATTTTATTTCTCTCTTTTCTCAATATATTTTCTACCCCGTGTATGTTAAGACACCTAAATAACCCATGCAAGTATACACATCATTTTATTTCATCACACATTTTAGTTTTTGATTTGAGCTTGTATTTACAAAGCTTTCATATATATTTATTATATATGAGCATACTCAAAACGTACATTTTTTTTAAACAACAATAAAAAAATGCTTGTACGTTGCACCATGATTTTTTTGTGACAATGGAATATAAATTATTGTCACATGTTCACATATTTCGGATCTCAATTGTCTGTGCATTTTTTATTACCGAACAGAAGAATTTTACGAACTCTTTTTTCCAATCAATTTTTGTTGAGAATCTTCGTCCCAATATTTTAATATGTACGCATACGGTGCGACCACTGCGACGTAGACCATCTCATAATCAATTAGCAGCGCTACAGTTAAACACGTATACGACATAGACTAAACTTAGACATTAATTCAAAAAAAAATCCCAAAAACTACAGTCCATTTATTGGGTCGAATCGACGACCTCCTACAACTGAATTTTTCGAAATTATGAATATTTTCATGAAAATAAAAATATTATTGGAATTTTCGTACAAATTTTGTAAAATAGGAACATTTTTATGATGTGAACAAATTTGAAAAAGGGATAAAATTCTTGAATTTATGAACAAAATAATAGTATTTAGTTTTTAAAACTTCCAGAACATTTTTTTGAATTTATGAACAAAATTGAAGAACATGAGCTATTATTGAATTTGTGAACAAATTAAGAAAGCTGGAACATTTTTTCAATTCCCAAATTTTTTTTGAATCTTGAGAACAAATTTTGAAAAAAGAACAATTTTGAAAAATCCTGAACAAATTTGGAAGCAAGAACAATTTTTTAAAGTACGAACATTTTTTGAATTTTGAGAACATATTTTGAAACAGAGAACAATCTTACAAAACCCCGAACAAATTTGGAAGCGCGAACATTTTTTGAATATGTGAACAAAAAATTGAAATCCGGTACATTTTCTGAATTTCGAAAGTGTCGTACTTTTTTGTGTGATGAGAACAGATTTTGAATTTGGAGAACATTTTTCAAATAACTGAACATTTTTTGGAAACACGAACAATTTTTTTTATTTTTTAAAGAGAAGAATAGAATAAGAAATAAAAAATAAAATCGTAATTTTTTTGTAAAACTGCGAACAAGTTCTGCAAAAGAAAAATAAACTTGAAAAAGAAAATGAAACAAAAAACGAAAAAATGAAAAAAGAAACAGAAACGAAAAAAGAGAAATAAAAAACAATAGAAAGCCAAAAGAAGAACCAGAAAAAATAATACAGGAAAAAACCCGGTTCAGGGAATCTTCTAGAAGGTTCCCCAAACCAGTTGGACGCATTATGTATAAGTGGGCCGGCCCAGGTTTGTCGCTGCGCTGCCCTGTGCGGTAGCCTGACATTTTGCCGCAGCAAGCGGTAAATAGGGATTTCCATTGATTTATCCAAACGGACAATGTCTTGCATGCTCCATCCGACACACTGCTGGATCATATGGGCCAGATGGGCCTCACGCAAGATGTCCAACATGCCTGAACGCGTGTTAGTTTCTGGTGTTTTCCCGAGGGATAAGAGAAACGTGAAGGAGCAAGTAGGAGTCTGGACTGTTTTCTTTTCGGTAACTAGTAAGCTTGCACGTGCAATGCACGTCTCCGCCCAAAGAAAATCCTTACTCATAGAACCCTTCTAAGCCATCTATGCTCGTAGAACCCTTCTAAGCCATCTATATTCTATTGTCTATGTCACATTGGATAATCTATGATGAATCTATGATGAATCTACAATTCAGGTGGGGAAATCTCCCCCCCGGTGAAAATTCAAAAAAAAAAACATTGGATAATCTATGATGAATTGAATTATGCAAGTTGAGTTAGTCACCTTAAATTTAAAAATATGTAATGTGCCTTTTACAAACATTTCTTCCGTAAAGAAATATAAAAGCTTTTTACAGAGGGAGTATGAAAAAGAAATGCTAGAACAAAAAATGGCACTTGTGTCGGCTTTGAATTCACACCAATCAAAGCTTGCAGTCTAGTGATACAGATGTGTTGGATGATTGCATATAACTAAAACATGTAACGGAAGGGAAAGAGTTTTGTAAAGAATGCACATAACGTATTTAATACTCTAATTCCTTCCCCTCCACTTTCATCTACATCTACTCTTACATGCAAATGTTTCACAATCCATGTGGACTGAACTTATAATAAAGTGCGCTTTTACCAGTTTGGCATTTTGTACCTGTTAATTGTGTACATGCAATGCATGTCCTGAATAATAAAGCCAAAATGAAAAGTCTTAAAAGCATAAGAAAGGTAAGAGCATAAAATGCTTTCACCCAGTGGAAAATAAATTCATACATGACATGCTACGTCTAAGCTATATATGAAACATGATCAAGATTCAAAAGGTATATGTTAGATTTGTAAGAAACCGTCCACTTTTAATTATAATTCAAAAATATTTGGTTCAAGTGACTACCTTGGTTGAACAACTGCCATTGCTATGCACTCTTGCTTCTCTTGAGTCTTGACATAGACAATATTCATCTTACAAAAAAGAAATAGCTTTATAAGGATGTAGCCATTAGGATCAAAAGCTTGCAGATGAAATTCCATAGACCTTTTTAAAAAAATCTATAGAGAACATGTGCTGCGACAAAATTGACTAATGTAAGGACCAACGTTGGCATACAACATGGGCGCAGCTCTCTATCTAAAACCATTAGGAAGAGAACAAGAAAAGAACATTTGCAACATTAACATCTGAGCAATTGAAAAAGACATTTCCATGTTAAGGTGCATGCCATATTTCGGTTCAAGTGACTACCTTGGTTGAACAACTGCCATTGCTATGCACTCTTGCTTCTCTTGAGTCTTGAGTCTTGACATAGACAATATTCATCTTACAAAAAAGAAATAGCTTTATAAGGATGTAGCCATTAGGATCAAAAGCTTGCAGATGAAATTCCACAGACCTTTTTAAAAAAATCTATAGAGAACATGTGCTGCGACAAAATTGACTAATGTAAGGACCAACGTTGGCATACAACATGGGCGCAGCTCTCTATCTAAAACCATTATGAAGAGAACAAGAAAAGAACATTTGCAACATTAACATCTGAGCAATTGAAAAAGACATTTCCATGTTAAGGTGCATGCCATATTTCGGTTCAAGTGACTACCTTGGTTGAACAACTGCCATTGCTATGCACTCTTGCTTCTCTTGAGTCTTGAGTCTTGACATAGACAATATTCATCTTACAAAAAAGAAATAGCTTTATAAGGATGTAGCCATTAGGATCAAAAGCTTGCAGATGAAATTCCACAGACCTTTTAAAAAAAATCTATAGAGAACATGTGCTGCGACAAAATCTACTAATGTAAGGACCAACGTTAGCATACAACATGGGTGCAGCTCTCTATCTAAAACCATTATGAAGAGAACAAGAAAAGAACATTTGCAACATTAACATCTGAGCAATTGAAAAAGACATTTCCATGTTAAGGTGCATGCCATATTTACCATGCACTATTTTTATTCAGAATTCCTACCCGTTGTTATTAATACGTTATTATTCTGAATTCCTACTTAGTGTTATTAATTTAGTAAAGATAAAATGCATTCTGTTTATTTTTCATTAATAAGTAAAGGCAGGGAAGAAAGTCATGTGCACACTCTACAGATATAAAAAGCTAATGCAGGCGTTTCTAATCACATAGGTCATTGTTTTCGTGCTGGTGAGACACACAAATGTAGGTGTCGCCCGTTGATGAAATCAGAACTGACAATGCAGAAGCATGAGTACCTTGATGGAGGTGATGTGAGTTCCTTGGACTGGTCGGCAAGGCGATGGGTTCCTCGCCGGGACCGGATCGAGATGAAGGACAGTGGTGCCGTCTGCAGCAGGAGCAGCCGAGGAGGGTGGGGGCGTCTTGACGACTGGAGACCATGTGACTGGTGGAGGCGAGCGTGAGGATCTGTAGCAGTGGTTCTCCGGCGGCGTCCTCGTCGTCGAATCGCGTAGCGGCCGAATAGGACCGAGGGCGGGGCGGAGGCCAGGGCAAGCTGAGCGGCTCGGGTGGCGAAGGGCGTGGCGGCTCCGGCGGCGACCTGCGGCGAAGGGCGAGGCGGGCGGCTCCGGCTTCCGCGATGAAGGGTGCGACGGGCGGCGACCTAGCTGAAATTCCACTCACACACAATCACCACAGTTTAGAGCCTCAACAGTATGATCTAGCTAAAATTTGTCGACCAAAAAATAATTACAGACGCTCTGTATGCTTTCAGCTTCAGCGGGACACCAAATGTACTTTGCCATACTATGTAGCTAAATCATTCCGACAGCTAACTGTCACCAAAAAACAGAAGCAACACCAAAAATTGCGAGTCAAGACACGGGTATAATATTCTGAAATAGAGTTTAGAAAACTGCAAGTTGAGCCAATCTGGAGACTCAAGGGACTAAACATTCAGTATTTGAGAAACTGCAACCTGAGTGTAACGCAGGCACTCACATGGTAGAGTGAGTTCATTCTGTATTTCAATTATACACAAGTCACCATGGCACATTATCTCTGATCTTAATATGTTGACAAATTGGCTGCCTACAGCTGAACTCAAAGATCACCCATGGCACATTATCTCTGATCTTAATACGTGGAGAAATCAACTGTGTACAGCTGAACTCAAAGATCACCACCCTCCCCCGGGCTTGGACCACCAACTGTGATTGAAGAACAGAAACAATACCAACATATGCTAATCAACAAAAATAGAAGTGAGCCGAAAAATGGGATGTAACATTCGGAGGTAGAGTTTAGAAAAGTGCAAGTGATGCAATCTGGAGTCTCAAGAGACTAACACTGCAACCTGAGTATCGCAGGCAGTCACACATGTTAACTTTAGTTATTCTGAACTTTTTTTCGTTATTCACAAATCACCATGGCACAACAGTTCAAAGGCACTAACAAAACAATGCGATGTTCTAGCGGTGATGGAGGGAGTATCTATATCTAGATAAATGCGATGTCTACATACAGATGTATCTATTCACATTTTAGTGTTAGATACATCCATATCTAGATAAATCTAAGACAAGGATTTTGGGATGGAGGGAGTATGTACATAGGGCAACATGCTCGTGGGCTTCTCGGCATCCCTTCCTACCTCAGTTATGACACCAACCTGGAAGTATAGCTACCTTTTCTCACGCTCGATCAACTTTACGCTGATTTCAGCAATGATTTGATGGTGCTTGAACATTGTCTTATTTCCCATATTTGTTCTTTTCACAATTTTATATAAGAAAAGGCAGCGTGTATTTGCTTTTGCGTTTAAGAATCTAAGAGAGAAATAGTATTTGCAAGACTATAGCAACTACCTCAGTGCAAAAACGTACTACAAAGTATTAAAAAGATCCTAAGATGAATGTAATGTATATTTTTTGGAAGTGCACAGCGCAATATTACAGAGTTCGGTAGAGGCTTCAAGCCTGTCAAGTCTAAATGGTAGAATAATTGTTTGTCAGAACTCAACAGGGGAAATGTCTTTGCTATCAGTTTTTTGGTCAGGTTTCTATATAAACATGTGAAATTTCTGTTTGGAAAGAGCGCGTTACCTCTTGAATGCTTGCATTCTTCAGCATCTGCAAGGTAAATCATAAACATGTGAAATACAATTAGCCTTTGTAACATATGTTTCCTACGTAGATGATAGAGCTAGACAATCTCACAGAGAGATCGTCGTCGCCCTGCTTGAAGCTCCTATTTGCTGAAGATGTGACACCAGAGTCGTTTGAGCTTCCACTGGGCAATGTCTAGACAACCTTGAGCTTCATTTCCTCAATCACCTTATCAGCCTCCTTGTTGAACTGAGAAATACAAATAAAGGTGGAATGCCAATCATTTTATCCAGATGACAATGCAAGGCTAAATCATATCATAGAAACCAATGATTATGAGTTTTATGCTTATAGTGTCACGGGGGATTTCATCCATGTCGGTGCTGGCAGCCACCCTGGTGCTCTGAATCAAGAATTTATCCTTTTATTGCATATTCGGGGGTATTCTTTCTATGACTGTAGGGTAACTATAACCCAAAACAAGAAGGCAGATGCGTGCACATCAGAACCAAATGAAGAATCCTGGAGTATGTATGCATGTATGCATGCTTACTTGTTATCGTGCAAGAATCCCATGGTTGGAAGACACTCGCGTTCAGCCGGACGAAGTACTTCCTCGGAGACGTCGTCTTGACCTGAAAAATGAAAAAAAAAAGAACAAATTCTGATCAAACCTGAACGGCTGAACCTCGATCTTCTTCAAGAGCTTCACCGAAACGCACAGCGAAAAACCAGAGTCCTCGCAATTCTCCAATCCAATGGCAAACGCTGAAGCTAATCAAAATCAGCAGCAGTCGGTGGTCACCGCTCTCACGACATTCCACGCGCGCGGCCTGAACAACACGCGTCAAACACCTCGCCGCATACAGAATCAAAGGATGCAGGAGGGAAAACAGGCGCACAGGGAGCAGAGCGGCGCTCACCTCGGGGTCCTCGAGTGGCTATGCGCCGAATACCTCGTTGCCCTCGACGTCGAACCAGTCGACGGTCGGCACAGTGCGGATCAAGTGCTCCCTGTCCTCCCGGTGCTCCTCGTCCTCGTAGTCGATGTTGTCCTCGTCCTCGGACTCCCGGCGAAGGGGCTCCCGCGGCGTACGGCGGCTCCGACGGCGGCTCGTCCGTGGTGGACGGGCTCGGCAGCGGCTCCCGCAGCGGCTCGGCCGCGATGGACGGGCTCGGCGGCGGCTGCCGCGACAAAGGGGCTCCCGCGGCGAAGGGCGCCCACGGCGAAGGGGCTCCCGCGGCGAAGGGCGCCCGCGGTGAAGGGGCTCCCGCGGCGGATCGGGCTCGGCGACAGCTCCCGCAGTGAAGGGCGGCTCCGGCGGCGAAGGGCGTGGAGGAACTGCGCGAGAGCAGGAGGAGTGGGCGAGAAGTCGAGGTTGTGCGGGCGGGGCGAGAGGACGTGGGGTGTGCGTTGTTTTTTTCCTTTTCTGAACGGCGGAGCGGTTGTGGCTGATGTGTCGGGTGCGAGCGATTAGCGTTTCGTTAACGAAGCCTATTTTGTTAACGACGTATTTAGGTCGTTGATGACGTGATTAGACGGTCCAGATTATAAGTTGGATCTGCCTTCTCTTCCTTTTATTGTGGTAGTAGATAGATTATAACTCCCGAATGTTCGGGATTTAAGCATGGCAACCCGAACATTTTATATGGCAATTTTAGTTTGCGTCAGATTAGGGAAACATGGCAATTTTCTGACAAAAAACGAAAAAGGACAAAATTGTCATCCCCTATCAAATAAAGTTGCCATGTAAAAACGTTCGGGACAAAATGCTTAAAATCCGAACGTTCAGATTTTATTGGATTCCTTTCTTTTTTTGTACGTAGAAAAATAAGTCATGAAGATTGATTAGTTTGCTAGAATCATAGATACGTTTTCTGCGGGGACTATTCTAATTTGTTGATATTATAGGTTTTTTTTTCCTTTTTTAAGGGAATTTAGGACTACCTTCTAATAGAGGCATATGAGTTGAGCCAAAGACACGTTGAATCATCCCTATGTGACACATGATGTGTCAAATTAGTTCTCGGACAATATTTGTATGTAACGGAAGATCTTTAAATCGTAGCCATTGATATCTAAAATTATGACTCGGAATAATTTAATCTATGTGGTTGAACGTGATCTCTTATTTGACTTTTGTTTTAAGTTGTTTCATTCACTATGCATGCGACTTTATATCCTCATACTGATTAACCTTTTTGTGTTCCCAAGGTCCTGTCAACATTCCCCCATCGATACTTGGAAAATTTTATAACCAAGGAGGAGATGACGATGGTGATGATCACGAGCATGACCTATCCACTTAGTGGTGCCTAGCTACTTATTCCGATGGATCATCTCTTATTGTCTATATACACGATCACACTAACCGGACGTATTTCGACACTAGTATGCGTCGGTCCTAAACAAACGGTTTTTAACCCGTTTCCGCGACGGCATTTGGAACCGTCACCAAGTGAGTATGGGCGATAGGGGGTCCTTCCCACACGACCCAGAAATCATCGGGGATATGCCCTCCTAGCACACACACTCGGCAAAATGAGATCGTGTGCGACTGACGAGCGCTCAAGTACGAAAATACGTACAGTAGAGCTAAAAAAATACAATTATACGACGAAACTGTTTCTGATCGCATGTACATGCCACACAGTCACTCCTCGCTAAAGGTTTCCGTTTGTATGTACATCCCACACAGTCGCTTCAAGGAAAACGTTTTCGTTCACATATACATCACACACAATTTTTCCCGTTAAATTGTTTGTGATAGTGTAGCCATTGCACACGATATTAATAATTTTATCGTTTACGTTATTGAATGCATCACACACGATGCGCAGAAGAAACTGTGTGGCAATGGTTGTCCATCACACACACTTCTTATGTGGTAAACGTTTGCGCAAGATGGCTTAACGCAAACAATTTTCAAGAGAAATTCGTGTGTGATTGTTCATTGATCCAACACGGTTTATTCCTAGAAACTGTGTGCGTTACCTGAGGTCATCATCCACGGTATTTCTTTAACAACCGTTTGTAGTAGCAAAACCCAATTAGCAAGCTAATTCGCCATTAGCAGGCTAATTGCCCTATTATTAATAATCCATTTATTAATCTAATTGACATTCATATTAAGCACATAATATATTTCATTTCCATATTAAGGAAGCATAATTTAATAATTGAAATACATCAGAGTACAACATGATATAGCTTCAGCACTCAGCTACCCATTACACAACTGCACCAGCACCAACTTTGACATGCAACATGTAGAACCTTTCGAAATTAACATCATAGACGGTATATAGAAAGATGCATCTCATCTAGAAAACTGTTGAAGCGTAAGTCGAATATTGAGCTTTCATTCATGTTGAAGGTCTTTGCAACTTTAGGTCAGTGTCTGTGGATGATTGACCATTCATCCTTCGTCCTCTTCAGGAACACTTCAATATTGAACCGTGAGTGTTGTATGAAAACCTTCCTCGCCTCCTGACTATAGAGGTGGGTTGTGAAGGAAATATGCCATAGAGGCAATAATAAAGTTATTATTTATTTCCTTATATCATGATAAATGTTTATTATTCATGCTAGAATTGTATTAACCGGAAACTTAGTACATGTGTGAATATATAGACAAAACAGAGTGTCCCTAGTATGCCTCTACTAGACTAGCTCATTGATCAAAGATGGTTATGTTTCCTAGCCATAGACATGAGTTGTCATTTGATCAACGGGATCACATCATTAGGAGCATGATGTGATGGACAAGACCCGTCCATTAGCTTAGCACTATGATCATTTAGTTTTACTGCTATTGCTTTCTTCATGACTTATACATGTTCCTATGACCATGAGATTATGCAACTCCCGAATACCGAAGGAACACCTTGTGTGCTATCAAATGTCACAACGTAACTGGGTGATTATAAAGATGCTCTACAGATGTCTCCGAAGGTATTCGTGGTGTTGGAATTGATCAAGAATAGGATTTGTCACTCCGAGTGTCGGAGAGGTATCTCTGGGCCCTCTCGATAATACACATCATAATAAGCCTTGCAAGCAAATGACTAATGAGTTAGTCACGAGATGATGTATTACAAAACGAGTAAAGAGACTTGCCGGTAACGAGATTGCACTAGGTATTGAGATACCGACGATCGAATCTCGGGCAAGTAACATACCGATGACAAAGGGAACAACGTATGTTGTTATGCGGTTTGACCGATAAAGATCTTCGTAGAATATGTAGGAGTCAATATGAGCATCCATGTTCCGTTATTGGTTATTGACCGGAGATGAGTCTCGGTCATGTCTACATAGTTCTCGAACCCCTAGGGTCCGTACGCTTAACGTTTGATGACAATCGGTATTATGAGTTTATGTGTTTTGATGTACCGAAAGTAGTTCGGAGTCCCGTGAGATCTGGGACATGGCGAGGAGTCTCGAAATGGTCGAGACGTAAAGATCGATATATTGGACGACTATATTCGGACATCGGAACGGTTCCGATTGATTCGGGTATTTTCGGAGTACCGGAGAGTTACGGGAATTCGTCTGGGAGTATATGGGCCTTATTGGGCTTTAGGGAAAAGAGAGAGAGAGGAGGTTGCGCGCCTCCCAAGGCTTAGTCCGAATTGGACTAGGAGGAGGGGCTACGCCCCCTCCTTCCTTCTCTTCTCTTTTCCCTTTCCTTCTCTCCTACTCCTACTACTTGGAAGGGCTCCTAGTTCTACTAGGAAAAGGGGAATCCTACTCCCGGTGGGAGTAGGACTCCCCTAGGGCGCGCCATAGAGAGAGCCGGCCCTCACCCTCCTCTACTCCTTTATATACGGAGTAGAGGCAACCCATAGACACACAAGTTGATCGGTTTATCTCTCCCAACCGTGTGCGGTGCCCCTCTCCACAGAAACACACCTCGGTCATATCGTTTCACTGCTTAGGCGAAGCCCTGCGCTGGTAGCTTCATCATCTCCGTCACCACGCCGTCGTGCTGACGAAACTCTCCCGCAAAGTTCTACTGGATCAAGAGCTCGTGGGACATCATCAAGCTGAACGTGTGCTGAACGCGGAGGCTCCGTACGTTCGGTGCTTGATCGGTTGGATCGCGAAGAAGTTCGACTACATCAACTGCATCATTAGACGCTTCCGCTCCCGGTCTACGAGGATACGTCGACACACTCTCCCCTCTCGTTGCTATGCATCTAGTAGATAGATATTGCGTGATCGTAGGATTTTTTTTTGAAATACTACGTTCCCCAACAGGTTGAGAGGTAATCATCAGTGAACTGCTTTGGAAAGGCCTGAAAACAAGGATGTGCATAAATATCTTCTCTATATTGTAAATAGGGCAAAGGATAAAAAAGGCAAGGTATAATAGTTAGTACCATCTTGTAGTGAACTGATGTCTTCTTCATTGTGCAGACAAAGAACGGACCATGCACGTGCTAAACTCGATTGTAAACCTCAGTGCTTCTCATTGTTTCCCTGCAACACATATGAGGTAGTTAGTGATCAGGTTAAGTAAGGGTTCACATGCTATCAGTAAAATATGTTGATGAAAAAAAAGCACATTGCAGATTCATCAGATTAATTCAAGGCACATGGAAAACCCATTTATCCATACCAAGCATGATTAAGAACTAGGAAATATAGCACTTGTGTATGTTTCTCATGTATTAAGTGCAGACAGATTCGATTTATTCCTCACATGCACAACGATACAAAATTCTACCCACGACAATTGGACATCGCAGTGTAGAATTGAACCAAGCAGTTAGCTAAACACCACAACAAATGAACCAAACATTAACTAAGCACCACATTGCACAATATAACATACTCCTAATAGAAGATCATAGAGTTAACCAAACCAAGCATGCTTAACAACCTGGAAATATAGCAATTGTATTTGTTTCTCATGTATTTAGTACATCCAAATTTGATTTATTCCTCACATGGTATACAATAACAGAATGCACCCACAACAATTGAACATCGCATTGCAGAACTGAACAAAGCAGTTAACTAAACACCACAACAAGAGAACCAAGCCACAACAAAAGAACCAAGCAGTTAACTAAACACCAATTGAACAATATAACATACTCCTAATAGAAGATCAGACAGTTAACCAAACCAAGCATGCTTAACAACTTGGAAATATTGCACCCTGAAGAATTGAACAACACATTTGCAGAATTGAACCAAGCAGTTAATTGAACACCACATTGCACAACATATAGAACATATACACTATAGTAGAAGATTGCATGGTAAAAGTAGATAGCACAATTCACTAGAATTTGTTGAGGAAAGGTAGTAGCTAGCAAACTGAACATGGGTCCTTATAGTGAGCTAATAAGACAAGCTACTCCTCATTGTCGGAGATATCGATGATGATTGGCTCCTTGGACATGGAAGAGGGTGAGGCCTCCGCATCGTGGGTGCCCTCGTTGTAGTGGTGAGTTGCCTGAGCCGCTCCGGGCACCAACCCGCTGGCTCTTGAGATGTGGTAAGCACGTGCACGCTGAGAAAACACCTCATGGTCTTCATCGAAGGCACCGACGGTGGTCTCGAGAAAACACCATGAACAGTCGTTTAAAGCAGCCAAACGCGTGGCGGCGTCGGCGCGCGAGGCGTCAACGGTGGCCTCGATGGCGAGGTGCTCCTCCAAGATCTGGGGGTCGGCACGAATGGCAGTCATCGCGACCTTATCCGCACATGTGGCTGCGATTTGCTTCTTCGCTGCCAAATGCTCCATGAGGTCCTGGCTATACTACGTGTACCATGTCTTAGGCCATTGCTTATTTCGTGGAGGGGTCGATGATTTGGGTGGAAGGTGTCGCGCTCGCGCCGGCGGTCGGGGCATGTGGGATGTGGAAGGAGGAGGAGGATGGGGGTCGGGTGTGGATTACCTGTATGGATAGACGAGACCGAGCAGCGTGAAGGAGGGTCGCTGGCGAGGAGGCGGCGGCGCTGCAAGCAAGGAGTGAAGGTTTCAACTTGGAAAGGAAGGCGGAAAGAGGGGAGATGTGGCTTTTGGTAAGGGGGAGGGGGCGGGAAGGTAGATATTTCCGCGGAAGCCGAAAATTTGCAATCGCTTCAGCGAAAAAACTGGCGTGCAAAGTGTCATCAGACACGGTGCCTTATTCAGAATTGTGTACGATATGTGAACATCACAAACAATTCAGATAGCTTAACCCGTCTGTGTTGAGTTTGAACATCAAAAAATTTGGTTCGAATTTCCCTGGTTACAGTGGCATCCACGTCATTGCATAATTTGTGGTACACAAAGGAGACTAACTTATTAATCGAGCAAGTTCAGCAATTAAACAGAGCTAGCTGACCTAAACATTACTCTAACAAATTAAAGACTGGTGCTCTTAATTAAACAAAACAAAGAGTACTACTACGGCTGGTGCTCGTCGATCTCCGCCGCCACCTCCATGTCCAGCTCGCGCCCGACAGTCTCCTGGGGAAGGGGCTCCATGGCATCAATTGCACCATACTCGGCAAGCATCTCTCCATCCGCATCCGCCATTTCTTTGGCATAGGCCGCAATGAGCTAGGTGTGGGCGGCCATGATCTGGGCTTTGGCGCGCTCCATCATGGCAAGCTATGCCGCGCAGGAACGGACGGCTGCTCGAACTCTCCTGGCGATTGCCAGCTCTTCGGCCGTGGGTTGCCGACCGTTGTCGGAGAAGCTTCGTTCGATTTGTGCGGTGACCGCCACGAGCTAGGCTTTGACGGCCTCGACATGGTAGTGGGCGGCCTCCATCAGGGCTAAGGCCGCCGCTGCGGAACAGACAACTGTTGTGCCGCTCTCGCCAGTGGCTATCCCCGAGGCAGATGCTACTGGCGCCGCCTGAGAAGCAACATCGGCCGTTTGGGCTGCCTTGGCCGCCCGGACGCAGACTACAGTCGCCCTCACGAAGCTTTTTAGCCCGCGCCTGGCGGTTGCAGCCGCGCTCTCGCCGGAGTAGGCCGCTGGAGTTGCCCTCACGACGTGGGTCCACGTCCCCATCTTTCACTGGCGACAAATGAGCAATGAAATGATATTTGGGGAGTGAGCTAGTGTGCTTGACACGCCGGCTATGGACTGTAGCTGACACAACTTCTCATGTAATTCATAGGCATACTATACACCGGCGATGCTCCAAGATATTTTGTGCTGCATCTCACACAGTTGGTGATAATAAACTGTGTGTGATCTACTTGATTTACCGTCTTGATTTGAATAACGTAATGTGGTCACATCTACAAAGGATGGTGTTTGAATTGTAGAACTTTTATCTGCAGTAAACATGCTATAGATGTGTCGTAAAAAAATTAGAATTGTTCAGTGTTTGTTTGAACGTTTTTATAGATTACTGGGTTTTCCAGGCATTTTATACGCATAATTCATATTTGAACTACATGCACATTCTCTAGTGCATATAAACTAGTTGAAAAATCAAATCGGTGTCCTTGGTTGCATGCTTAGGTCCCATGCAAGAAATGGGAATGAATTTCAAACACCGGGGCACCATTGATTGCCGGCAAAACATTGAGATACATGGCTTTTAAATTCTAGTGAATCCAAAACTCATCTGAAATTCATGAAACTTAGCATCCTATCATGGAGTGGCATCAACATGCCGTGGTAAATTTTTTGTCCCATTTGGGGTAGGTTTGGTTATATGCTTCTCACAAACCAGAGTTTCTCACAACAAGCATGATGGTTTCCGTAGGGAACGTGCCACCTTTGGGGACAAAACGATATCCATTGCCTCTTACTGATTCCAAAAAATTCTTGTGTCAACATAGAACAGCAGGTGTGTTGTGTCATTTTTTGTGATCTTTCGGGGTTCGTTTGGATATTTTTATGCATTAACTCAGTTTTCAATGCATTTATGCGCATAATTCAAGTTTCAACTACATGCACATTCTCCAGTGCATATAAACTGGTTGAAAAATCAACTTTGTGTCCTTGGTTGCATGCTTAGGTCCCATGCAAGAAATGGGAATGAATTTCAAACACCGGGGCACCGTTGATTGTCGGCAAAACATTGAGATACATGGCGTTTAAATTCTAGTAAATTCAAAACTCGTCTGAAATTCATGAAACTTGGCATGCTATCATGGAGCGGCATCAACATGCCATGGTAAATTTTTTGTCCCATTTGGGGCAGGTTTGGGTATATGGCTCTCACAAACCGGAGCTTCTCACAACAAGCGTGATGGTTTCGGTTGGGAACGTGCCGCCTTTGGGGACGAAACGATATCATTTGCCTCTTATTGCTTCCAAGAAATTTCTCGTGTCAGCATAGAACAACAGGAGTGTTGTGTCCATTTTTGTGATTTTTCGGGGTTCGTATGGACATTTTTATGCATTAACTGAGTTTTCAATGCATTTAAGCGCATAATTCAAATTTGAACTATATGCACATTCTCCTGTGCATATAAACTGGTTGAAAAATGAAATATTTGTCCTTAGTTGCATGCTTAGGTCCCATGCAAGAAATGAGAATGAATTTCAAACACCGGGGCACCGTTGATTGCCGGCAAAACATTGAGATACAAGGCTTTTAAATTCTAGCAAATCCAAAACTCGTCTGAAATTCATGAAACTTGGCATGCTATCATGGAGAGGAATCAACATGCCGTGGTAAAATTCGTTGGAAATATGCCCTAGAGGCAATAATAAAATGGTTATTATTATATTTCCTTGTTCATGATAATCGTCTAATGTTCATGCTATAATTGTATTATCCGGAAATCGTAATACATGTGTGAATACATAGACCACAACATGTCCCTAGTGAGTCTCTAGTTGACTAGCTCGTTAATCAATAGATGGTTACGGTTTCCTGACCATGGACATTGGATGTTATTGATGACGGAATCACATCATTAGGAGAATGATGTGATGGACAAGACTCAATCCTAAGCATAGCACAAGATCGTGTAGTTCGTATGCTAAAGCTTTTCCAATGTCAAGTATCTGTTCCTTAGACCATGAGATTGTGCAACTCCCGGATACCGTAGGACTACTTTGGGTGTGCCAAACGTCACAACGTAATCGGGTTGCTATAAAGGTACATTACGGGTATCACCGAAAGTATCTGTTGGGTTGGCACGAATCGAGACTGGGATTTGTCACTCCGTATGACGGAGAGGTATCTCTGGGCCCACTCGGTAAGACATCATCGTAGTGAGCTCTATGTGACTAAGGAGTTGGTCACGAGATGATGTGTTACGGAACGGGTAAAGAGACTTGCCGGTAACGAGATTGAACAAGGTATCGGGATACTGACGATCGAATCTCGGGCAAGTACTATACCGGTAGACAAAGGGAATTGTATACGGGATTGATTGAATCCCCGACATCTTCATTCATCCGATAAGATCATCGTGGAACATGTGGGAGCCAACATGGGTATCCAGATCCCGATGTTGGTTATTGGCCCGAGAGATGTCTCGGTCATGTCTGCATGATTCCCGAACCCATAGGGTCTACACACTTAAGGTTCGATGACGCTAGGGTTATAGGGAATGTATGTACGTGGTTACCAAATGTTGTTCGGAGTCCCATATGAGATCCCAAACATCACGAGGAGTTCCGGAATAGTCCGAAGGTAAAGATTTATATATGGGAAGTCCTGTTTTGGTCACCGGAGTGATTTCGGGGTCACCGGTATTGTACCGGGACCACCGGAAGGTGTCAGGGGGTCCACCGGGTGGGGCCACCTACCCCGGTGGTCCAAGTGGTCTAATCAAAGGGGGAGGGGGGAATCAGCCCCTGGTGGGCTGGTGCGCCCCCAAGGGCCCAACGCGCCTAGTGTTGGGGGGGGGAACCCTAAGGGGGGGGGTGCCCCCTTGGCTTGGGGGGCAAGCCTCCTACCCTGGCCGCCGCCCCCCCTCAGATTGGATCTGAGGGAGCGGGCCCCCCCTCTCCCTTGCCCCTATATATAGTGGGGGGAGGGCAGCCGCACCCATTGTCTGGCGCATCCCTCCCCTCTCCCAACTCCTCCTCTTCTCCTGCGAAGCTTGGCGAAGCCCTGCCGGAGTACCACGCTCCTCCTCCACCACCACGCCGTCGTGCTGCTGTTGGACGGAGTCTTCCCCAACCTCTCCCTCTGTCCTTGCTGGATCAAGGCACAGGAGACGTCACTCGGCTGCACGTGTGTTGAACGCAGAGGCACCATTGTTCGGTGCTTAGATCGGATTCGGCCGCGATCTGAATCACTTCGTGTACGACTCCACCCACCGCGTTCTTGTAACGCTTAAATAACGTGATCTTCAAAGGTATGAAGATGAACTCCCCTCTCTCGTTGCTAGTCACTCCATAGATAGATCTTGGTGATGCGTAGATTTTTTTTGAATTTCTGCAACGACCCCGAGCAGTGGCATCATGAGCTAGGTCTATGCGTAGTTTCTATGCACGGGTATAACACAAGATGTTGTGGGCGTCGATATGTAAATTTACTTACTGTTACTAGTCTTATCTTGATTCAGCAACATCGTGGGATGAAGCGGCCCGTACCGACCTTGCACGTACACTTACGTGAGACAGATTCCACTGACTGACATGCACTAGTTGCATAAGGTGGCTAGTGGGTGTCTGTCTCTCCCACTTTAGTCAGATCGGATTCGATGAAAAGAGTCCTTATGTAGGGTAAATAGTAATTGGCATGTCACGTTGTGGTTTTTTCGTAGGTAAGAAACGTTCTTGCTAGAAACCTATAGCAGCCACGTAAAAAACTTGCAACAACAATTAGAGGACGTCTAACTTGTTCTTGCAGCATGTGCCATGTGATGTGATATGGCCAAAAGGATGTGATGAATGATATATGTGATGTATGAGATTGATCATGTTCTTGTAATAGGAATCACGACTTGCATGTCGATGAGTATGACAACCGGCAGGAGCCATAGGAGTTGTCTTATTTTATAGTATCACCTCCGTGTCATTGAAAATGCCATGTAATTAGTTTACTTTATTGCTAACCGTTAGCCATAGTAGTCGAAGTAACGTTTGGCAAGACAACTTCATGAAGACACGACGATGGAGATCATGGTGTCATGCCGGTGACGATGATGATCATGGAGCCCCGAAGATGGAGATCAAAAGGAGCAAAATGATATTGGCCATATCATGTCACTATTTGATTGCATGTGATGTTTATCATGTTTTACATCTTATCTGCTTAGAACGACGGTAGCTTAAATAAGATGATATCTCACTAAAATTTCAAGAATTGTGTCCCCCCTAACTATGCACCGTTGCTATGGTTCGTTGTTCCGAAGCACCACGTGATGATCGGGTGTGATAGGCTCTAACGTTCGCATACAACGGGTGTAAGCCAGATTTACACACGCAATAGACTTAGGTTGACTTGACGAGCCTAGCATGTACAGACATGGCCTCGGAACATGGAAGACCAAAAGGTCGAACATGAGTCGTATAGAAGATACGATCAACATGGAGATGTTCACCATTGATGACTAGTCCATCTCACGTGATGATTGGACACGGCCTAGTCGATTCGGATCATGTATCACTTAGATGACTAGAGAGATGTCTATCTGAGTGGGAGTTCATTAAATTTGTTTAGATGAACTTAATTATCATGAACATAGTCTAAAATCTTTACAATATTTCTTGTAGATCAAATAGCCCACACTAATGTTGCCCTCAACGACAACGCTTTCCTAGAGAAAACCAAGCTGAAAGACGATGGTAGCAACTATACGGATTGGGTCCGTAACTTGGGGATCATCCTCATAGCTGCCAAGAAAGCATGTGTCCTTGAAGCACCGCTAGGTGACGCACCCGTTTTCCCAGCAACTCAAGACGTTATGAACGCCTGGCAGTCGCGTAGTGATGATTACTCCCTGGTTCAGTGCGGCATGCTTTACAGCTTAGAATCAAGGCTCCAAAGCGTTTTGAGCAACTCGAAGCATATAAGATGTTTCAAGAGCTGAAAATGATTTTCCAAACTCATGCCCGGGTCGAGAGATATGAAGTCTCTGACAAGTTCTACAGTTGTAAGATGGAGGAAAATAGTTCTGTCAGCGAACATGTACACAAAATGTCTGGGTTGCACAACCTCTTGTCATAGCTGGGAGTTAATCTCCCAGATGACGCAGTCGTTGACAGAATCCTCCAGTCGCTCCCACCTAGCTACAAGAGCTTTGTGATGAACTACCATATGCAAGGGATGGAGAAGGCCATTCCCGAGTTATATTCAATGCTGAAATCAGCGGAGGTGGAAATCAAAAAGGAACATCAAGTGTTGATGGTGAATAAAACCACTAAGTTGAAGAAAGGCAAGGGTAAGAAGAACTTCTAGAAGAACGGCAAGGGAGTTGCCACGACTGGTAAGCCAGTTGCCAGGAAGAAGCCAAAGAATGGACCCAAGCCTGAGACTAAGTGCTTTTATTGCAAGGGAACGGGTCACTGGAAGCGGGATTGCCCCAAATACTTAGCGGATAAGAAGGCCAGCAACGTCAAAGGTATATGTGATATACATGTTATTGATGTGTACCTTACCAGCGCTCATAGTAGCTCCTGGGTATTTGATACCGGTGCAGTTGCTCACATTTGTAACTCAAAGCAGGAGCTGCGGAATAAGCAGAGACTGGAGAAGGACAAGGTGACGATGCGCGTCAGGAATGGTTCGAAGGTTGATGTGATCGCCGTCGGCATGCTACCTCTACATCTACCTTCGGGATTAGTTTTAAACCTCAATAATTTTTATTTAGTACCAGCTTTGAGCATGAACATTGTATCTGGATCTCGTTTAATGCGAGATGGCTACTCATTTAAATCTGAGAATAATGGTTGTTCTATTTATATAAGAGAAATGTTTTATGGTCATGCCCCGCTGGTCAATGGTTTATTTTTATTGAATCTCGAACGTGGTGTTACACATATTCATAGTGTGAAAGCCAAAATATGTAAGGTTGATAATGATAGTCCCGCATACTTGTGGCACTGCCGCCTTGGTCATATTGGTGTCAAACGCATGAAGAAACTCCATGCAGATGGACTTTTGGAGTCTCTTGATTATGAATCATTTGACACGTGCGAACCATGCCTCTTGGGAAAGATGACCATGACTCCGTTCTCCGAAACAATGGAGCGAGCAACCAACTTGTTGGAAATCATACATACTGATGTGTGTGGTCCAATGAGTGTTGAAGCTCGCGGTGGCTACCGTCATGTTCTCACCCTCACTGATGACTTAAGTAGATATGGGTATGTCTACTTAATGAAACACAAGTCTGATACCTTTGAAAAGTTCAAGGAATTTCATAATGAGGTTGAGAATCAATGTGACAGAAAAATAAAGTTCTTATGATCAGATCGTGGAGGAGAATATTTAAGTCACAAATTTGGCACGCACCTAAGGAAATGTGGAATTGTTTCACAATTTACGCCGCCTGGAACACCTCAGCGTAACGGTGTGTCCGAACGTCGTAATCGTACTCTGTTGGACATGGTGCAATCTATGATGTCTCTTACCGACTTACCGCTATCATTTTGGGGTTACGCTTTAGAGACTGCCGCATTCACTCTAAATAGGGCACTGTCTAAATCCATTGAGACAACATCGTATGAACTATGGTTTGGGAAGAAACCTAAGTTGTCATTTCTAAAAGTTTGGGGATGCGATGCTTATGTCAAGAAACTTCAACCTGAAAAGCTCGAACCGAAATGGGAAAAATGCGTCTTCATAGGATACCCTAAAGAAACTATTAGGTATACCTTCTACCTCAGATCTGAAGGCAAGGTCTTTGTTGCCAAGAATGGATCCTTTCTGGAGAAAGAGTTTCTCTCGAAAGAAGTAAGTGGGAGGAAAGTAGAACTTGATGAGGTTGTTGTAGCCCCTCTTGAACCGGAAAGTAGCGCAACGCAGGAAGATGTTTCTGTGGTGCCTGCACCGACTAGAGAGGAAGTTAATGATGATGATCATGAAACTTCAGATCAAGTTACTACTGAACTTCGTAGGTCCATAAGGACACGTTCCGCACCAGAGTGGTACGGCAACCCTATCCTGGAAATCATGTTGTTAGACAACGGTGAACCTTCAAACTATGAAGAAGCGATGGCGGGCCCGGATTCCAACAAATGGCTTGAAGCCATGAAATCCGAGATAGGATCCATGTATGATAACAAAGTATGGACTTTGGTTGACTTGCCCGATGATCGGCAAGCCATAGAAAATAAATGAATCTTTAAGAAGAAGACTCACGCGGCTGGAAATGTGACCATCTATAAGGCTCGGCTTGTCGCTAAGGGTTATCGACAAGTTCAAGGAATTGACTACGATGAGACTTCCTCTCCTGTAGCGATGCTGAAGTTCATCCGAATCATGTTTGCAATTACCGCATTCTATGATTACGAGATATGGCAAATGGACGTCAAAACGGCATTCCTGAACGGCTTTCTTAAGGAAGAATTGTATATGATGCAGCCGGAAGGTTTTGTTGATCCTAAGAATGCTAACAAGGTATGCAAGCTCCAGCGCTCCATCTATGGGCTGGTGCAAGCATCTCGGAGTTTGAACATTTGTTTTGATGAGGTGATCAAAGCGTTTGTGTTCATACAGACTTATGGAGAAGCCTGTATTTACAAGAAAGTGAGTGGGAGCTCTGAGCATTTCTCATATTATATGTGGATGACATATTGTTGATGGGAAATGATGTAGAACTCTTGGAGAGCATAAAGGCCTACTTGAATAAGTGTTTTTCAATGAAGGACCTTGGAGAAGCTGCTTACATATTAGGCATCAAGATCTATAGAGATAGATCGAGACGCCTCATTGGTCTTTCACAAAGCACATATCTTGACAAGATATTGAAGAAATTCAATATGGATCAGTCCAAGAAAGGGTTCTTGCATGTATTGCAAGGTATGAGGGCAGAAGATAGAGAAAAGATGAGTGTCATCCCTATGCCTCGGCCATAGGTTCTATTATGTATGCCATGTTGTGTACCAGACCTGATGTGAACCTTGCCATAAGTTTGGTGGGGAGGTACCAAAGTGATCCCGGAATGGAACACTAGACAGCGGTCAAGAACATCCTGAAGTACCTGAAAAGGACTAAGGATATGTTTCTCGTTTATGGAGGTGACGAAGAGCTCGTCGTAAAGGGGTATGTCAATGCTAGCTTCGACACAGATCCGGATGACTCAAAGTCACAAACTAGATACGTGTATATTTTGAATGGTGGGGCAGTCAGCTGGGGCAGTTGCAAGCAAAGCATCGTGGCGGCATCTACATGTGAGGCAGAGTACATAGCTGCTTTCAAAGCAGCACAAGAAGGAGTCTAGATGAAGGAGTTCATCATCGACCTAGGAGTTATTCCAAGCGTGTCGGGCCCGATGACTCTCTTCTCTCACAACACTGGAGCTATTGCCATTGCCAAGGAGCCTAGGTTTCACAAGAAGACCAAGCACATCAAGCACCGCTTCAACTCCATTCGTAGTTACATTCAAGATGGAGACATAGATATTTGTAAAGTGCATACAGATCTAAATGTCGCAGATCCGTTGACTAAACCTCTTCCACGAGCAAAACATGATCAACACCAGAACTCTATGGGTGTTCGATTCATCACAATGTAACTAGATTATTGACCCTAGTGCAAGTGGGAGACTATTGGAAATATGCCCTAGAGGCAATAATAAAATGGTTACTATTATATTTCCTTGTTCATGATAATCGTCTATTGTTCATGCTATAATTATGTTATCAGGAAATTGTAATACATGTGTGAATACATAGGCCACAACATGTCCCTAGTGAGTCTCTAGTTGACTACCTCGTTGATCAATAGATGGCTACGGTTTCCTGACCATGGACATTGGATGTCATTGATGACAGGATCACATCATTAGGAGAATGGTGTGATGGACAAGACCCAATCCTAAGCATAGCACAATATCGTGTAGTTCGTATGCTAAAACTTTTGCAATGTCAAGTATCTGTTCCTTAGACCATGAGATTGTGCAACTCTTGGATACCGTAGGAGTACTTTGGGTGTGCGAAACGTCACAACGTAACTGGGTGGCTATAAAGGTACACCACGGGTATCCCCGAAAGTATCTGTTGGGTTGGCACGAATCGAGACTGGGATTTGTCACTCCGTATGATGGAGAGGTATCTCCGGGCCCACTCGGTAAGACATCATCGTAATGAGCTCTATGTGACTAAGGAGTTGGTCACGGGATGATGTGTTACAGAACGAGTAAAGAGACTTTCCTGTAATGAGATTGAACAAGGTATCAGGATACCGGCGATTGAATCTCGGGCAAGTACTATACCGGTAGACAAAGGGAATTGTATACGGGATTGATTAAATCCCCGACATCGTGGTTCATCCGATAAGATCATTGTGGAACATGTGGGAGCCGACATGGGTATCCAGATCCTGCTGTTGGTTATTGGCTGGAGAGATGTCTCGGTCATGTCTGCATGATTCCCGAACCCGTAGGGTCTACACACTTAAGGTTCGATGACAAAGGGAATTGTATACGAGAATGTGTGTACGTTGTTACCGAATGTTGTTCGGAGTCCCGGATGAGATCCCGGACGTCACGAGGAGTTCCGAAATAGCCCGGGGGTAAAGATTTATATATGGGAAGTCCTGTTTTGGTCACCGGAGTGATTTCGGGGTCTCCGGTATTGTACCGGGACCACTGGAAGGTGTCCGGGGGTCCACCAAATGGGGCCACCTACCCCGGTGGGCCAAGTGGACTAAGCAAAGGGGGAACCAGCCCCTGGTGGGCTGGTGCGCCCCCCAAGGGCCCAAGGCGCCTAGGGTTGGGGGGAAACCCTAAGGTGGGGCGCCCCCCTTGGCTTAGGGGGCAAGCCTCCTCCCCTGGCTGTTGCCCTCCTCGGATTGGATCTGAGGGGGCCGGCCCCTCTCTCCCTTGCCCCTATATATAGTCGGCGGGAGGGCAGCCGCACCCATTGCCTGGCGCAGCCCTCCCCCTCCCAACTCCTCCTCTTCTCCTGCGAAGCTTGGCGAAGCCCTGCCGGAGTACCACGCTCCTCCACCACCACCCCGCCGTCATGATGCTGCTGGACGGAGTCTTCCCCAACCTCTCCCTCTCTCCTTGCCGGAACAAGGCGCAGGAGGCGTCACCGGGCATCACGTGTGTTGAACACGGAGGCGCCGTTGTTCGGTGCTTAGATCGGATTCGATCGCGATCTGAATCGCTTAGTGTACGACTCCACCGACCGCGTTCTTGTAACACTTCCGTAACGCGATCTTCAAAGGTATGAAGATGCTATAACACCCCGAACAAACCCGCCGGTGGTCGTTACTCCTGGCGGGATCTAGACTGGCCCCACGTATCAATACTAGTCTTTTTTGCGCACTTTGTCCTCACTCGGGCGCACCCGGGAGCAACTTCCCGGTCGGTCACCCATCCTGAAACTACTCCAAGCTGAGCACGCTTAACTTTGGAGTTCTATCTGAATGGGCTCCCGGAAAAGAAGGAATTCCTTATTGATATGAGTAGTCTATCATCCCTACTAAGCCAGGCTATCACACATGCACTCCCCTCTCTCATTGCTAGTCACTCCATAGATAGATCTTGGTGATGCATATAATTTTTTTGAATTTCTGCAACGATCCCCAACAAAATATTTGTCCCAGTTGGGGCAGGTTTGGGTATATGCTTCTCACAAACCAGAGCTTCTCACAACAAGCATGATGCTTTTGGTAGGGAACGTGCCACCTTTGGGGATGAAACGATATCCATTGCATCTTATTGCTTCCAAAAAAAATTCTCGTGTCAACATAGAACAATAGGAGTGTTGTGTCAATTTTTGTGATTTTTCGGGGTTCGTTTGGACATTTTTATGCATTAACTGAGTTTTCAATGCATTTAAACGCATAATTCAAATTTGAACTACATGCACATTCTCTAGTGCATATAAACTGGTTGAAAAATCAAATCTGTGTCCTTGGTTGCATGCTTAGGTCCCATGCAAGAAATGAGAATGAATTTCAAACATCGGGGCACCGTTGATTGCCGGCAAAACATTGAGATACATGGCTTTTAAATTCTAGTAAATTACAAACTCGTCTAAAATTTATGAAACTTGGCATGCTATCATGGAGCGGCATCAAAATGCCGTGGTAAAATATTTGTCCCATTCGGGGCAGGTTTGGGTATATGATTCTCACAAACCAGAGGTTCTCACAACAAGCATGATGGTTTCGGTAGGGAACGTGCCACCTTTGGGGACGACACGATATCCATAGCCTCTTATTACTTCCAAAAGATTTGTCTTATCAACATAGAACAACAGAAGTGTTGTGTCAATTTTTGTGATTTTTCAGGGTTCGTTTGGACATTTTTATGCACTAACTGAGTTTTCAATGCTTCTAAGAGCATAATTCAAATTTGAACTACATGCACATTCTCCAATGCATATAAATTGGTTGAAAAATCAAATCTGCGTCTTTGGTTGCATGCTTAGGTCCCATGCAAGAAGTGGGAATGAATTTCAAACACCGGGGCACCGTTGATTGCCGGCAAAACATTGAGATACATGGCTTTTAAATTCTAGTAAATCCAAAACTCGTCTGAAATTCATGAAACTTGGCATTCTATCATGGAGCGGCATGAACATGCGTGGTAAATTTTTTGTCCCATTTGGGGCAGGTTTGGGTATATGCTTCTCACAAACCGGAGCTTCTCACAACAATCATGATGGTTTCAGTAGAGAACGTGCCACCTTTGGGGACGAAACGATAACCATTGCCTCTTATTGCTTCCAAAAATATTGTTGTGTCAACATAGAAAAACAGGAGTGTTGTGTCAATTTTTGTGATTTTTCGGGGTTCGTTTGGACATTTTTATGCATTAAATGAGTTTTCAATGCATTTAAGCACATAATTCAATTTTGAACTACATGCACATTCTCCAATGCATATAAACTGGTTGAAAAATCAAATATGTGTCCTTGGTTGCATGCTTAGGTCCCATTCAAGAAATGGGAATGAATTTCAAACACCGGATCACCGTTGATTGCCGGGAAAACATTGAGATACATGGCTTTTAAATTCTAGTAAATCCAAAATGCGTCCGAAATTCATGAAACTTGGCATGCTATCATGGAGCGGCATCAACATGCCATGGTAAAATTTGTTGGAAATATGCCCTAGAGGCAATAATAAAATGGTTATTATTATATTTCCTTGTTCATGATAATCGTCTATTGTTCATGCTATAATTGTATTATCCGGAAATCGTAATATATGTGTGAATACATAGACCACAACATGTCCCTAGTCAGTCTCTAGTTGATTAGCTCATTGATCAATAGATGTTTACGGTTTCCTAACCATGGACATTGAATGTTATTGATAACGGGATTACATCCTTAGGAGAATGATGTGATGGACAATACACAATCCTAAGCATAGCACAAGATCGTGTAGTTCGTATGCTAAAGCTTTTCCAATGTCAAGTATCTATTCCTTAGACCATGAGATTGTGCAACTCCCGGATACCGCAGGAGTACTTTGGGTGTGCCAAATGTCACAACGTAACTGGGTGGCTATAAAAGTACACTACGGGTATCCCCGAAAGTATCTGTTGGGTTGGCGCGAATCAAGACTGTAATTTGTCACACCGTATGACGGAGAGGTATCTCTGGGCCCACTCGGTAAGACATCATCGTAATGAGCTCCATGTGACTAAGGAGTTGGTCATGGGATGATGTGTTACGGAATGGGTAAGGAGACTTGCCAGTAACGAGATTGAACAAGGTATCGGGATACCGACGATCGAATCTCGGGCAAGTACTATACCGGTAGACAAAGGGAATTGTATACGGGATTGATTGAATCCCCGACACCATGGTTCATCCGATAAGATCATCGTGGAACATGTGGGAGCCAACATGGGTATCGAGATCCCAATGTTGGTTATTGGCCGGAGAGATGTCTCGGTCATGTCTGCATGATTCCCGAACCCGTAGGGTCTACACACTTAAGGTTCGATGACGCTAGGGTTATAGGGAATGTATGTACGTGGTTACCGAATCTTGTTCGGAGTCCCGGATGAGATCCCGAACATCACGAGGAGTTCCGGAATAGTCCGGAGGTAAAGATTTATATATGGGAAGTCCTGTTTTGGTCACCGGAGTGATTTCGGGGTCACCGGTATTGTACCGGGACCACTGGAAGGTGTCCGGGGGTCCACCGGGTGGGGCCCCTACACCGGTGGTCCAAGTGGACTAAGCAAAGGTGGGGAATCAGCCCCTGGTGGGCTGGTGCGCCCCCAAGGGCCCAAGGTGCCTAGGGTTGGGGTGAAACCCTAAGGGGGGGGGTGCCCCTTGGCTTGGGGGGCAAGCCTCCTCCCCTGGCCGCCCCCCTCAGATTGGATCTGAGGGGGCCGGCCCCCTCTCCCTTGCCCCTATATATAGTGGGGGGGGGAGGGCAGCCACACCCATTGCCTGGCGCAGCCCTTCTCCCTCCCAACTCCTCCTATTCTCCTGCGAAGCTTGGCGAAGCCCTGCTGGAGTACCACGCTCCTCGTCCACCGCCAGGCCGTCGTGCTGCTGCTGGACGGAGTCTTCCCCAACCTCTCCCTCTCTCCTTGCTGGATCAAGGCACGGGAGACGTCACTAGGCTGCACGTGTGTTGAATGCGGAGGCACCGTTGTTTGGTCCTTAGATCGGATTCGGCCGCGATCTGAATCGCTTCGTGTACGACTCCACCGACCGCGTTCTTGTAACGCTTCCGTAACGTGATCTTCAAAGGTATGAAGATGCACTCCCCTCTCTCGTTGCTAGTCACTCCATAGATATATCTTGGTGATGCGTAGATTTTTTTTGAATTTCTGCAACGACCCCCAACAGTGGCATAATGAGATAGGTCTATGCGTAGTTTATATGCACGAGTAGAACACAAGATGTTGTGGGCGTCGATATGTAAATTTACTTACCATTACTAGTCTTATCTTGATTCGGCGGCATCGTGGGATGAAGCGGCCTGGACCGACCTTCCACGTACGCTTACGTGAGACAGGTTCCACTGACTCACATGCACTAGTTGCATAAGGTGGCTAGCGGGTGTCTGTCTCTCCCACTTTATTCGTATCGGATTCGATGAAAAGGGTCCTTATAAAGGGTAAATAGTAATTGGCATGTCACGTTGTGGTTTTTCTGTAGGTAAGAAACATTCTTGCTAGAAACATATAGCAGCCACGTAAAAAACTTGCAACAACAATTAGAGGACGTCTAATTTGTTCTTGCAGCATGTGCCGTGTGATGTGATATGGCCAAAAGGATGTGATGAATGATATATGTGATGTATGAGATTGATCATGTTCTTGTAATAGGAATCACGACTTGCATGTCGATGAGTATGACAACCGGCAGGAGCCATAGGAGTTGTCTTATTTTATTGTATGACCCGCGTGTCATTGAAAACACCATGTAATTACTTACTTTATTGCTAACCATTATCCATAGTAGTAGAAGTAACGTTTGGCGAGACAACTTCATGAAGACACGATGATGGAGATCATGGTGTCATGCCGGCGACGATGATGATCATGGAGCCCCGAAGATGGAGATCAAAAGGGGCAAAATGATATTGGCCATATCATGTCACTATTTGATTGCAGGCGATGTTTATCATGTTTTACATCTTATTTGCTTAGAACGAAGGTAGCTTAAATAAGATGATCTCTCACTAAAATTTCAAGAATTTTGTCCCCCCTAACTGTGCACCGTTGCTAAGGTTCAATGTTCCGAAGCACCACGTAATGATCGGGTGTGATAGGCTCTAACGTTCGCATACAACGGGTGTAAGCCAGATTTACACACGCAATACACTTAGGTTGACTTGACGAGCCTAGCATGTACAGACGTGGCCTCGAAACATGGAAGACCGAAAGGTTGAACATGAGTCGTATAGAAGATACGATCAACATTGAGATGTCCACCGTTGATGACTAGTCCGTCTCACGTGATGATCAGAGACGGCCTAGTCGATTCAAATCATGTATCACTTAGATGACTAGAGAGATGTCTATCTGAGTGGGAGTTCATTAAATTTGTTTAGATGAACTTAATTAGCATGAACATAGTATAAAATCTTTACAATATGTCTTGTAGATCAAATGGCCCATGCTAATGTTGCCCTCAACTTCAACGCTTTCCTAGAGAAAACCAAGCTGAAAGACGATGGTAGCAACTTATGGACTGGGTCCGTAACTTGAGGATCATCCTCATAGCTGCCAAGAAAGCATATGTCCTTGAAGCACCGCTAGGTGACGCACCCGTTTTCCCAGCAACTTAAGACGTTATGAACGCCTAGCAGTCGCGTAGTGATGATTACTCCCCGGTTCAGTGCGGCATGCTTTACAGCTTAGAATCGGGGCTCCAAAAGCGTTTTGAGCAACACGGAGCATATGAGATGTTCCAAGAGCTGAAAATGGTTTTCCAAGCTCATGCCCGGGTCGAGAGATATGAAGTCTCCGACAAGTTCTATAGTTGTAAGATGGAGGAAAATAGTTCTGTCAGCGAACACATACTCAAAATGTCTGGGTTGCACAACCGCTTGTCACAGCTGGGAGTTAATCTCCCAGATGACGTGGTCGTTGACAGAATCCTCCAGTCGCTCCCACCTATCTACAAGCGCTTTGTGTTGAACTACAATATGCAAGAGATGGACAAGGCCATTCTTGAGTTATATTCAATGCTGAAATCAGTGGAGGTGGAAATCAAAAAGGAACATCAAGTGTTGATGGTGAATAAAACCATGATACGTCTCCAACGTATCTATAATTTTTGATTGTTCCATGCTATTATTTATGAAGTCTTGGATGTTTAATGGACTTTATCATTCACTTTTATATCATTTTTGGGACTAACCTACTAACCCAAAGGCCCAGTCCAGATTGCTGTTTTTTGCCTATTCCAGGGTTTTGCAGAATAGGAATATCAAACGGAATCCAAACGGAATGAAACCTTCGCGAGAGATATTTTTGGAGAAAATAACGCACGCAGAGCTTGAAGACCAAGTCAGGGGACAGAGAGGTGGCCCTCGAGGGTGGGGGGCATGTTGGGGATCGTAGCAGAAAATCAAAATTTTTCCTATGCATCACCAAGATCTATCTATGGAGTAATCTAGCAATGAGGGAGAAGGGAGTGCATCTACATACCCTTGTAGATCGCGATGCGGAAGCGTTGCAAGAACGCGGATGAAGGAGTCGTACTCACTGCGATTCTTATCACGGTTGATTCCGATCTAAGCGCCGAATAACGACGCCTCCGCGTTCAACACACGTGCAGCCCGGTGACGTCTCCCACGCCTTGATCCGGCAAGGAGAGAGGGAGAGGTTGGGGAAGCCTCCTTCCAGCAGCAGCACGACAGCGTGGTGGTGGTGGAGGAGTGCGGGACTCCAGCAGGGCTTCGCCAAGCACTGCGAGAGACGAGGAGGTAGAGGGGTAGGGCTGCGCCAAGAGGGAGACGGTCTCGTGTGTCTGGCAGCCCCAAAACCCCCACTATATATAGGGGAAGGGGAGGGGCTGCGCCCCCATCTAGGGTTCCCTCCCTAGGGGTGGTGGCAGCCCCAAAACCCATCTAGGGTGCGGCCAAAGGGGGGGAGAGAGAGGGGGCGCCCTAGGATGGGCCTTAAGGCCCATCTGGACCTAGGGTTTGCCCCCCTCCCACTCTCCATGCGCCTTGGGCCCTGGTGGGGGGGCGCACCAGCCCACCTGGGGCTGGTCCCCTCCCACACTCGGCCCACGCAGCCTTCTGGGGCTGGTGGCCCCACCTGGTGGACCCCCGGGACCCTCCCGGTGGTCCCGGTACGTTACCGATAGCGCCGAAACTTTTCCGGTGACCAAAACGGGACTTCCCATATATGAATCTTTACCTCCGGACCATTCCGAAACTCCTCGTGACGTCCGGGATCTCATCCGGGACTCCGAACAACATTCGGTAACAGTGTACATACTTTCCCTATAACCCTAGCGTCATCGAACCTTAAGTGTGTAGACCCTACGGGCTCGGGAACCATGCAGACATGACCGAGACAACTCTCCGGCCAATAATCAACAGCGGGATCTGGATACCCATGTTGGCTCCCACATGTTCCACGATGATCTCATCGGATGAACCACGATGTCAGGGATTCAATCAATCCCGTATACGATTCCCTTTGTCTATCGGTATAACACTTGCCCGAGATTCGATCGTCGGTATACCGATACCTTGCTCAATCTCGTTACCGGCAAGTCTCTTTACTCGTTCCGTAACACATCATCCCGTGATCAACTCCTTGATCACATATTGTGCACATTATGATGATGTCCTACCGAGTGGGCCTTGATACGTCCAAAACGTATCTATAATTTCTGCTTGCTCCATGCCACTTTTGGGTGATATTGCTATGATATTTATACACTTCCATACACTTTTGATCATATTTGGACTAACCTACTAATCCAGTGCACCCCAGTGCCAGTTTCTGTTTTCGGCTGTTTTTGTATTTCAGGTTTTCACGTTACGAGAACTGCCAGGAAAAATCCAGAAAAATAATATAAAAAATCAGCGTTCCGGAAACTACCGTGCATCCGAAGGACAGCCGGGGGGGGGGGCACCAGGGCTCCAGGTGCCCTGGCGGCGCGCCCCCCCTGGGCCGCGCCGGGGGGGCGCCTGGGCCGCCCGAAGCTTCCCCGATGCCCCCCTTTGGCATATATTTAAAGCGTCCTCCGAAACCCTCAGAACAGGAACTCTTTTCGCGATCCCATCTCTGTTCCGCCGCCGCCGCCGCTTCCAAGATCGGGAGCACCAGGGGAACCCTTCCAGGCACCCTCCCGGAGGGGAGGATCACCACCGGGAGCTTCTCCACCACCATGGACGCCTCCCGGATGAGTCGTGAGTAGTCTCCCTTGGACCATGAGTCCATGACCAGTAGCTAGGTGATGTTCTCCTCCCGTTCTTGTGCTTCACTAATTAGTCCTCGTGAGCTGCCCTACATGATCGAGGCACATATGTAATCCTTATGCTGTTGCTATGTTGAGTTTGCTGGGATCCGATGGATTATGAGATTATGTTCAGATTGTTCTTGAGTAATATATTTGATTCGCCTCTTTTATATTTATGTTCATAAGTAATTCTTGCATGTTCTCCGTTGTTATTTATTGCTTTGGCCAAGTAGTAGGTAGTGACTCCAAGAGGGAACGTTATGCTTGATTGTGGGTTCATGCCCCTCGATGACTAGCTTGAGTGACAGAAACATGAGTCTAGGGGATGTGTTGTTGCCACAAGGGGGAAAACAACGGTTCTTGTGCCCGCGGGTGCAAGGATTGTTTACTTTACGCAAAGTTCTTTTAATGCAGTTGTCTGTTGCATTGAGTTTACACTATGGGTGGGACTCGCAACTTAATACCAGCGAGATGTTCTGGATAGATATCTCAAGGTGGATGATTAGTAGTAGATATTGATGGATTTCGGTCTACTTACTTTGGCGTACCGCCCATGCTTTGAACCTCAACCTTTCTTGCAATGTAATCAGCATCGGTTTGCGCTCGTAGGTCCTGTCAATTGCCCAGCTGTAATTCGTTTACCTCACATAGCTGTTTTATCGTATTTTGGGAGAGAGACATCACTAGTGAACATCATGAGACTCCGGTCCATATTACCATCATTGATCACATCCGCTATTTACTTTTCGCTATTACTTACTATTGCAAACATTATCTATCACTACTATCATTTGCGTTTAACCCTTTGTGAACTACAAGGCCGGAGGGATTGACAACCTCTCTGTACTCGTTGGGAGCAAAGTTATTTGTATCTGTGTGCAGGTCCACGTTGATTGCTAATATCTGGTGCTGTTAGCAGTTGACACCTACTTGTTCAACCTAGGAGTCTCTGGGGATTCGATCCTTGGCATCTTTGCTAAGGGAAAAACTTCCACAACACTGCATCTTACACCTTCCACTTGGGGTAACCAATGAGGGGTTAGAGGCCCATCAAGGAGTTTTTCTGGCGCCGTTGCCGGGGACTCCACTCTTCGGGATAGGGGAGTTGCATGCTATCTTTTACCTTTGCTTTTTAGTCTTGTTAGTTTACCTTTCAGTTTTTGCTTTAGTACCTTTTTATCGAAAATCACAAAAATAGTTATCTTGCTTGCTTGCTACTATGGGTTCCACCGAGAACACCAAGTTGTGTGACTTCACTAGTCACAACAACGATGACTTTATCAGCACACCTATCACTACAATTCTGCCCAGTAATGATAAAATTGATTTTGATAATTGTAGTATTTCAGAAGTCGTCACCTTTCTACAAGGAATGGCCAAAGATCCCCACACTAGCACGCTTAACCTTGCCTTCACAGAGCATATCACTAATGCTCTCATCAAAGCTAGGGAGGAGAAACTTAGAGTAGAAGCCTCCATACCTAGAAAGCTAGAAGATGGTTGGGATCCTATGATAAAAATTAATTTGAATGACTTCTCTTGTTATGCATTATGTGATGTTGGTGCTAGTACCTCTGTTATGCCCAAAAGGATATATGATATGCTTAAATTGAAACCTTATGATTCTTGTTCTTTTGGTGTTCGTCTCGTTGATTCTTCCATAAAGAAACCTTTGGGGAGGATCGACGATGTTCTTATCGTTGTTAATGATAATTATGTTCCCGTTGATTTCACTATTATGGATATTGAATGTGATCCTTCATGTCCAATTATTTTGGGACGTCCCTTTTTACGCACCGTTGGTGCTATCATTGACATGAAAGAGGGTAATATAAAATTTCAGTTTCCTCTCAAGAAAGGGATGGAACACTTCCCTCGAAAGAAGATCAAGTTACCTTTTGAGTCCGTTGTACGGGCTAGCTGTTCTTTTACTCTTGATAAAACTTGATCTCTATGCATTATGCCTAGCTTAAAGGCATAAAAGAAAGCGCTTTTGGGAGGCAGCCCACATGAATAATTTTTTTGCTTTTGTTGTGTCTTGATGTTGTTTAATGCTGTAGCATCATCATTGTATCTTTGCTTTTCATATTTGTGCCAAGTATAGCCTCTGATTGCTAGGAAGTTCAAAAGTTGTGAGGTGCTGTCCAGGAAACAGATTCTGTCCTTGGATAGAAAAATTCGTATAAAATCAACAGATCATCTTTTTGGTCTGAATTTTTTCGACAGAGTTCTCTATATAATTTTCTTTCGTGCTTCTGTTCTGAGTTTTTTGATTTGAGTTGCAGAAGTATCCCGAACAGATCAATTACTACCTGCTGTTCTGTTTTTCACAGATTCTGTCCTGTTTTGCCTTTCCTTCATTTTGCAAATCAAGAGCTTGCTTTTCCTTTGCAAAAACCTTTTGGCAATCTTGAGAAACAGTAGAACTTCAAGAATATCTTTATTTCCAGCAAGGTGCAATTATTTTATTAAGGGTACTAACCTCGCTAATCAGATTATGATGAGTTATGTATGAAGGGAGTTTTCAAGTGTGCGAGGGAAGATGATAAAAAAGTTTCAGGAGTGTCAAGCGCTCAAGCTTGGGGATGCCCCCGTGCACCCCCAAGAAATATTCAAGGAGACTCAAGCGTCTAAGCTTGGGGATGCCCCCGTGCATCCCCTTCTCCATCAACATTATCAGTTCGTCTTTCGTTCCGCTATATTTTTATCACTTCATGTGTTATGTGCTATGCTTGGAGCGTCTTGCTTTTAGTTTTCTTTTTTAGTTTTTCATAACGAGTCGGAACTCAGCGTTCTTTATGTGGGAGAGAAACACGCTCCACTTCTACCTAGAACATAACATAGAATTTTCATGTCTATCTTTGCTGTGTGTGTTCTTTGTCTTTTAATAGCTACTATCATGCTCTGCTCTTAGTATTCATGCTTATCTTTTCAAAGAGCTTTTGTTTAGTTGGTTGCTTGAACTCTCTTTAATTATCATGCTCATCTCATTAAGAGAGTGTGCTTCCGTTGCATTGGTTAATATGTCTATGATAAAGATGCTACGTGCATGATGGAGCTTAGTAGTTCATGTTTTCTTACGGTTAGTCTCAAATAGCTGGGGGGTTCCCAATGTGTTATTGGAGTACCAACTTGATTTGTTTGCCTATGACGTGGTATGGTTTAGTAATATCTTCCTTCAAGAATTTATTTTGATTGACTTGGCGTATGCTCACGCATATTTAAGACTGTGAAGAAAGTCTGTCAAGCCTTGATGATCTTTTATGTCTGAGTAGCGATATAACTACCATGCCTGATTCAATATTGCATTGTCGCTCTGCATGATTATGACCGTCATTGCTCTCTTAGTTGGTCGCTCCCAGTCTTTTGCTAACCTCCACCTGTACTAAGCGAACTAACTTTGCAATACATAGCTCATGGGAAAGTAGCTTAAAAACTACAGTGGTAAAGAATATGTTGCTTATGTATCTTATTTCTTGTAAGTTGCTTGCTGAGCGGTAACCATGTTTCTGGGGACGCCATCAACTGTCACACTTTTGTTGAATATCATGTGAGTTGCTATGCATGTTCGTCTTGTCTGAAGTAAGGGTGATTTGCCGTGGGTTGTATGAATATGCATATTGTTAGAGAAGAACATTGGGCCGCCAACCAAAGCCATGTATCATGGTGGAAGTTTTAGCTTGGACATTAATCCTCAATCTCTTATGAGAATATGCTTATGCATTTAAGAGGAGTCCATCATCTATTTTCTATGTTGTCCCGGTATGGATGTCCTCAAGTTGAGATCTATCAAAAACGAGAAATCAAATGCGATTTATCTCCTTGGACCTTTGTACAGGTGGCATAGAGGTACCCCTTTGTGACACTTGGTTGAAACATATGTAATGCAATGATAACCCATGGAAATCCGAGCTAATTAGGACAAGGTGCGAGCACTATTGGTATTCGATGCATGAGGCTTGCAACTTATAGGATGTCTTATACATGACACATATGAAGTACTACTACCGTTGACAAAATTGCTTCTATGTTTTCAAAATAAAAAGCTCTAGCACATAACCATTCTTTTACTTTTATGTTGAGTCTCCACCTTCTTTCTTCAAGCACCAACTACTGAGAGCATGGTTGTCATTCTGAGTGTAATCTGCATTGTCCCAAAGTAGCATTGTCTTTTGCATGATTGTGATATCGTTTATTTTGAAATCATTGTATCTAGTCATCACTTAAACCTTGAAGGTGCCCCTGCATTTATGTTTTGCTTCACTAAAGGGGGCAAGCTAGATATCACTTTATCATATTTGCACATCATGTTCATTGCAAATCTTTTTGATGTTTCAGTTTCATGTTGTAAAACTTTCAGTCATTTGTGATTTTCTCGTGAGGCAACTTAATTACTATAGATTCATTGTCTCAGTAAGCTTTTGTCATATGACTATGAATAAGTCCTATATGGTTAATAGCATGTCACCACAGAAATTATTCTTGTTATCATTTACCTACTCGAGGACGAGCAGGAATTAAGCTTGGGGATGTTGATACGTCCAAAACGTATCTATAATTTCTGTTTGCTCCATGCCACTTTTGGGTGATATTGCTATGATATTTATACACTTCCATACACTTTTGATCATATTTGGACTAACCTACTAATCCAGTGCACCCCAGTGCCAGTTTCTGTTTTCGGCTGTTTTTGTATTTAAGGTTTTCACGTTACGAGAACTGCCAGGAAAAATCCAGAAAAATTATATAAAAAATCAGCGTTCCAGAAACTACCGTGCGTCCGAAGGACAGCCGGGGGGGGGGGGGGCACCAGGGCTCCAGGCGCCCTGGCGGCGCGCCCCCCCTGGGCCGCGCCAGGGGGGCGCCTGGGCCCCTCGAAGCTTCCCCGATGCCCCCCTTTGGCATATATTTAAAGCGTCCTCTGAAACCCTCAGAACAGGAACTCTTTTCGCGATCCCATCTCTGTTCCGCCGCCGCCGCCGCTTCCAAGATCAGGAGCACCAGGAGAACCCTTCCCGGCACCCTGCCGGAGGGGAGGATCACCACCGGGAGCTTCTCCACCACCATGGACGCCTCCCGGATGAGTCGTGAGTAGTCTCCCTTGGACCATGAGTCCATGACCAGTAGCTATGTGATGTTCTCCTGCCGTTCTTGTGCTTCACTAATTAGTCCTCGTGAGCTGCCCTACATGATCGAGGCACATATGTAATCCTTATGCTGTTGCTATGTTGAGTTTGCTGGGATCCGATGGATTATGAGATTATGTTCAGATTGTTCTTGAGTAATATATTTGATTCACCTCTTTTATATTTATGTTCATAAGTAATTCTTGCATGTTCTCCGTTGTTATTTATTGCTTTGGCCAAGTAGTAGGTAGTGACTCCAAGAGGGAACGTTATGCTTAATTGTGGGTTCATGCCCCTCGATGACTAGCTTTAGTGACAGAAACATGAGTCTAGGGGATGTGCTGTTGCCACAAGGGGGAAAACAACGGTGCTTGTGCCCACGGGTGCAAGGATTGTTTACTTTACGCAAAGTTCTTTTAATGCAGTTGTCTGTTGCATTGAGTTTACACTATGGGTGGGACTCGCAACTTAATACCAGCGAGATGTTCTGGATAGATATCTCAAGGTGGATGATTAGTAGTAGATATTGATGGATTTCGGTCTACTTACTTTGGCGTACCGCCCATGCTTTGAACCTCAACCTTTCTTGCAATGTAATCAGCATTGGTTTGCGCTCGTAGGTCCTGTCAATTGCCCAGCTGTAATTCGTTTACCTCACATAGCTGTTTTATCGTCTTTTGGGAGAGAGACATCACTAGTGAACATCATGAGACTCCGGTCCATATTACCATCATTGATCACATCCGCTATTTACTTTTCGCTATTACTTACTATTGCAAGCATTATCTATCACTACTATCATTTGCGTTTAACCCTTTGTGAACTACAAGGCCGGAGGGATTGACAACCTCTCTGTACTCGTTGGGAGCAAAGTTATTTGTATCTATGTGCAGGTCGACGTTGATTGCTAATATCTGGCGCCATTAGCAGTTGACACCTACTTGTTGATCCTAGGAGTCTCTGGGGATTCGATCCTTGGCATCTTTTCTAAGGGAAAAACTTCCACAACACTGCATCTTACACCTTCCACTTGGGGTAACCAACAAGGGGTTAGAGGCCCATCAGGCCTAGAGATACCTCTCTGTCATACGGAGTGACAAATCCCAGTCTCGATTCGTGCCAACCCAACAGACATTTACGGAGATACCTGTAGTGCACCTTTATAGCCACCCAGTTACGTTGTGACGTTTGGTACACCCAAAGCATTCCTACGGTATACGGGAGTTGCATAATCTCATGGTCTAAGGAAAAGATACTTGACATTTAGAAAAGCTTTAGCATACGAACTACACGATCTGTGCTAGGCTTAGGATTGGTTCTTGTTCATCACATCATTCTCCTTAATGATGTGATCCCGTTATCAACGACATCCAATGTCCATGGTCAGGAAACCATGACCATCTGTTGATCAACAAGCTAGTCAACTAGAGGCTTACTAGGGACATGGTGTTTGTCTATGTATCCACACATGTATCTGAGTTTCCTATCAATAAAATTCTAGCATGGATAATAAACAATTATCATGAACAAGGAAATATAATAATAACCAATTTATTATTGCCTCTAGGGCATATTTCCAACAGTCTCCCACTTGCACTAGTGTCAATAATCTAGTTCACATCGCCATGTGAATAACACTCACTGGTCACATCGCCATGTGACCAACATCAAAGAGTTTACTTGAGTAAATAATCTAGTTCACATCAATATGTGATTAACACTCAACGAGTTCTGGGTTTGATCATGTTATGCTTGTGAGAGAGAGGTTGTAGTCAACGGGTCTGCAACATTCAGATCCCTATGTACTTCGCAAAACTTTATGTCATATCATACATGCTGCTACCACGTTCCACTTGGAGCTATTCCAAACTGTTGCTCCATTATACGTATCCGGTATCTCTACTCAGAGCTATCCAGATAGGTGTTAAGCTTGCATCGACGCAACTCTTTACGTCGAACTCTTTATCACCTCCATAACCGAGAAACATTTCCTTATTCCTCTAAGGATAATTTTGACCACTATCTAGTGATCCACTCCTGGATCACCTTTGTACCCTCTTGCCAGACATGTGGCAAGGCACACATCAAGTGTGGTACTCAGCATGGCATACCGTATAGAGCCTATGACAAAAGCATAGGGGACGACCTTCGTCCTTCCTCTTTCTTCTGCCGTGGTCAAGCTTTGAGTCTTACTCAACTTCACACCTTACAACTCAGGTAAGAACTCCTTCTTTGACTGATCTATTTTGAACTCCTTCAAAATCATGTCAAAGGTGTGTGTTCTTTTGAAAGTATCATCAGGCGTCTTGATCTATCTCTATAGATCTTGATGCCCAATTATATAAGCAGCTTTATCCAGGTCTTCCTTTGAAAAACTCCTTTCAAACAACCCTTTGTGCTTTCCAGAAATTCTACATCATTTCGGATCAACAATATGTCATTCACATATACTTATCAGAAATGTTGTAGTGCTCCCACTCACTTTATTGTAAATACAAGTTTCTAACAAACTTAGTATAAACCCAAAAACTTTGATCACTCCATCAAAACGTATATTCCGACTCCGAGATGCTTGCTCTAGTCCATGGAAGGATCGCTGGAGCTAGCATACCTTTTAGCATCCTTAGGATCGACAAACCCTTTTTGATTGTATCACATACAACCTTTCCTTACGAAAACTGGTAAGGAAACTTGTTTTGTCATCCATCTGCCAGATTTCATAAATGCAGCTAATGATAACATGATTCCGACGGACTTAAGCATCGCTACGGGTGAGAAAATCTCATCGTAGTCAACTCCTTGAACTTGTGAAAAACTCTTTGCCACAAGTCGAGCTTCATAGACGGTGACATTACCGTCCACGTCCGTCTTCTTCTTAAAGATCCATTTATCTCAATGGCTTGCCAATCATCGGGCAAGTCCACCAAAGTCCATACTTTGTTTTGATACATGGATCCTATCTCGGATTTATGGGCTTCTAACCATTTGTCGGAATACGGGCCCACCATCGCTTCTCCATAGTTCGTAGGTTCATTGTTGTCCAACAACATGACCTCTAAGACAGGATCACCGTACCACTCAGGAGTAGTACATATCCTTGTCAACCTACGAGGTTCGATAGCAACTTGATCCGAAGCTTCATGATCACTATCATTAGTTTCCTCTTCAACAGTCGTAGGTTCCACATAAACATCTTTCTGTGTTGCACTACTCTCCGGTTGAAGTGAGGGTTCGACAACCTCATCAAGTTCTATCTTCCTCCCACTCAAATCTTTCGAGAGAAACTCCTTCTCGAGAAAGGACCCGTTCTTAGTGACAAACATTTTTGCCCTTGGATCTGAGATGGAAGGTATGCCCAACTGTTACCATTGGGTATCCTATGAAGATGTATTTGTCCGCTTTGGGTTCGAGCTTTTTTCCGGCTGAAGCCATAAGCATCGCAACCCCAAACATTAAGAAAACAACAACTTTGGTTTCTTGCCAAACCAGACAGCGTCGTCTCAACAGACTTAGATGGTGCCCTATCTAAAGTGAATGCAGCTGTCTCTAATGCATAACCTCAAAATAATAGCGATAGATCGGTAAGATACATCATAGATCGCACCATATCTCATAAGGTTCGATTATGACGTCCGGACACACCATTATGCTGTGGTGTTCCAGGTGGCTTCAACTGTGAAACATTTCCACAATGTCTTAAGTGATTGCCAAACTCATAATTCATAAGATCTCCCCATGATCACATCGTAGGAACATGATCTTCTTGTTATGATGATTGTTAACTTCACTCTGAAATTGCTTGAACTTTTCAAACGAGTCAGACTTTTGCTTCATTAAGTAAATATACCCATATCTACTCAAATCGTCAGTGAAGATGAGAAAATAACGATATCCACCACACGCCTTAATTCTCATTGGATCACACACATTAGCATGTATGATTTCCAACAAGTCACTATCCCGTTTCCTTGTACCTGAACACGGGATCTTAGTCATCCTGCCCTTGAGGCATGGCTCGCATGTGTCAAGCGATTCAAAATCAAGTGACTCCAAACATCCATCAGCATGGAGTTTCGTCATACATTTTATGCCAAAATGACCTAAGCGGTAGTGCCACAAGAAAGTGGTACTATCATTATTAACTCTACATCCTTTGGCGTTATTATTATCATGTGTATTACTATGATCGAGATTCAATAAACCATTGGGTGCATGACCATAAAGGTATTATTCATGTAAACAGAATAACCATTATTCTCTAACTTAAATGAATAATCGTATTGCAATGAACAAGATCTAATCATATTCATGCTCAATGTAGACACCTGATAACATTTATATAGGTTCAACACCCATGCCGAAGGTAGAGGGAGCGTGCGATGGTGATCTTATCAACCTTGGAAACACTTCCAACACACATCGTCACCTCGCCCTTAGCTAGTCTCCGTTCATTCCGTAGCTTTTGCTTCAAGTCACTAATAATAGCAACTGAACCGGTATCCAATACCCAGGTGCTACAAGGAGTACTAGTAAGGTACACATCAATAACACGTATATCAAATATACTTTGTTGAAGTTGCCAGCTTTTCTTATCTACCATGTATTTGGGGTAGTTCCGCTACCACGTGACCGTTTCCCTTACAATAGAAGCACTTAGTCTCGAGGTTTGGGTTCAACCTTGGGTTCCTTCATTAGAGCGACAACTGGTTTGCCATTCCCTTCTAGCCCTTGCCCCTTTTTGAAACCAGTGGTCTTGTTAAACCATCAACACTTGATGCTCCTTCTTGATTTCTACTTTTGCGGTCTTAAACACCACTAATAGCTCCGAGATTATCTCCATCCTTTGCATGTCATAGTTCATCACGAAGTTCTAGTAGCTTGGTGATAGTGTCTAGAGAATTCCGTCAACCACTATCTCATCTGGAAGATTAACTCCCACTTGGTTCAAGTGATTTTAGCACCCAGATACTCTGAGCACATGCTCACTAGTTGAGCTATTCTCCTCCATCTTGTTGGCAAAAGAACTTGTCAGAGGTCTCATACCTCTCAACACGGGCATGAGCCTGAAATCCCTATTTCAGCTCTTAGAACATCTCATATGTTCTATGGCGTTCAAGACGTCATTGGAATCCCGATTCTAAGCCGTAAAGTATGGTGCACTAAACTATCAAGTAGTCATCAAGATGTGTCTGTCAGGTGTTCATAACATCCACAGACAACGTTGTAGGGGTTTGCACATCGAGCGGTGCATCAAAGACGTAAGCTTTCTGTGCAGCAGTGAGGACACTCCTCGGACTACGGACCCAGTCCGCATCATTGCTTAGAATATCTTTCAACTTAGTCTTTCTCTAGGATCGTATTAAACAGGGAGCTACAACGCAGTTATTGGTCTACAACATAATTTGCGAAGACAACTTAGACTATTGTTCATGAAAATTAAGTTCATCTAATGAACTCCCACTCAGATAGACATCTCTCTAGTCATCTAAGTGATACATGATCCGAATCGACTAGGCCGTGTCCGATCATCACGTGAGACGGACTAGTCATCAACGGTGAACATCTTCATGTTGATCGTATCTTCTATACGACTCATGTTCGACCTTTCGGTCTTCCATGTTCCGAGGCCATGTCTGTACATGCTAGGCTCGTCAAGTCAACCCTAAGTGTATCGCGTGTGTAAATCTGGCTTACATCCGTTGTATGCGAACGTTAGAACCTATCACACCCGATCATCACGTGGTGTTTCGGAACAACGAACCTTAGCAACGGTGCACAGTTAGGGGGAACACAATTCTTGAAATTTTAGTGAGAGATCATCTTATTTACTACCGTCGTTCTAAGCAAATAAGATGTAAAACATGATAAACATCACATGCAATCAAATAGTGACATGATATGGCCAATATCATTTTGCTCCTTTTGATCTTCATCTTCGGGGCTCCATGATCATCATCTTCACCGGCATGACACCATGATCTCCATCATCATGATCTCCATCATCGTGTCTTCATGAAGTCGTCTCGCCAAAATTACTTCTACTACTATGGCTAACGTTTAGCAATAAAGTAAAGTAATTACATGGCGTTATTCAGTGACACGCAGATCATACAATAAAATAAGACAACTCCTATGGCTCCTGCCGGTTGTCATACTCATCGACATGCAAGTCGTGATTCCTATTACAAGAACATGATCAATCACATACATCACATATATATCATTCATCACATCCTTTTGGCCATATCACATCACACGACACGTGCTGCAAGAACAAGTTAGACGTCCTCTAATTGTTGTTGCAAGTTTTACGTGGCTGCTATAGGTTTCTAGCAAGAACGTTTCTTACCTACGCCCAAACCACAACGTGATATGCCAATTTCTATTTACCCTTCATAAGGACCCTTTTCATCGAATCCGATCCGACTAAACTGGGAGAGACAGACACCCGCTAGCCACCTTATGCAACTAGTGCATGTCAGTCGGTGGAACCTGTCTCACGTAAGAGTACGTGTAAGGTCGGTCTGGGCCGCTTCATCCCACGATGCCGCCGAATCAAGATAAGACTAGTAACGGTAAGTAAATTGACAAATCCACGCCCACAACTACTTTGTGTTCTACTCGTGCAAGAAACTACGCATAGACCTAGCTCATGATGCCACTGTTGGGGATCGTAGCAGAAAATCAAAAAATTTCCTACGCATCACCAAGATCTATCTATGGAGTAATCTAGCAACGAGGGAGAAGGGAGTGCATCTACATACCCTTGTAGATCACGATGTGGAAGCGTTGCAAGAACGCGGATGAAGGATTCGTACTCGCTGGGATTCAGATCGCGCTTGATTCCGATCTAAGTGCCGAACAACGGCACCTCCGCGTTCAACACACGTGCAACCCGGTGACGTCTCCCACGCTTTGATCCAGCAAGGAGAGAGGGAGAGGTTGGGGAAGCCTCCTTCCAGCAGCAGCACGACGGCGTGGTGGTGGTGGAGGAGCGCGGGACTCCAGCAGGGCTTTGCCAAGCGCTGCGAGAGACGAGGAGGTAGAGGGGTAGGGCTGCGCCAAGAGGGAGACGGTCTCGTGTGTCTGGCAGCCCCAAAACCCCCACTATATATAGGGGAAGGGGAGGGGCTGCGCCCCCATCTAGGGTTCCCTCCCTAGGGGTGGCGGCAGACCCAAAACCCATCTAGGGTGCGGCCAAAGGGGGGGAGAGAGAGGGGGCGCCCTAGGGTGGGCCTTAAGGCCCATATGGACCTAGGGTTCGCCCCCCTCCCACTCTCCATGCGCCTTGGGCCCTGGTGGGGGGCGAACCAGCCCACCTGGGGCTGGTCCCCTCCCACACTTGGCCCACGCAGCCTTCTGGGGCTGGTGGCCCCACCTGGTGGACCCCCGGGACCCTCCCGGTGGTCCCGGTACGTTACCGATAGCGCCCGAAACTTTGCCGGTGACCAAAACGGGACTTCCCATATATGAATCTTTACCTCCGGACCATTCCGGAACTCCTCGTGACGTCCGGGATCTCATCCGGGACTCTGAACAACATTCGGTAACCGTGTACATACTTTCCCTATAACCCTAGCATCATCGAACCTTAAGTGTGTAGACCCTACGGGCTCGGGAACCATGCAGACATGACCGAGACAACTCTCCGGCCAATAACCAGCGGCGGGATCTGGATACCCATGTTGGCTCCCACATGTTCCACGATGACCTCATCGGATGAACCACGATGTCAAGGATTCAATGAATCCCGTATACGATTCCCTTTGTCTATCGGTATAGCACTTGCCCGAGATTCGATCGTCGGTATACCGATTCCTTGCTCAATCTCGTTACCGGCAAGTCTCTTTACTCGTTCCGTAACACATCATCCCGTGATCAACTCCTTGATCACATATTGTGCACATTATGATGATGTCCTACCGAGTGGGCCCAGAGATACCTCTCCGTCATACGGAGTGACAAATCCCAGTCTCGATTCGTGCCAACCCAACACACACTTTCGGAGATACCTGTAGTGCACCTTTATAGCCACCCAATTACGTTGTGACGTCTGGTACACCCAAAGCATTGCTATGGTATCCGGGAGTTGCACAATCTCATGGTCTAAGGAAAAGATACTTGACATTTAGAAAAGCTTTAGCATACGAACTACATGATCTGTGCTAGGCTTAGGATTGGGTCTTGTCCATCACATCATTCTCCTTAATGATGTGATCCCGTTATCAACGACATCCAATGTGCATGGTCAGGAAACCGTGACCATCTGTTGATCAACGAGCTAGTCAACTAGAAGCTTACTTGGGACATGGTGTTTGTCTATGTATCCACACATGTATTTGAGTTTCCTATCAATACAATTCTAGCATGGATAATAAACAATTATCATGAACAAGGAAATATAATAATAACCAATTTATTATTGCCTCTAGGGCATATTTCCAACAGGGCGCGCCCCCTGACCCGAGGCCCCCTCAAGTGCCCCCGGTGCCCTCCTTCTTCCTATATAAGTCCACGTACCCAGAAACTCCGAGGACAGAGAGAAAACCCTAATTCCATCGCCGTAGCTTCTGTTCCAGTGGAGATCCCATCTTGGAGCCTGTTCCAGAGCTCCACCGGAGGGGGATCCATCACGGAGGCCTACATCATCATCATCATCGCCCTCACCATGAGTTGTGAGTAGTTTACCACAGACCTTCGGGTCCATAGCTAGTATCTAGATGGTTTCTTCTCTCTCTCTGGATCTCAATACAAAGTTCTCCTCGGTCTTCGAGGAGATCTATTCGATGTAATATCTTTTTGCGGTGTGTTTGTCGAGACCCGATGAATTGTGAGTTTATGATCAAGGTTATCTATGAAAGATATTTGGTTCTTCTCTGAACTTTTTATGTGTGCTCATAATATCCTTGCAAGTCTCTTCGAATTATTGGTTTGGTTTGGCCTACTAGATCTATAGTTCTTGCAATGGGAGAAGTGCTTGGCTTTGGATTCAATCTTGCGGTGTCCTTTCCCAGTGACAGTAGGGGCAGCAAGGCACGTATTGTATTGTTGCCATCGAGGATAAAAAGATGGGTTTTATATCATATTGCTTGAGTTTATCCCTCTACATCATGTCATCTTGCTTAAAACATTACTCTGTTCTTATGAACTCAATACACTAGATGCATGCTGGATAGCGGTCGATGTGTGGAGTAATAGTAGTAGATGCAGGCAGGAGTCGGTCTACTTGTCTCGGACGTGATGCCTATATACAATGATCATGCCTAGATGGTCTCATAATTATTCGCTTTTCTATCAATTGCTCGACAGTAATTTGTTTACCCGCCATAGAATATCGCTATCATGAGAGAAGCCACTAGAGAAAACTATGGCCCCCGGGTCTATTCTCAACATATCAATCTACATCTACTTTACTTTTACCACTTTTAGTTGCTGTTTTATTAAATAAAAATACCAAAAATATATTCTATCATCCCCATCAGATCTCACTCTCGTAAGTGACCGTAAAGGGATTGACAACCCCTTATCGCGTTGGCTGCGAAGTTCTTATTTGTTTGTGCAGGTGCGAGGGACTCGCGCATGGTCTCCTACTGGATTGATACCTTGGTTCTCAAAAACTGAGGGAAATACTTATGCTATTGTGCTGCATCTCCCTTTCCTCTCCGAGGGAATACAACGCAAGCTCAAGAGGTAGCAAGAAGAATTTCTGGCTCCGTTGCCGGGTAGGCTTACGCAAAAGTCATATACCAAGTACCTATCACAAACCCTTATCCTTCGCATCACATTTATTTGCCTCTCATTTTCCTTTCCCCCACTTCACCCTTGCCGTTTTATTCGCCCTTCTTCCGTCGTGTGTTTATCATTCGCTTGCCTCTCGTTTGCTTGTGTGCTATGTGCCTTCTATGTGCTTGCATCTTTCCTTGCTAAAAATCAATTGTTATGGATCACCTTAAAGTGTTCTACTTGGATCATCTTCGATCCTTATGCGCTCGTGCTGAAACCCCAACTATCCTAGTTGATGGGAAATCTTTAGATGAGCATGCTCATTTTGTGCATCACCGTTTGTCTGAAAAGGGGATACTCTTATGGGATCAGATAAACAGATTGCTATGTTATGCTGGGAATCTCTGTGAAATTTGTGATTTTACTTGTTGCTCTAAGAACCCTGAAAAACACCTCCCCTACCTTTGTGAGTTTAATGATAATGAAATCTTATCTTCTTATGCAAAGGGTGTTTATAGTTACTATGATATCGAACGAATTGAAGAATTCGTTGCTTTTAAGGGTGCTTATGAAGTTGCTTCTTTGATTCAAAATTATGATATTACTCTCTATGAATCTGAATTTTTTGACATACTTAAATATTGCTATGAAAACTATGCTCATAATGCCAATATCAAAAATTCGTTGAAGGAATGACCGCTGCTTTGAAGGAAAATAATGATATGCATGATTCTATAGATAATTATGATTCCAATGATTTGATTGAAATATCCCTTGATGAACATGATGCTTGCTATTCTTGTGGACATGATGCCAATATTTATGAAGAAGAATTTGCTATAGTTCCCTATGTTAAACATGAGATTGTTGCTATTGCACCCATACTTGATAGTTCCTTCGATGAAAAGCACGATTGCAATGATGCTATTATAAATTCTCTGGATGTCAATTGTGCTAATGATATGCAAAACCTAAGCTTGGGGATGCTAGTTTGCTATGACTATTATTTGTTGCAATGATCATGATTGGGGTGATTCTTCTTATGATTTTGAAAATTTATTAAATCCCCATGATGAATATGAGTTGATAATAATGTTTGCAATAATATTGAAAGTGGGTTTGGAAGAGTGTCAATTTTAGATCCCACATATTTGGAGAATGATCAATCTTATGATTTTTTTTGATAAAAGTGGGTTTGGAGAGGTCATGACTTTAGTTAATGTTAATCCCACTATTTTGGAAGAGTGTCAACTTTGCATGCATGTGGATCGTGTTAAGAATATGTTATGTGATAGCTATTTTGTTGAATTTGATCATGATCCTACATGCAATTATTATGAGAGGGGGAAATATGGTTGTAGAAATTTTCATGTTACTAAATTACCTCTCGTTATGTTGAGATTGCTCTTGTTTCTTTCTTCTTCCTTGCATATGCTCGATCTTGTTTGCCTTGATAATTTGTTTGCTTATAAATTTCCTATGCATAGGAAGTATGTTATACTTAGATGTGATTTTCACATGCTATATGATGCTTCTTTTGTGCTTCAAGTCTTGTCTTTCATGAGAGCATCACTAAAATCGTGCCTAGCTAGGGGCGTAAAACGATAGCGCTTGTTGGGAGGCAACCCAATTTTATATTTTTTTCGTTTTTGTTGCTGTTAGAGAATAAAGATTGCATCTAGCCTCTGATTAGATGTGGTTTTATGTTTTGTTTAGTGTTTGTGCCAAGTAGAACCTTTGGGAAGACTTGTGTGAAGTTTATATGATCTTGCTGTGAAAAACAGAATCGTTACAACTCGCTAAAGTAGTCTTGGGATTTTACTGGAGCATGATTTTTAGTTGATTATTTTTGCAGATGATTGGTAGACCAATTCCGCAAATTTATCAATTTAGTTTGAATTTTTTGGAGTTCCATAAGTAGGCGAATTCTGCAGATTACTACAGACTGTTCTGTCTTTGACAGATTCTGTTTTTCGTCTGTTGTTTGCTTATTCCGATGCATCTATGAGTAGTATTGAAGGATATGAACCATATAGAAGTTGGAGTACAGTAGGTTTAACACCAATATAAATAAAGAATGAATTCATTGCTGTACCTTTGAGTAGTGGTTTGTTTTCTTATACTAACGGAGCTCACGAGAATTTTTGTCTAAGTTTTGTGTTGTGAAGTTTTCAAGTTTTGAGTATTGCTTTGATGGACTATGGAACAAGGAGTAGAAAAGCCTAAGCTTGGGGATGCCCATGGCACCCCAAGTAAATTCAAGATAATCAAAAGCCTAAGCTTGGGGATGCCCCGGGAAGGCATCCCCTCTTTCGTCTTCATCCATCGGTAACTATACTTGGAGCTATATTTTTATTCGCAACATGATATGTGTTTTGCTTGGAGCGTCTTGTATCATTTGAATCTTTGCTTGATAGTTTGCCACAATCATCCTTGCGGGACACACCTATTTTAGAGAGTTAAAAATGGCCTAGAAATTGTTAGAACACTCTATATGCTTCACTTATATCTTTTGAGTTGAATATTTTTTGCTCTAGTACTTCACTTATATCTTTTAGAGCACGGTGGTGATAATATTTTGTAGAAATTGTTGAACTCTCGTGCTTCACTTATATCTATTTGAGAGTCTATTAAAACAGCATGGTAATGTGTTTAGGCTAAAGAAACTAGTCTTCACATGATAGACATCCAATGTCAATGTAGTAAGAAATTTTTCACACCAAGTGCATTGAATAGAATGAGATGTTCGATGCTTGATAATTGTTTTGAGATATGAGGATAGTGATATTAGAGTCATGCTAGTGGAGTTATTATGAAATTGAGAAATACTTGTGTTAAGGTTAGTGATTCCCGTATCATGCACATATGGTGAACCTCTATGTGACGAAGTTAGAGCATGAGGTATTTGTAGAGTGCCAACCTATGTGTGGAGGTCAGGGGGGCGCGATGGTTAACTCCTACCAACCTCCCCCTAGGAGTATGCGTTGATTGCTTTGTTTTGATGACTTGTAGATTTTTGAAATAAGTATATGAGTTCTTATGACTAATGTTGAGTCCATGGATTATACGCACTCTCACCCTTCCACCATTGCTAGCCTCTCTTGTACCGCACAACTTTCGCCGGTGCCATAAACCCACTATATATCCTTCCTCAAAACAGCCACCATATTGTTCCTCAAAACAACCACCATACCTACCTATCATGGCATTTCCATAGCCATTCCAAGATATATTGCCATGCAACTTTCCACCGTTCCATTTATATGACACGCATCATATTGTCATATTGCCATTGCATGATCACGTAGTTGACATTGTATTTGTGGCAAAGCCACCATGCATAATCTTTTTATACATGTCACTCTTGTTTCATTGCACATACCGGTACACCGCCGGAGGCATTCATATAGAGTCATACTTTGTTGTTGTAGTATCGAGTTGTACTATCGAGTTGTAATAAAAAGTGTGATGATCATCATTATTAGAGCATTGTCCCATGTGAGGAAAGGCCAATAAAAAAAAGAGATGGCCCAAAAAAATATAGAGAGGGGCTAATAAAAAAAGAGAAAGCCCCTCCAAAAAAAATGAGAGAAAAGAGAGAAGGGACAATTGCTACTGTCTTTTTCCACACTTGTGCTTCAAAGTAGCACCATGTTCTTCATTGTAGAGAGTCTCATGTTTAGTCACTTTCATATACTAGTGGGAATTTTCATTATAGAACTTGGCTTGTATATTCCAACGATGGGGTTCCTCAAATGCCCTAGGTCTTCGTGAGCAAGCAAGTTGGATGCACACCCACTAGTTTCTTTTGTTGAGCTTTCATTCATATTTAGCTCTAGTGCATCCGTTGCATGGCAATCCCTACTCACTCACATTGATATATATTGATGGGAATCTCCATAGCCCGTTGATACGCCTAGTCGATGTGAGACTATCTCCCTCCTTTTTGTCTTCTCCACAACCACCTCTATTCCACCCATAGTGCTATATCCATGGCTCACGCTCATGTATTGCGTGAAAGTTGAAAGGTTTGAAAAGATAGAGTATGAAAACAATTTCTTGGCTGAAATCGGGGTTGTGTATGATATGAATATTTTGTGTGATGAAGAGGGAGCATAGCCAGACTATATGATTTTGTAGGGATAACTTTCTTTAGCCATAGTATTTTGAGAAGACATGATTGCTTTGTTAGTATTACTTGAAGTATTGTTATTTCTTATGTCAATATAGACTTTTATCTTGAATCTTTCAGATCTAAACATTCATGCCACAATTAAGAGAATTACATTGAACAACTATATTGGTTAGCATTCCACATCAAAAATTCTTTCTTTATCATTTACCTACTCGAGGACGAGCACGAATTAAGCTTGGGGATGCTTGATACGTCTCCAACGAATCTATAATTTTTTATTGTTCCATGCTATTATTTATGAAGTCTTGGATGTTTAATGGGCTTTATCATTAACTTTTATATCATTTTTGGGACTAACCTACTAACCCAAAGGCCTAGTCCAAATTGTTGTTTTTTTGCCTATTTCACGGTTTTGCCGAAAAGGAATATCAAACGGAGTCCAAACGGAATGAAACCTTCGCGAGAGATATTTTTGGAGAAAATCACGCACACGGAGCTTGAAGACCAAGTCAGGGGACACATAGGTGGCCCTTGAGAGTGGGGGCGCGCCCCCAGCCTCGAGGCCCCCTTAAGTGACCCTCCGTGCCCTCCTTCTTCCTATATAAGTCCACGTACCCCAGAAACTCTGAGGACAGAGAGAAAACCCTAATTCCATCTCCGTAGCTTCTGTTCCCGTGGAGATCCCATCTTGGAGCCTGTTCCGGAGCTCCACCGGAGGGGGATCCATCACGGAGGCCTTCATCATCATCATCATCGCCCTCACCATGAGTTGTGAGTAGTTTACCACAGACCTCCGGGTCCATAGGTAGTATCTAGATGGCTTCTTCTCTCTCTCTCTCTGGATCTCAATACAAAGTTCTCCTCGGTCTTCGAGGAGATCTATTCGATGTAATCTCTTTTTGCGGTGTGTTTGTCGAGATCCGATGAATTGTGAGTTTATGATTAAGGTTATCTATGAAAGATATTTGGTTCTTCTCTGAACTTTTTACGTGTGCTCATAATATCCTTGCAAGTCTCTTCGAATTATTGGTTTGGTTTGGCCTACCAGATCTATAGTTCTTGCAATGGGAGAAGTGCTTGGCTTTGTGTTCAATCTTGCGGTGTCCTTTCCCCGTGACAGTAGGGGCAGCAAGGCACGTATTGTATTGTTGCCATCGAGGATAAAAAGATGGGGTTTATATCATATTGCTTGAGTTTATCCCTCTACATCATGTCATCTTGCTTAAGGCGTTACTCTGTTCTTATGAACTCAATACACTAGATGCATGCTGGATAGCGGTCGATGTGTGGAGTAATAGTAGTAGATGTAGGCAGGAGTTGGTCTACTTGTCTCGGACGTGATGCCTATATACAATGATCATGCCTAGATAGTCCCATAATTATTCCCTTTTCTATCAATTGCTCGACAGTAATTTGTTTACCCGCCGTAGAATATCGCTATCATGAGAGAAGCCACTAGAGAAAACTATGGCCCCCGGGTCTATTCTCAACATATCAATCTACATATACTTTACTTTTACCGCTTTTATTTGCTGTTTTATTAAACTAAAAATACCAAAAATATAAACTATCATCTCTATCAGATCTCACTCTCGTAAGTGACCGTAAAGGGATTGACAACCCCTTATCGTGTTGGCTGCGAAGTTCTTATTTGTTTGTGCAGGTGCGAGGGACTTGCCAGTGGTCTCCTAATGGATTGATACCTTGGTTCTCAAAAACTGAGGGAAATACTTACGCCACTGTGCTGCATCTCCCATTCCTCTTCGAGGGAATACAACGCAAGCTCAAGAGGTAGCAAACCACTAAGTTCAAGAAAGGCAAGGGTAAGAAGAACTTCGAGAAGGACGACAAGGGAGTTGCCGCGCCCAGTAAGCCAGTTGCCAGGAAGAAGCCAAAGAATGGACCCAAGCCTGAGACTGAGTGCTTTTATTGTAAGGGAATGCGTCACTAGAAGCGGAATTGCCCCAAATACTTAGCGGATAAGAAGGCCGGCAACGTCAACGGTATATGTGATATACATGTTATTGATGTGTACCTTACCAGCGCTCGTAGTAGCTCCTGGGTATTTGATACCGGTGCAGTTGCTCACATTTGTAACTCAAAGTAGGAGCTGCAGAATAAGCAGAGACTGGTGAAGGACAAGGTGACGATGCGCGTCAGGAATGGTTCCAAGGTCAATGTGATCGCTGTCGGCACGCTGCCTCTACATCTACCTTCGGGATTAGTTTTAAACCTCAATAATTGTTATTTAGTACCAGCTTTGAGCATGAACATTGTATCTGGATCTCGTTTAATGCGAGATGGCTACTCATTTAAATATGAGAATAATGGTTGTTCTATTTATATGAGAGAAATGTTTTATGGTCATGCCCCGCTGGTCAATGGTTTATTTTTATGGAATCTCGAACGTGATGTTACACATATTCATAGTGTGAATGCCAAAAGATGTAAGGTTGATAATGACAGTCCCACATACTTGTGGCACTGCCGCCTTGGTCATATTGGTGTCAAACGTATGAAGAAGCTCCATGTGAATGGACTTTTGGAGTCTCTTGATTATGAATCATTTGACATGTGCGAACCATGACTTTTGGGCAAGATGACCAAGATGAATTTCAAACACCAGGGCACCGTTGATTGCCGGCAAAACATTGATATACCTGGTTTTTTAAATTCTAGTAAATCCAAAACTCGTCTGAAATTCATGAAACTTGGCATGCAATCATGGAGCGGCATCAACATGCCGTGGTAAATTTTTTGTCCCATTTGGGGCAGGTTTGGGTATATGCTTCTCACAAACCAGAGCTTCTCACAACAAGCATGATGATTTCGGTAGGGAAGGTGCCACCTTTGGGGATGAAATGATATCCATTGCCTCTTATTGCTTCCAAATTTTTTCTCGTGTCAACATAGAATAACAGGAGTGTTGTGTCAATTTTTGTTATTTTTTGTGGTTCGTTTGGACATTTTTATGCATTAATTGAGTTTTCAATGCATTTATGTGCATAATTCAAATTTGAACTATGTGCACATGCTCCAGTGCATATTAATTGGTTGAAAAATCAAATATGTGTCCTTATGTGCATGCTTAGGTCCCATGCAAGAAATGGGAATGAATTTCAAACAGCAGTTCACTGTTGATTGCCGGCAAAACAATGAGATGCCTGGTTTTTATATTCTAGTAAATCCAAAAAGCGTCCGGTGCACAGGTTTACCGGGAAGCGTGCGAGATGTTCAACGGAGGATTTGTGCATCTCTTCAACGCAAACGGTTCAGTGAAGTAGTAAAGCGGTAAAAAATAAACCAAAAAATATATGTGCTGCCACATGCCCCGTGTGCCGTGCGAGCAGGCGTGAGTTGACGGGACGCATGCTAGCAGTCCGCTGCGCAGGCATATCAGGAGGCGTGCGTACAGGTGTGTGTATTGACGGGGAGGCGTGCGAGTAGCTGTGTGAAATGATGGTAGGAATGGCAGACGTCCGTGCACATGCTCACCGGGAGTCGAGATAACTTTTGACCACAGCCTGCCTCGCTCCCACTGGTCCATATTAATTGCGCGCCCGAGCCGCCGGCCATAATAGGCAGCCGCACCCCCAGTCCACAGTGGTCACCGATGTCTGGACTCCAGAGTGTATGACGATGCCGCCAAAGCACACCATCGGAGGGAGTGGCGATGCCGGGGCTGGTGAATGCTACTTCTTGAGCTTGCGTTGTATTCCCTCGAAGAGGAAACAGTGATGCGGCACAGTAGCATAAGTATTTCCCTCAGTTTTTGAGAACCAAGGTATCAATCCAGTAGGAGACCACGCATGAGTCCCTCACACATGCACAAACAAATAAGAACCACACATCCAACGCGATAAGGGGTTGTCAATCCCTTCACGGTCACTTACGAGAGTGAGATCTGATAGATATGCTATGATAATATTTTTGGTATAGAAACAGAAAGTAAATAATGCAAAGTAAAGTAAAATAAATAGTAGATGGAAGAATAATATGATGAGAATAGACCTCGGGGCCATAGGTTTCACTAGTGGCTTCTCTCATGATAGCAGAAGGTGGGTGAACAAATTACTGTCGAGTAATTGATAGAAATGCGCATAGTTATGAGAATATCTAGGCATGATCATTGTATATAGGCATCACGTCCATGAAAAGTAGACCGAAACGATTCTGCATCTACTACTATTACTCCACACATCGACCGCTATCCAGCATGCATCTAGAGTATTAAGTTCATAAGAACATAGTAATGTTTTAAGCAAGATGACATGATGTAGAGGGATAAACTCAAGCAATATGATATAAACCCCATCTTTTTATCCTCGATGGCAACAATAGTATACGTGCCTTGCTGTCACTGGGAAAGGACACCGCAAGATTGAACACAAATCCAAGCACTTCTCCCATTGCAAGAATTATAGATCTAGTAGGCCAAACCAAACCAATAATTCGAAGAGACTGGCAAGGATATTATAATCATACATAAAAGATTTCAGAAAAGAATCCAATATTGTTGCCGGGGGACCATCAGCTCCGGCAGAGCCGCAGGTTCTTGCCGTGGAAGCTGAGGTTCCCGCAGCAGCCCTCATGCCTTTAGTCCTTGTCGTTGAGCCTCAGGCTCCAGCATGGGGACAACGAATCGTCCGCTTTCTGCAAACTGGAGAACTTCCCGACGACCCAGAAGAGATAGAGAAAATAACCAGGCAGTCAAGTATGTACCAGTTCGTTGGCAATGAACTGTACAGAAGAAGACTCAATGGTGTCAGGTTGAAGTGCATTTCCAGAGAAGATGGACAGAAGCTGTTGGCAGAGATACATGGAGGCATATGTGGCCACCACATTGGCGCAAGGGCACTTGCCGGGAAGGCGTTCCGGCAAGGGTTCTTCTGGCCAGAAGCCCTCCAAGATGCAACTGCACAAGTAACCAAGTGTGAAGCATGCCAGTTCCATGCCAAGCAAATTCACCAGCCAGCTCAAGCTCTCCAGACGATCCCTTTGTCCTGGCCCTTATCGGTCTGGGGGCTCGATATCCTCGGCCCCTTTCCCCGCGCAGTCGGGGGCTTTGAGTACTTGTACGTAGCAATCGGCAAGTTCACAAAGTGGCCGGAAGTGGAACCAGTGAGAAAGGTGACAGCACAGTCAGCGGTCAGGTTCTTCAGATCGATTGTTTGTCGTTTCGGAATCCCTAACAGGATCATCACCGACAACGACACATAGTTCACAAGTCGCACCTTCATGCAGTACGTCCAAGACCTTGGCGCTAAGGTCTGCTTCGCTTCTGTTGCTCACCCGAGGAGCAATGGTCAAGCGGAGAGGGCCAATGCTGAAGTGCTGCGCGGACTCAAGACGAGAACCTTCGACAGGCTGCACAAGTGCGGAAGAAACTGGATAGAGGAGTTGCCGGCGGCTCTTTGGTCAATCAGGACGACACCAAATCGAGCCACCGGACAGACACCCTTTGCTCTTGTCTACGGAGCAGAGGCAGTTCTCCCCACGGAACTCGTATACGGATCTCCTCGAGTGCTCGCTTACGATGAGCTCGAGCAAGAGCAACTGCGACAAGATGACGCATTGCTCCTTGAGGAGGAACATTTCCAGGCTGCTGTACGAGCTGCTCGATACCAGCAAGCCTTGCGTCGCTATCATAGCCGCAAGGTCAAGGCCATGAGTCTCGAGGAAGGCGACCTTGTTCTTCGGCGTGTTCAGTCCGCCAAGAATTCCAACAAGTTCACGCCGAAGTGGGAAGGCCCTTATCGGGTGAGACAAGTCACAAGGCCCGGCGCTGTCCGCCTTGAGACCGAAGAAGGCTTACCGGTGAGCAACTCCTGGAACATAGAGCATCTTCGCAAGTTTCACCCATAAGGCGCGGTTGCCGTGATCCGCTCCGGCAACCACCTTTTGTACAAGTCTTGCCGCTGTTGCATGTAAACCTTTGTACAAAGCCGGGCGCAGATCCCGTGCATCAGTAAAGTTTTTGCGCTTCGCATTACTTGTCATTTCCATGCTTTTCTTTGTTATTTGCATGCATTATCTGACACTTTGTGCAATGCACATCCCCGGTAAGCACTAGCAAGCCGTAAGGCTCTATACTTGTTTTTCCTCCTCTTTTTCTTTCCCTCTTAAGTAGAAGGAGTATTCCTCGCGCACAAGTTTGCCGGGGGGGAAGGAGATGGAGGTATGAACCAAGTATTGTTCAAGAAAGAGAAGCCTTGTCGGGGAGCAAACAATCTATGAAAGCTAAGTTACCAGAATTTGAGCAGTTCAAATTTTTAAATTCTTAGTTGTCTTCCTTGAACAACCACACTTTGTATGGAAAACCTGTGCGCGGAGGAACCTACCCGTGGCTAGCCGCACCCTTGCTTTGTTTCGAGCACGCTCAACGACTTAAGTGAGCTGCGACAAGTGTCGCGCCCTTACTTCGTTTTCGAGTTCGCTCAGCAATCTAAGTGTGCTGCGACTAGCTGCGGCAAGGTTTCTTGCCGGCAAGGCCTTTGCCAGCAGGCTGCTAAGAGTCCAGCACTCAGCGCTCACGGCAAGGGTCCTCTTGCCGGCAAGTTCCCTGAAAGCGTAGGGTGGAATACATACAAAGTAAAGGGACCAAAACAAGGAAGATAACACTGCATTGGTTGCTCAAAATAAGATTGTATATTGCAAAGATAACTTGCCGCAATAACTAATAGATTCTTGTCCATAACATACTTTGCAGCGGTAAAGGAAGTAGAAAGAAAGGAATCTAATCTACGCGGTCGCCTTCACGCCTTGTGATCTTGTTCACCTTGGCGACGATGTGGGCAACCTGCGCCTTCAACGCCTCCTGATCGGCTTCAGGCGACAAGCTGTGGAGGACGTTCACGAGGTTGATGCCGGGGTTGCGGAAGACGATCTTTAACAAGACCCGCTCCATGGTGCCCGTGCAGAGCCGACGCGCCTCGTCGGCCAGCTGCACGGGGATCCTCTCCCGCAGCCGCGCAAGCACCAGCGCGATTCCCCTGAAGAACAGACTCAACTTGGCGCTGTGGGGGAGACTCTCGTCCGGGGAGTACACGAGATGCTCCGCCCTCAGCGCCACCATCTCCTTGTCAATATTGGTAGCGGAGGTGACCAGCTCATCAGTCCACTGCTCCACTACCCGGTTGAAGTTGTTCGCCGAGACGGCGGCGCTCTCCACCAAGTTCCTTTCCTTGCGGAGTTCGTCCTTCAGCTTCGTCTCGCGGTCCCGGGCGGCGTCGAGCGAGCCAGTCAGGGTGGAGACCTTCAGCTCTAAGTCAGCAATGGAGTTCTTGGCGTCAGAGAGCTCTGTGCCCTTCTCGGAGAGACGTACCTGCAGCTCAGAGTTGGTGTGGGCATCTTTCTCCCGCTCCACATTGAGCGCAGTGACTCTGTCCTCGCTCGCCTTCAGGAACAACTCCAGCTGCTTCACCCTGGCCTCCAGATCCTTCTTAGCAGTTTCCGCGGCAGCGGCGGCGTCCTTCGCCTCCTTCAGTGCCCCGCCGATGGCTTGCTCCCGGGCGGTGAGGTCGTCCTCGTGGCTGTCGAGTTCGACCTTCCGCTGGTTGAGCGCTCCCTCCCGCCGAGACAATTCCTCGGCGGCCAGCCGCTGCTGCTCTTCTACCTCAGCCTTCTCCAGGAGGAAGGCTTGTTGCGCCCCGGCAAGCTCTTCACGCTCCTCCGCCAAGTTGCGGAGGGCCGCCTGGTTGGCGGCACGGTGCTCCGTGGCGCGCTTCTCCAAGTCTGCTCCAGCCTTGGCGGCAAGAGCCTCCCTGGACTCTAGCTTCGCCTGCCTGGCCCGGTACAAAGCCAGGAGCCGACGAAGGAGTCCCTCCTCTTCGGGCTCGTCGCTGTCGCCGGGCGCTTCGACGATCTTCAAGCCGGCGGAGGCGAGGACCTCTCCGTCAAAGGTCTCTCCCTCCGCGGGTGCTCGAGGCGAGGACGCCCACGGGACTTGTATGAAGACCCCGTTGGCGGCCTTCAAGTAGACACCCGACCGCTCCGCGGAGGCGGAAGGGTCGGCGGCCGGTGCAGCATCCGGCGCTCCTGCGGCCTACGGGCCAGCAGTTTGGTCGCCGGTCCCTTCCCCAGCCGCGACGTCAGCGGTCGGGGCGGTCTCTTCGACGACTGGCTCGCCGGCTCCAGCCGTTCCCTCGGCGGCAGTGGCGTTGCCGCCGTCGCCGTGCACCTCCTCCTCAGCGGTGGCCTCCGTCTACATCGGCTCTGGGGCAGGAGGATCTAGTAGAAGAAAAAGAAAAGAAAGAGTCAAGAAAATATCCAAAAAGACAAATCCAAGAAGAAGAAGTTGCAAGACTTACCTTCGCGGACCTCTTCGACGACAGGGTCCCTCGCCGGGGAATTCTCCCTTGGCGGCGGAGTAGTAGCCCCTGCTGGCGGAGGGCCGCCTGCGCCCTCCCTTGGCGGGGTGCTCACCCTTGTCGGGGTTCTCACCCTTGGCGGGGTACTCGCCCTTGGCGGAGTGCCCGTCCTTGGCGGAGCGTTCTCCCTTGCCGGGGAGTTCACCATTGGCGGGGAGGGTGGAGCAAGTAGCTCGTCGGGGGCGACCTCCTGGCGCTCCTGCGGCTGCGGCTCCACTTCTGCACAAGACAACGAGATATCAGATGAAGATAATATCCTCAAGCGCACCCATCAACCAAAAAGACAAATACCAGACTTACGCTGGGGGCTGCTCCTCGGAGCAGCAGACTGATCCGGCAAGCTCGTCGCCGGCACGTCACTTGTCGCCGCGGCGGGCTCGTCGTCCTCGATTGTGACCACAGGGATCTTGGCCCTCTTCGCCATCCGCTGGGTCAAGGTCCTGCAAAGCAAAACAAAAAGCAAGATCAGAACCAAGCAAGGAAAATCAAGACAAAATCAAAGAAGCTACAAATTGCAAGTACTTACTCCTCTTCCTCTTCGTCGGAGCTGAGGGCGGAGAAGTCGAAATCCGCCTGAGGTGCTCCCGCGCGAGGAGCTGGAGGAGAAGGTTCCCTCGGGCGCTTGGCGGTCTCCGGGGCTGCGGGCTGTGAAGACCCAGCCCCCGTCGTCGCCGAGGACCGAGGGGCAGAAGGAGCACCCGTTCCACTCCGGGAGGATCCCGCTCCGCTTGGCGCCTGAGCGCGGGGCGCCTCCTTGACGACTCCGCTCGTCTTGGTGGCGCGCGTCGCACGGTGCGCCGGCTGCTGCCGCGGCGCCTGTGGCCTTGCCGTCTCAGTTGCCTTGCGGAGGCGTTTCTTCTGTTGCTGCGGAGGGCTTGGCGGAGGCGGAGAGTTCTCCGAGGATGAGGATGCATCATCGTCAAGATTCAGAGATCCACCGGAGTCACGGAATCTTCGGCCTCGGCGTCCTCCTCCTCCTCGGCGGCCCCGCTGGACTCAGTGCCATGCTCGACGGCTCCGCTCCCTCCGGCAACCTCACTCGTCCCGGCAAGCGGCGCGGAGGCCTCCCCGTCAAACTCCTCGGGCGCGATCTTCAGCAGCTTGAGGATTTCCGCCTCCTCTGCTTGACTCACTGTGTCCGCGGCCTCTGCCTCGTCCACAGTGTATCCGAATTCGCCCGCAGCTGCAGCTACGGCGGCCTCCTCCATCCTGGAGGCGATGTAAGCTATATCCCGGCCAGTAGTATCCCGGGTAAGGCCCTTCTGCTCGTCGGCCTTGCAGGGCTTCTCGACCAAGTTGTCGAAGAAGTTCAGCACGGTATCTGGCGGAGGCTCCAGCCAAGTGGGGACGACGCCATGAGAGTCGCACTCGGGCATCATCGCGCGAATAGAGTCTCGGGCAGTGCTGTTGCACAGCGGCACCACTCCCCGGGAAGGTCTGAACCACTCTGGATGGGCGGGGTCATGCTTGAAGAGCTCCTCGACCATCCCCTTCAACTCCAAGACGGTGAAGTTGTAGTTCAATCCAGGGCGCAACCTCATGATGTCCGCCGCATTGCCGAATTCCCAGGCACGCCTCTTCCTTTCCTGTAAAGGGGCGATGCGGCGGCGGAGGAAATCTGCTCCAACTTCTCCAACAGTCAAATTGGCGACCCGGAGACGAATGATCCTAATGAGGGCGATGTTAAGCTTGCTGTCCTCCGGGGCCAACTCACTCCAATCCCTGCCGCGCACTATGGTAGTCGTGCGCGGCGAGGTGAAGGGCTCGGCCTTGTCTTCTAGCACCCAGCACCAATCGGCTCTCCACTCCTCCCACTTCCCGCGGAGCTCTCCCTTCAGGTATGAATCCTTCTTGTTCAGCCTGAAGATCCAGGAGATGCCGCCGGAGAGGGGGGCGCCGGACTCTACTCTAGGCATAAAAAAGTGGCGGAAAAGAGCTACATTGGGATGAATCCCAACATAGTTTTCGCACAGATGTGCGAAAACGGCCATCGTAAGGATGGCGTTGGGGGTGAAATCTAGAAGGTGGAGGCCGTATGTGTTCATTACATCGCAGAAGAACTCCGAGTACGGAGGGCACAAACCACAGTGGAAGAATGCGGCAAAGAAAAAGTACCCGCCGGGGAACATGTCGACTGCGACGGCGGGGAGGACTCTGGTGCGGGGATGAGCCTTGGTCTCCCTCGCCCAGAACAAATAGTATTTGTCCCGGAGCTCCCTCGGACCAAGCCTTGGCGCGAAGACCACACACTTCTTCCGTAGGGCGGCCAGCTTCTCTGCCTGCTCGGACTTCTCCTTCTTCGTCTTGTCGCCCTTCGGGGCCATGGCGGGAAGGCGGGAAGGACAGCGGCGCTGCGGACGCTGCGGACGGCGGAGGAGGGGGTGGAGCTGAGCTCTCTGTCGATCTTTGGGAGGCGGAGGGCGACGGGGGTTTCTGGAGAATCAAGGCGCAATGAAGACGATGGAGGGAACTGCCCCTGCTTCCTCTGCTTTTAAGGGGGAAGTGGGGGACGTTCCGCATTTCCCATTAAACAACAGGCCACGATCTCTCCCACGACGCCGCAATCGACGCGTGCCGTTAGGGAGGGATGCGGCGGATACGGAAGGGGATACGGCTTGCCGTGGGCCGCGTGTGCCCGTGCACTGTTTTGGGCCTGGCCCAACAGTGCTCGGCACCGTGTGTGGCCCAGGCCCGGGGGCTCCTGTCGGTGTACTAAGGTAGGGGTACCTTAGTACCCCAACTTGTGCATGGGCAGTAGCAGCTTCCCGCGGCAGGGCCTGCCACGTGCTCGCCAAGAACCTTTCTGGTCCCTATGAAGCCATTCGAGAACAAAGTATACAAGTCAGAAGAACAAGGCCCCGGCAAGAGGAGCTTGCCGGGAAGGCCGCACCAGGCTCAAGGCTATCGCTTTAGCACAAGACCCTGGCAAGAGGAGCTTGCCAGGAAGGCCAAGGAATACATATCTCAAGAGATGCCTCGGCGCATCATGCGCCCCGGCAGGACCCGCAGAGCGACAAGCTTCCGGGCCCGGCAAGATCACGACCCCGGCAAGGTGCTTGCCGGGGAAACCTACGCTGTGTGCCCGCGCTCCAGCTCATCTGCCCACGCGTCGCCCTGGGGCCCTTCTAGGGACGCGTGGCGGACGGCTGTGCAGCCTGGGGCACACGGTGGCAAGCCACGGTGACGAGGCTACCGCCGTGGCGAACGGAGAGGCATGGACGGACGCTTTTGGGGGCGACGGCGACGGGAATTTAATGCCCTTGTCCCCCACTGTCAAAGTTAGGTGAAGACCACTTTCATCCACTGTTCATGCACTATTCACGCACTGTTACAACTACCACCAAATTTACATTTTTACCCTCCTCTGCGTTTACACCTGTCGGAGACCCCTTTGAGCTATAAAAGGAGGCCCATGCACAACGTAGAGGAGGTTCGGTTAGAAACCTAGACAACTCTCTCGTTCGGTGTAGCTAAGTACTGTAGATCTTCAAGCTCCCGAGCCCAAAAACTCAATACAACCCAAGCAGGAGTAGGGTTTTACGCGTCCGCGCGGCCCGAACCTGGGTAAACTGCCCGCGTGCGCTCCTCGATCTGCTCTTTGTGCTCCCTCCGCTCCCTTACCGCAACGTAGAAGGGGCTCCGGTCGCATAGGTGCTCGTGGGAGGACAGTTTCCCCCGACAATTGTTCATAGATAATCTTGATCATAAACCCACAATTCATTGGATCTCGACAAACACACCGTAAAAAGATTACATTGAATAGATCTCCTCGAAGATCGAGGAGAACTTTGTATTGAGATCCAAAAAGAGAGAATAAGCCATCTAGCTAATAACTATGGACCCGACGGTCTGTGGTAAACTACTCACAACTCATCGGAGGGGCTATGGTGTTGATGTAGAAGCCCTCCATGATCGATGCCCCCTCCGGTGGAGCTCCGGAACAGGCACCAAGATGGGATCTCACGGGAACAGAAGGTTGCGGCGGTGGAATTAGGGTTTTGTGGTGCTCCTCGATGTTTTCAGGGTATGAAGGTATATATAGGAGGAAAAAGTACATCGGTGGAGCAACATGGGGCCCACGAGGGCGGGGGGTGCGCCCTGCCCCCTTGTGGGCACCACGTTTCTTCTCTAGCTTGTACTCCAAGTCTCCCGTGAAGATATGGTTCCAAAAATAACTCTCTCGAAGGTTTCATTCCATTTGGACTCCGTTTGATATTCCTTTTCTGTGAAACACTGCAATAGGCAAAAAAAATAGCAATTTGCACTCGGCCTTGAGTTATTAGGCTAGTCCCAAAAATAATATAAAAGTGTAAAATAAAGCTCATTAAGCATCCAAAACAGAATATATAATAGCATGGAACAATAAAAAATTATAGATACGTTGGAGACGTATCAAGCATCCCCAAGCTTAATTCCTGCTCGTCCTCGAGTAGGTAAATGATAAAAACAAATTTTTTGATGTGGAATGCTAACCAATATAATTCTCAATGTAATTTTCTTTACTGTGGCATGAATGTTCAAATCCAAAAGATTCTAGACAAAAGTCTATATTGACATAAGAATAATAATACTTCAAGCATACTAACAAACAATCATGTCTTCTCAAAATAACATGGCCAAAGAAAGTTAACCCTACAAAATCATATAGTCTGGCTATGCTCTATCTTCATCACACAAAATATTTAAATCATGCACAACCCCGGTTTCAGCCAAGCAATTGTTGCATAATTCAATTCTTTCAAACCTTTCAACTTTCACGCAATACATGAGCGTGAGCCATGGATATAGCACTATGTGGAATAGATTGGTGGTTGTGGAGGAGACAAAAGAGGAAGATAGTCTAACATCAACTAGGCATATCGATGAGCTATGGAGGTGCCCATCAATAGATATCAACGTGAGTGAGTAGGGATTTCCATGCAACGGATGCACTAGACCTATAAGTGTATGAAAGCTCAACAAAAGAAACTAAGTGGGTGTGCATCCAACTTGCTTGCTCACGAAGACCTAGGGAATTTTGAGGAAGCCCATCATTGGAATATACTCCCTCCGTCCCAAAATAAGTGACGCAAAAGTGACTCAACTTTGTACTAACTTTAGTACAAAGTTGAGTCATTTTTGCGTCACTTATTTTGGGATGGAGGGAGTACAAGCCAAGTTCTATAATGAAAATTCCCACTAGTACATGAAAGTGACAAAACAAGAGACTCTCTATCATGAAGATTATGGTGCTACTTTGAAGCACAAGTGTGGAAAAGGATAGTACCATTGTCCCTTCTCTCTTTTTTAGAGGGGCTTTTCTTTTTTTTTAGCCCCCCTCTCTCATTTTTTGTGCCTTCTCCTTTTTTATTTGGCCTTTCTCTCTTTTTTTATTTCCTCACACGGGACAATGCTCTAATAATGATGATCATCACACTTTTATTTACTTACAACTCAAAGATTACAACTCAAAGCTAGAACAAAATATGACTCTAAGTGAATGCCTCCGACGGTGTACCAGGGTGTGCAATGAATCAAGAGTGACATGTATGAATGAATTGTGAATGGTGGATTTGCCACAAATACGATGTCCACTACATGATCATGCATGGCAATATGACAATATGAAGCGTGTCATAGTAACGGAACGGTGGAAAGTTGCATGGCAATATATCTCGGAATGGCTATGGAAATGCCATGATAGGTAGGTATGGTAGATGTTTTGAGGAAGGTATATGGTGGGTGTATGATACCGGCGAAAGTTGCGCGGTACAAGAGAGGCTAGCAATGGTGGAAGGGTGAGAGTGTGTATAATCCATGGACTCAACATTAGTCATAAAGAACTCATATACTTATTGCAAAAATCTACGAGTTATCAAAACAGAATATTTAACACATGCTCCTAGGGGAAGGGTTGGTAGGAGTTAACCATCGCGCGATCCCGACCTCCACACAAAGGATGACACTCAATAAATAAATCATGCTCTAACTTCATCACATAACGGTTCACCATATGTGCATGCTACGGGAATCATAAACTTTAACACAAGTATTTCTTGAATTCATAATTACCCTACTAGCACGAATCTAATATTACCATCCTCATATCTCAAAACAATCATCAAGTATCAACTTCTCCTATCATTCAATGCACTTTATGTGAAAGTTTTTACTATACTCATCTTGGATGCCTATCGTATTAGGACTAGAATTATAGCCAAAGCACATTACCATGCTGTTCTAAGAAACTCTCAAAAACATACAAGTGAAGCATGAGAGATCAATAATTTCTACAAAATAAAACCACCACCGCGCCCTAAAAGATACAAGTGAAGCACTAGAGCAAAACTATCTAGCTCAAAAGATATAAGTGAAGCACATAGAGTATTCTAATAAATTCCATTTTATTTGTATCTCTCTCAAAAGGAGTGTCCAGCAAGGATGATTGTGGCATACTAAAAAGCAAAGACCCAAATCATACATGACGCTCCAAGCAAAACACATATCATGTGGTGAATACAAATATAGCCTCAAGTAAGGTTACTGATAGATGAAGACGACAGAGGGGATGCCTTCCCGGGGCATCCCCAAGCTTAGGCTTTTGGTTATCCTTGAATTTTACCTTGGGGTGCCTTGGGCATCCCCAAGCTTAGGCTCTTGCCACTCTTTGTTCCATAGTCCATCAAATCCATACTCAAAACTTGAAAATTTCACAACACAAAACTTAGCCAAAAATCTCGTGAGCTTCGTTAGTATAAGAAAACAAACCACCACTCAAAGGTAGTGTAATGAACTCATTATTTGTTTATATTGGTGTTAAACCTACTGTATTCCAACTTCTCTATGATTCATGGCCCCCGATACTACTCATAGATTCATCAAAATAAGCAAACAACACGCGGAAAACAAAATCTGACAAAAACAGAACAGTTTGTAGTAATCTATAACTTCTGAATACTTATGTAACTCTAAAAAAATAAATAAATTGGTGGACGTGAGGAATTTGTCTATTAATCATCTGCAAAAGGAATCAACTAAAAAGCACTATCCAGTAAAAATGATAGCTAATCTCGTGAGCGGTAAAGTTTCTGTTTTTTACAGCATGATCATATAAACTTCACACAAGTCTTCCCAAAGGTTCTACTTGGCACAAACACTAACTAAAACACAAAACCACATCTAAACAGAAGCTAGATGCAATATTTATTCCTAAACAAAAGGAAAAACAAAGAAAATAAAATTGGGTTGCCTCCCAACAAGCGCTATCGTTTAACGCCCCTAGCTACGCACGATACAAGAATAGATCTAGGTATTGCCATCTTTAGTTTTTTTTATTTTAGCGGGATCACGCTCGAATCCGGGAGGTTCTCGTTTTCCTTCATAATTAGAAATTTTCAGATCTAAAGAATCCAACCACTTATTGCAATGGCTGATCAACATATTCATGCGATGTAAATTTCCTCCAACACTCTTAAGAGGTTCAACAGACTTTTGAAAAAAAATTGTTACTTCGCAGATCTTATCAAAAACTTGTGTCTCCTCCGGGGTAGAATGTGGCCCAAACAAATCTATCAAGGCATTATAGGAATCAAAAGTGTGGCTATGTAATGCCCAGGATGGGACTATACCTCCTACGTGTCGAGGCACGACTTAAAGGTATAAGCCCATTCTGGAATGATCTCAAGTTTGGTATCTTTGCACGACTCATGTAAAAATAGGGATGAAATTGCAAAAGAATAGTTGGCTTACACTCGTCACGTCACACAATACATTACATAAGCAAATCATCATCCAAAACATCACAACCCGACTACGGGCAAAGATCCAAAAGAAAGATACCAAAAACATAAAGCCACAGGTCCGAATCGCCCCTAGTAGAAACCACTACTGATCGTCGAAAACATCACAAGCATACGGCCACTCTCTTCATCGAGCTCCCAGTGAAGCTCTGAACCAGCTCCTGCTTCATTCTCGGCTGAACCTGCATCTGGTGTTGTAGTATCTGTAAGCCATGAGGACTCAGCAATCCCATAACCATGGGTATCAAGACTAGCAAAGCTTTATGGGTAGGAAGAGGTAAAGTGGTGAGGTTGCAGCAGCGGTTAAGCATAATATGGTGGCTAGCTTACGAGTACAAGAATAAGATGAGCATCTACGCAAACGGTCACACCTAGTAGTGATCGCTAAAGATCTTGAACTACCTACGAGTCAAAAATAACCCCACCGTGTCCTCTTCTCAAAGTGAAAAGAGACAGTCACGGTTACTCACACAGTTGTGTGTTTAACTTCGGATCCTCTATCAAGTTTTCTACAACCGGACATTAACAAATTCCAATCTGCCACATAACCGCGGGCACGGCTTTCGAAAGATCATAACCCTGCAGGGGTGTCCCAACTTAGCCCATCACAAGCTCTCACGATTAGCTGAAGTGATAAATATAATATCATCACCCCTTATCTTAGGGAAATCCGATCAGGCTCGGCTTCCCGGTGCACAAGACATTTCGACAATGGTAAAACAAGTCCAGCAAGACCTCCCGGCGTGCCGACACCCTGATAGTAGCCGCGCGTATCTCGTCTCAGGCCACAACCGGATGGGCGATCCTACAGGTTATACCAGATACCTCGGGTTTCCCCGAGGCGGCCCCGCAGTCTCCCCGTTTGGGACCAACACCATCAGCACTTGGCCCCCCTGCTATGTAGAAAAGAGTACCCGAGGGTGCGACCCCCTATGCAAATTTAAGTAATTAATTAAGTTGTTATTATGAGGCAAATTAAAACCAATGTTGGGCCTTGCTGGAGGAGTTTTATTCAAAGTCGAACTGTCAAGGGGTCCCCATCCACCCATCGTGTAAGGAACACAAAATCAAGGAACGTAATGCCGGTTTATCGGCGCCTAAGGTGGCATGAATGGAACAAAACACCGAGCTAAAGGCCAAGCCTTCCACCCATGCCCAGTATATAGGTGTGTTAATAATAATTATAGATATTGTGATATTCCAACAACAAGTTCCCTCCTGGAACGATCTTCATCTTCACCTGCAACTAACAACGCTATAAGAGGGGCTGAGCAAGTGGGTAACATAGCCAAACAGGGGTTTTGCTAGGAAGGTGTCAAAAGGTTAGAGGTTTCATGGCAACAAGGAGAGGCTGACATAAAAGATGGGTAGCGCGACATGTAACGATAGCATCGAGACAACTAAGCATGGCAATGGTAGTAAAGGTATCCAAGGGTATGATCATCTTGCCTGGGATTCCGCAAGGAAGAAGAACGGGTCCATGAAGTAGTCGAACAGAACCTCACAACTCCGGAACGAACCCGAAGCTAACGAGGGAAGCAAACCGGAAAGAAACAAGCAACACGGTAAACACACATATCATAACCATGGCATGATGCACAAACAAGTATGATGCATGTCCGGTTTAAATATGCATGTCATGGCAAAGTGCACAAACAAAACTACAAGTTAAGTGGAGCTCAATATGCAACGAGTTGCATATTGACGAAACACCACATGTTATTTATTTAGTTGACTCTCGTCTATTTACAAGACAAGATTAAATGTTTTTAACATAGCAAGAGGTGAAACAAAAGTAAACTACCTATCTAGGCAATTTAAATGAGGCCGGAAATACCAACAACAATTCCGGGAAAAACCCCATATGCAATTTAGCAATTTTTAAGCAAACAACAATTCACACATTTTAAATGTTGTTAACATGATGCAGATGACATGATCAAGTTTTATGCAATTTTTATTAAAAGTTGACATGAAGATGATAAGGAGTATTTGTCACCGTGGTGGAAGGAAAGGGTGCCACGGCAACGATCCGAAAATGATGCAACGAGAACATCTCGGTTCTGGTAACTCGTTGAGAGACCGGTGCAAAAGAAAAGGTGGCGTGAGCGAGTCGAACAAGATGAAAAGGTGGGGTGATCCCGTCACCGGGTTCCACGGGTCGGCGACGAGGCAACCGAGGAGCACGACAAAAGACTATACGGGCACGGAGCACACAAGTGGAGCATCTCATACAACCACAAGCAAACGTTCTCGGGTCATCGTCTCGGGGTTATACCTTCGGAATGTTCGTTCTCGAAGGGGTTCGAGTCGTAGTGGAAGTAGTGGTACACGGGTCGTAGAGGAAGTAGTTGTTCACAAGGTCGTCAACGAAGTAGTCGTTCACATTCCGTTTCGGAGAGGTACTTGACGGCGGGGTCCTTGTCGAGTCGTCGTTGACATAGGGGTACACGTATGTAGTGGTACTTGCGGTCTCGGCGACGGTAGTTGTTCACGTTCGCGTCTTGGTTCACGGTCGTCGTACACGTTCCGTAGGGGTACTTGTCGCGACATCGGACGTAGTGGTACTTGATGTGTCGTCTTGTGTAGTCGTTCCCATTTCGTAGGTGTTGAAGTCATCGGTAGGGGTACTTGGAGTCTTCGGACTTGCCGGTCTCGGGACTTGGCGACGGTAGTGGTACACTCGACCGTAGTCGAACTTGACGGAGAGGAACTTGGCGCATCCATGGGTACTTGCTGGACCAAAACAAAACACGAGGCCGACGGGGAGAAGCGGGAGGCAGCGATGCTCTGCAACGGCAGGAGCAGAGGAGGCGAAACCAGCAGGCCGGTGCAGCAGGGCGACGGGGAGGTCCGGCCTGGCGACGGAGGTGCGGGGCAGCATCGGCGGGAAGCGGAGGACGGCGAGGAAGCAGCAGACCGCGGCAGGGCCTGGGGCAGAGGCCATGGTGGGGACGCGGCAAGGCCGGAGGGAGCCGCTCGGGGGGCGAGGCGCAGGCGCCTTGGTGGCGGACGGCACGGCTCCGTGGCTCACTGGACGAGGAGGGGGCGCGGGCGCGCGGCGCTGTAGAGGAGGGGGCGCGGCACTGCGTCCTCGACGGGGAAGAGGCAACCGGAGGGCGCTCGGCCTGGTGCGGTGGCGCGAGGCGGGGTGGCCATGGAGGCGATGGCAGAGGGGTTCGGGGTCAGGAGGAGCGAAGGGAGAGAGATGGAACGAGGGGAGGGAGTCGAACGAAGGGGTGGCGGTGGCTCGGGAGGGAGAGCGAGGGGAGAGACCTGGCGAGCGGTCGGGCTCGGGGTCGAGCTAGGTTATGCCGCCGGTGGGCTGGGCCAATGGGCCTGATGGAGGCCGAGGCGGCTTGATGGACTGGGAGGGGCTGCTAGGAGGCCTGGGCCGCGGGGAGGAAAGCTGAGGCCCAGATGGCCTATCTCTCTCCTTATTTATTTCTTAGCAGAAAAAAATAGAGAGAGAGTTCAAAATTATTAAGAAAAGAGGCCATGAACAAGAATAAAATGATGGAACATTTTTGTAAGGCTTTATGGAATAAAACCAACCCAACAAAAGTGGTTCCAACAAAATAGGGGAAGATATGCAAGTGTGTGTTGGTGATTCCGAAGCAATGGAATAATTATATAGCTCCATATATTAGGAGGATATGTTATAAAGAGAAGTCAACCTTCCCTCGATTTAAATAGACCGAAGGTCCACACGATTTATTTAAGTTGAGATGCAAAATAAATATGACATGATGGCATGATGACAAGATGCAATGCAAAAATAAATAACACAAGCACAAATGAAACACACGGAAGACCCGGAACATCTGGAATCTTCTGGGACGTCGGTCTTCGGGCGTCACAGGCTACCCAAGAAATTTCCTCCGATGATGGCATCAAGAATATGTCTATTCCAAGGAGTGATGCCAACATAAAAATTGCGAAGAAGCATGGAAGTGGAAAGCTTCCTAGTAAATCTACTTTCAGCATTGCAAATTCTATACCAAGAATCTTTTAGATTTTCTTCCTCCCTTGTTTAAAATTAAGAACCTCACTCTCAGGAGTATTGATAATGATAGGCGTGCTAGCCATGACGGCAAGGCAAAGCGATAAAACAGACATAAAAAGAAGGGCGAATAAAACAGCAAGGGTGAAGTGGGGGAGAGGAAAACGAGAGACAAATAATGTCGTGCGAGGGATAATGGTTTGTGATAGGTACTTGGTATATGACTTTTGCGTATATCTCCCTGGCAACGGTGCCAGAAATTCTTCTTGCTACTTCTTAAGCTTGCGTTGTATTCCCTCGAAGAGGAAAGGGTGATGCAGCACAATAGCGTAAGTATTTCCCTCAGTTTTTGAGAACCAAGGTATCAATCTAGTAGGAGACTGATACGTCCAAAACGTATCTATAATTTCTGCTTGCTCCATGCCACTTTTGGGTGATATTGCTATGATATTCATACACTTCCATACACTTTTGATCATATTTGGACTAACTTACTAATCCAGTGCACCCCAGTGCCAGTTTCTGTTTTCGGCTTTTTGTATTTCAGGTTTTCACGTTTCGAGAACTGCCCAGAAAAATCCAGAAAAATTATATAAAAAATCAGCGAACCGGAAACAACACTGCGTTCGAAGGGCAGCCTGGGGGGGGGGGCACAGGGGCTCCAGGCGCCCTGTGGGCGCCCCCCCCCCGCCCTGGGCCGCGCCGGGGGGGTGCCTCGGCCCCCCGAGGCTCCCCCGGTGCCCTACTTTGGCATATATTTAAAGGGTTCCCCGTAACCCTCAGAACAGGACTTCTTTTCGCGATCCCATCTCTGTTCCGCCGCCGCCGCCGCTTCCAAGATCGGGAGCACCAGGAGAACTCTTCTCGGCACCCTGCCGGAGGGGAGGATCACTACCGGGAGCTTCTCCACCACCATGGACGCCTCCCGGATGACTCGTGAGTAGTCTCCCTTGGACCATGAGTCCATGACCAGTAGCTATGTGATGTTCTCCTCCCGTTCTTGTGCTTCACTAATTAGTCCTCGTGAGCTGCCCTACATGATCGAGGCACCTATGTAATCCTTATGCTGTTGCTATGTTGAGTTTATTGGGATCCGATGGATTATGAGATTATGTTCAGATTGATCTTGAGTAATATATTTGATTCACCTCTTTTATATTTTAGTTCATAAGTAATTCTTGCATGTTCTCCGTTGTTATTTATTGCTTTGGCCGAGTAATAGGTAGTGACTCCAAGAGGGAACGTTATGCTCGATTGTGGGTTCATGCCCCTCGATGACTAGCTTGAGTGACAGAAACATGAGTCTAGGGGATGTGCTGTTGCCACAAGGGGGAAAACAACGGTGCTTGTGCCCGCGGGTGCAAGGATTGTTTACTTTACGCAAACTTCTTTTAATGCAGTTGTCTGTTGCATTGAGTTTACACTATGGGTGGGACTCGCAACTTAATACCAGCGAGATGTTCTGGATAGATATCTCAAGGTGGATGATTAGTAGTAGATATTGATGGATTTCGGTCTACTTACTTTGGCGTACCGCCCATGCTTTGAATCTCAACCTTTCTTGCAATGTAGTCAGCATTGGTTTGCGTTCGTGGTCCTGTCAATTGCCCAGCTGTAATTTGTTACCTCACATAGCTGTTTTATCGTCTTTTGGGAGAGAGACATCACTAGTGAACATCATGAGACTCCGGTCCATATTACCATCATTGATCACATACACTATTTACTTTCCGTAATTATTTACTATTGCAAAAACTATCTTTCACTACTATCATATTGCTTTTAACCCTTTGTGAACTACAAGGCCGGAGAGATTGACAACCTCTCTGTACTCGTTGGGAGCAAAGTTATTTGTATCTGTGTGCAGGTCCACGTTGATTGCTAATTGCGCCGTTAGCAGTTGACACCTACTTGTTGAACCTAGGAGTCTCTGGGGATTCGATCCTTGGCATCTTTGCTAGGGAAAACACTTCTACTTACTGCATCTTACACCTTCCGCTTGGGGTAACCAACGAGGGGTTCGAGGCCCATCAAGGAGTATTTTCTGGCGCCGTTGCCGGGGACTCCACTCTTCAGGATAGGGGAGTTGCATGCTATCTTTTACCTTTGCTTTTTAGTCTTGTTAGTTTACCTTTCAGTTTTCTTTATGTCTTTTCACTAGTTGTCCTTATGGACAACCCTATTATTGGATCGCTGCTTGCGGGAAGACGCCCATACCTGTGGTGGTTGATCCTCCCCCTACTGAAATTGTGCCTTATAAAATACCAGCTGGTATTATCAATTATGTTTTGGCTAATCATTACGCAGGAGACAGACATCTCGGTGAACACTTGCTATATCTGTCACAACTATGTTCATTATTTAAGCTTGCAGGTGTATCGAGGGAGTTTGTCATGAGGAAATTGTTTGTCGTATCACTTATAGATAAAGCTTCAGATTGGTATGGGCTTCTCGATAACTCACACTTAATGGACTGACAAGAGCTTATGTCTCTCTTTTATACTAAGTTTTATCCTCTTCATGATGCTTATGTGGAGAGTAAGAGTACCTTTTTGCATGTGGATCATGGTAACAATGCTTTGTGTGATGCTTATATTGTTGAGTTTATTCGTGATCCCACTGAAAATTATTATGAGAAGGGAACATATGCTTATAGATATTTCAATAATATCAAGTTCCCTCTCTTTATGTTGAAGGTTTTGAAGCTGCACTTGTTTTGTCTTCCTATGCTTATTGCTTTGTGCTTCAATGAATTATTCTATTGCAATATTCCTATGCATAGGAAGCATGTTAGGCTTAAATGTGTTTAGTATTTGCTTCTTGATGCTCTCTTTTGTTCTTCAACTCTTATTCCTACGAGAGCATCATTAAAGTCTTATGCCTAGCTTAAAGGCATAAAAGAAAGCGCTTTTGGGAGGCAGCCCACATGAATAAATTTTTTGCTTTTGTTGAGTCTTGATGTTGTTTACTGCTGTAGCATCATCATTGTATCTTTACTTTTCATATTTGTGCCAAGTATAGCCTCTGATTGCTAGAAAGTTCAAAAGTTGTGAGGTGCTGTCCAGGAAACAGATTCTGTCCTTGGATAGAAAAATTCGTATAAAATCACCAGATCTTCTTTTTGGTCTGAATTTTTTCGACAGCGTTCTCTATATAATTTTCTTTCGTGCGTAAGTTCTGAGTTTTTTGATTTGAGTTGCAGAAGTATCCCGAACAGGTCAATTACTGCCTGCTGTTCTGTTTTTCACAGATTCTGTCCTGTTTTGCCTTACCTTCACTTTGCAAATTGAGAACTTGCTTTTTCCTTGCAAAAACATTTTGACAATCTTGAGAAACAGTAGAACTTCAAGAATATCCTTATTTCCAGCAAGGTATAATTATTTTATTAAGGGTACTAACCTCGCTAATCAGATTATGATGAGTTATGTATGAAGGGAGTTTTCAAGTGTGCGAGGGAAGATGATAAAAAGATTCAAGAGTGTCAAGCGCTCAAGCTTGGGGATGCCCCCGTGCACCCCCAAGAAATATTCAAGGATACTCAAGCGTCTAAGCTTGGGGATGCCCCCCGTGCATCCCCTTCTCCATCAACATTATCAGTTCGTCTTTCGTTTCGCTATATTTTTATCACTTCATGTGTTATGTGCTTTGCTTGGAGCGTCTTGCTTTTAGTTTTAGTTTTAGTTTTTCATAACGAGTCGGAACCCAGCATTCCTTTATGTGGGAGAGAAACACGCTCCACCTCTACCTAGAACATTACATAGAATTTTCATGTCTATCTATGCTGTGTGCGTTCTTTGTCTATTAACTAGCTACTATCATACTCTGCTCTTAGTATTCATGCTTATCTCTTCAAGAGCTTTTATTTAGTTGGTTGCTTGAACTCTCTTTAATTACCATGCTCACCTTATTAAGAGAGTTTGCTTCCGTTGCATTGGTTAATGTGTCTATGATAAAGATGCTACTTTCATGATGGTGCTTAGTAGTTCAGGTTTTCTTATGGTTAATCTCAGATAGCTGGGGGGTTCCCAATGTGTTATTGGAGTACCAACTTTGTTTGTTTGCCTATGATGTGGTATGGTTTAGTAATATCTTCCTTCGAGAATTTATTTTGATTAACTTGGAGTATGCTCACGCATATTCAAGACTGTAAAGAAAGTCTATCAAGCCTCGGTGATCTTTTGTTTCTAAGTAGCGATATAACTACCATGCCTGATTCAATATTGCTTTGTCGCTCTGCATGATTATGACCGTCATGGCTCTCTTAGTTGGTCGCTCCCAGTCTTTTGCTAACCTACACCTGCACTAAGCAAATTAACCATGCAATACATAGCTCATGGGAAAGTAGCCTAAAAACTATTGTGGTAAAGAATATGTTGCTTATGTATCTTATTTCTTATGAGTTGCTTGCTGAGCGGTAACCATGTTTCTGGGGATGCCATCAACTGTCACACTTTTGTTGAATATCATGTGAGTTGCTATGCATGTTCGTCTTGTCTGAAGTAAGGGTGATTTACCGTGGGTTGAATTAATATGCATATTGTTAGAGAAGAACATTGGGCCGCCAACCAAAGCCATGCATCATGGTGGAAGTTTTAGCTTGGACCTTAATCTTCAATCTCTCATGAGAATATGCTTATGCATTAAAGAGGAGTCCATCATCTATTTTCTATGTTGTCCCGGTATGGATGTCCTCAAGTTGAGATCTATCAAAAAACGAGAAATCAAATGCGATTTATCTCCTTGGACCTTTGTACAGGTGGCATAGAGGTATCCCTTTGTGACACTTGGTTAAAACATATGCAATGCAATGATAACCCATGGGGATCCGAGCTAATTAGGACAAGGTGCGAGCACTATTAGTATTCGATGCATGAGGCTTGCAACTTATAGGATGTTTTATACATGACACATATGAAGTACTACTACCGTTGACACAATTGCTTCCATGTTTCAAAATAAAAAGCTCTAGCACTTCAAGCACCAACTACTGAGAGCATGATTGTCATTCTGAGTGTAATGTGCATTGTCCCAAAGTAGCATTGTCTTTTGCGTGATTGTGATATCGTTTATTCTAAAATGATTGTATCTAGTCATCACTTAAACCTTGAAGGTGCCCTTGCATTTATGTTTTGCATCACTAAAGGGGGCAAGCTAGATATCACTTGATCATATTTGCACATCATGTTCATTGCAAATCTTTTTGATATTTCAGTTTCATGTTGTAAAACTTTCAGTCATTTGTGATTTTCTCTTGAGGCAACTTAATTACTTTAGATTCATTGTCTCAGTAAGCTTTTGTCATATGACTATGAGAAAGTCCTATATGGTTAATAACATGTCACCACAGAAATTATTCTTGTTATCATTTACCTACTCGAGGACGAGCAGGAATTAAGCTTGGGGATGTTGATACGTCCAAAACGTATCTAAAATTTCTGCTTGCTCCATGTCACTTTTGGGTGATATTGCTATGATATTAATACACTTCCATACACTTTTGATCATATTTGTACTAACTTACTAATCCAGTGCACCCCAGTGCCAGTTTCTATTTTCGGCTATTTTTGTATTTCAGGTTTTCACGTTTCGAGAACTGCCCAGAAAAATCCAGAAAAATTATATAAAAAATCAGCGAACCGGAAACAACACTGCGTCCGAAGGGCAGCCTGGGGGGGGCACAGGGGCTCCAGGCGCCCTGTGGGCGCGCCCCCTCTGGGCCGCGCCGGGGGGGGCGCCTCGGCCCCCCGAGGCTCCCCCGGTGCCCTACTTTGACATATATTTAAAGGGTTCCCCGTAACCCTCAGAACAGGACTTCTTTTCGCGATCCCATCTCTGTTCCGCCGCCGCCGCCGCCGCTTCCAAGATCGGGAGCACCAGGAGAACTCTTCCCGGCACCCTGCCGGAGGGGAGGATCACCACCGGGAGCTTCTCCACCACCATGGACGCCTCCCGGATGACTCGTGAGTAGTCTCCCTTGGACCATGAGTCCATGACCAGTAGCTATGTGATGTTCTCCTCCCGTTCTTGTGCTTCACTAATTAGTCCTCGTGAGCTGCCCTACATGATCGAGGCACCTATGTAATCCTTATGCTGTTGCTATGTTGAGTTTGCTGGGATCCGATGGATTATGAGATTATGTTCAGATTGATCTTGAGTAATATATTTGATTCACCTCTTTTATATTTTAGTTCATAAGTAATTCTTGCATGTTCTCCGTTGTTATTTATTGCTTTGGCCGAGTAATAGGTAGTGACTCCAAGAGGCAACGTTATGCTCGATTGTGGGTTCATGCCCCTCGATGACTAGCTTGAGTGACAGAAACATGAGTCTAGGGGATGTGATGTTGCCACAAGGGGGAAAACAACGGAGCTTGTGCCCGCGGGTGCAAGGATCGTTTACTTTACGCAAAGTTCTTTTAATGCAGCTGTCTGTTGCATTGAGTTTACACTATGGGTGGGACTCGCAACTTAATACCAGCGAGATGTTCTGGATAGATATCTCAAGGTGGATGATTAGTAGTAGATATTGATGGATTTCGGTCTACTTACTTTGGCGTACCGCCCATGCTTTGAACCTCAACCTTTCTTGCAATGTAGTCAGCATTGGTTTGCGTTCGTGGTCCTGTCAATTGCCCAGCTGTAATTTGTTACCTCACATAGCTGTTTTATCGTCTTTTGGGAGAGAGACATCACTAGTGAACATCATGAGACTCTGGTCCATATTACCATCATTGATCACATACACTATTTACTTTCCGTAATTATTTACTATTGCAAAAACTATCTTTCACTACTATCATATTGCTTTTAACCCTTTGTGAACTACAAGGCCGGAGAGATTGACAACCTCTCTGTACTCGTTGGGAGCAAAGTTATTTGTATCTGTGTGGAGGTCCACGTTGATTGCTAATTGCGCCGTTAGCAGTTGACACCTACTTGTTGAACCTAGGAGTCTCTGGGGATTCGATCCTTGGCATCTTTGCTAGGGGAAAACACTTCTACTTACTGCATCTTACACCTTCCGCTTGGGGTAACCAACGAGGGGTTCGAGGCCCATCAGAGACCACGCGCGAGTCCCTCGCACCTGCACAAACAAATAAGAACCTCTGAGCCAATGCGATAAGGGGTTGTCAATCCCTCCACGGTCACTTACGAGAGTGAGATCTGATAGATATGATAAGATAATATTTTTGGTATTTTTGGTATAGAAACAGAAAGTAAATAATGCAAAGTAAAGTAAAATAAATAGTAGATGGAAGATTAGTATGATGAGATAGACTCGGGGCTATAGGTTTCACTAGTGGCTTCTCTCATGATAGGAGAATTCTGTGGCGGGTGAACAAATTACTATCGAGCAATTGATAGAAAAGCGCATAGTTATGAGAATATCTAGGCATGATCATTGTATATAGGCATCACGTCCGTTACAAGTAGACCAAAACGATTCTGCATCTACTACTATTACTCCACACATCGACCGCTATCCACCATGCATCTAGAGTATTAAGTTCATAAGAATAGAGTAACGCTTTAAGGAAGATCACATGATGTAGAGGGATAAACTCAAGCAATATGATATAAACCCCATCTTTTTATCCTCGATGGCAACAATACTATACGTGCCTTGCTACCCCTGCTGTCACTGGGAAAGGACACCGCAAGATTGAAACCAAAGCCAAGCACTTCTCCCATTGCAAGAACTATAGATCTAGTAGGCCAAACCAAACCAATAATTCGAAGAGACTTGCAAGGATATTATAATAATACATAAAAGATTTCAGAAAAGAATCCAATATTGTTCATAGATAATCTTGATCATAAACCCACAGTTCATCGGATCTTGACAAACACACCATAAAAAGATTACATCGAATAGATCTCCTCGAAGATCGAGGAGAACTTTGTATTGAGATCCAAAAAGAGAGAAGAAGCCATCTAGCTAATAACTATGGACCCGAAGGTCTGTGGTAAACTACTCACAACTCATCGGAGGGGCTATGGTGTTGATGTAGAAGCCCTCCGTGATCGATGCTCCCTCCGACGGAGCTCCGGAACAGGCCCCAAGATGGGATCTCATGGGAACAGAAGGTTGCGGCGTTGGAATTAGGGTTCCCTGGTGCTCCTCGATGTTTTCAGGGTATGAAGGTATATATAGGAGGAAAAAGTACGTCGGTGGAGCAACGTGGGGCCCACGAGGGTGGGGGCGCGCCCTTCACCCTCGTGGGCACCACGTTTCTTCTTTGGCTTGTACTCCAAATTTCCCGTGAAGATATGGTTCCAAAAATAACTCTCTCGAAGGTTTCATTCCATTTGAACTCCGTTTGATATTCCTTTTCTGCGAAACATTGAAATAGGCAAAAAAACAGCAATTTGCACTGGGCCTTGGGTTAGTAGGTTAGTCCCAAAAATAATATAAAAGTGTATAATAAAGCCCATTAAACATCCAAAACAGAATATATAATAGCATGGAACAATCAAAAATTATAGATACGTTGGAGACGTATCAGTGAACCACCCGCACAAGGCGTGAAGTTGGCCACAGAGGTTTCCGTCGCCGTCGACGAGGTCTCGCGCGGGCAGCAACACGACCTTGAATTCGTCGATGCTGTCATGCCCCCCCAGCCGGAGCCGGAGGTCAAGAGCAATTCCGGCAACAACTGTGACTCCGACGGAAAACCGGTTAGTCATCTATATACCCATTTGTGCGGCAAACATATCAGGTGTTTTCTTTGCTTAATCCCCCCATCCCGCCCCTCTATATTTTTTTGGAATATAAATCCTATGATTATGTTCCCTCAGTCCATGAAATCAGAGTAATTAAGGTCTGTTAGATGCACGTAGCGTATTGATTGTTTGGATGTTATCCATATAGAGTTAGTGATTAATTGTTTGTTCTGTACAAATGATTTTTGCTAATAATCCGACTAGGGTTAGCTTGCGTGCTAATAATTCGTGGCCAGATCTTGAGAATTGATTTTTGAATGTCCTACATATATGTTTGTGCTTTTTTTCCTGATCTTGAGAACTGATTTCGAATGTCCTACATGTTATTCCATTTTTTTCTTTCAGATTGGTATGTACACAGATGAGGCTCCGACTAGCGCCGCCGCCGGGTGTAGATCTTGGAACCAGCTGTGCGGCCAGAAGCGCCCCCTGGACCTGAGGAACCAGTAGAATCACCGGTGGACCGCATCAGCGATCTCCCGGACGAAATCCTTGGGGAGATCATCTCCCACCAAGGATGGCTGTCGCACACAAGTCCTCGCATCTCGGTGGCGTACTCTATGGTGCACCGTGCCTCTTAATCTCTACTGTCGTCAGCTATCTGGCGATGATGATTCTGAACTCCCCGGAGTCATCATCTCCTCCCACGAGGGCTCCGTTCAACGCATCTGCATCCCGGCATGCTACCTGCTGGACATACCCTGCACGGTGTCCGCCTGGCTGACATCCCGTCAATTCGATAAACTCCAGCAGCTTGAGTTCTACCATGCCCTTCAATAATGGAAATTGAAATCTAATGTTTCCTTCTTTCATATCAATAATTGCACCAATTGTTCTAAGGAAAGGTCTACCAAGAATAATAGGACATGTAGGATTGCAATATATATGAAGAACAATGAAATCTATGGGCACATAATTCCTATTTGCAACAATAAGAACATCATTAATCCTTCCGATAGGTTTCTTAATAGTGGAATCCGCAAGATGTAAATTTAAAGAACACTCATCAATTTCACGAAACCCTAGCACATCACATAAAGTTTTTGGAGTCATAGAATCGCTAGCAGCCAAATCACACAAAGGATGGCACTCATAATCTTTAATCTTGATTTTAATAGTTGGTTCCCACTCATCATAAAGTTTTCTAGGAACAGAAACTTCTAATTCAAGATTTTCTTCAAAAGATTGCATCATAACATCAATGATATGTTTAGTAAAAGCTTTATTTTGATTATAAGCATGAAGAGAATTCAACATGGATTGCAACAAGGAAATACAATCTATTAAAGAACAATTGTCATAATTAAATTCCTTGAGATCCAATCTAGTGGGTTCATCACTACTTAAACATTTGACCTCATCAATCACATTTTTTTCAATTTTTGCATCAAGATCTAAAAACTCCGATTTACTGGGACACCTTTTAGCTAACATTGACTCATCTCCCGTCCCATCTTTATCAAGATTTATATTGGAAAACAAAGATTCAATAGGAGTCAGATCAATCACTTTAAAATCCTCATCATTATTTTCAGTGTTTGGTTTAGCAGACATCTTATTTACTAAGGTGGCCTGCTTATCTGAAATTTGTCCGACTAAATTTTCAAGATGAGTAAATTGAGATTTCAGACCATAAAATTCCTTAGACATATCATCAAGCTCTTTATTCATAAATTCCAAAAAACTTTTCTGCTCCTTGAACTCATTTCTAAAGAAATTATTGTGTTCAAATTGTAAGGACATAAAGTTTTTAACATTGTTCTCAAGTTCTTCAAACCTTCTAGAGTAAGGATCGATGCTTTTTGGTTGAGTCATTGTAACAAAGCAAGCAATCCAACACACAAGCACACAAAAAGCAAGCGAATGAGGCGAACGAAATAAGGGCGAAGAAAAGGCAAAAGGCAAACCTTAATCGTTTTCGAAGTGGGGGATAGGAAAACGAGAGGCGAATGGTAAATAATGTAAATGCGAGAGATGAGAGTGTAATGAAGGGTACTTGGTAGGTCTTGACTTGGTGAAGATCTCCTCGGGAACGGCGCCAGAAATCTTTTGCTTCCTCGCTACTTTCCCGAGGTGCGTTGGTGTTTTCCCTTAAAGGGGAAAGGGGATGCTGCAAGAGTGAAGTAAGTATTTCCCTCGGTTTTTGAGAACCAAGGTGTCGGGGAAACTGATCGCCCACAAACACCTATGGGACCGGAGCCCCTTTTCGGTACGGCAAGGGGGCGGAGGATGCACAAAGAGCGGATCGAAGCGTGCACGCAAGCAGTTTACCCAGGTTCGGGCCGCACGGATGCGTAAAACCCTACTCCTGCCTAGGTTTGTATTGTGTTCTTGGCTCAGGAGCGAGAAGGGCTACAATGCTTATCGCTAGCAACACCGAGCGTGAGCGAAGATCGGAACCCCCTCTACGTTGCGCATGGGCCTCCTTTTATAGGTCAAAGGGGTCACCGACAGGTGGCAACGTAGGTGAGGGTAAAAACGTAAAAATGGTGGTAGTTGGAACAGTGTATGTACAGTGCTCTGTACCTAACCCTGACGGCAGGGGACAAGGGCATTGAATGCCCGTCGCCGTCGCCCCAAACAGTGCAGAAAAGCGTCCGTCAGGGCGTCTCCGTTCGCCATGATGGTGGCCTCGTCATCGCGGCTTGCCACCGTGTACCCCAGGCTGCACAGCCTTCCGCCACGTGTTCCTAGAATGGCCCCAGGGCGACGCGTGGCCGGATGAGCTGGAGCGCGAGCACATAGTGGAAGCTTGCCGCGGCTTGTACCTTGCCGCGGTTGTTAACTTGTCGTGCCCGGGAGCTTGTCGCTCTCCGGGCCTTGCCGGGGCGCGCGATGCGCCACGGCAAGTCTCCTAGAATGCCATGTTTTGGCCTTCCTGGCAAGCTCCTCTGGCCAGGGTCTTGTGCCAAAGGGGTGGTTTTGAGCCTGGAGCGGCCTTCCCGGCAAGCTCCTCTTGCCGGGGTCTTATTTCTTTAACTTGAATACTTTGTTCTTGAATGGCTCCAAAGGAACCATAGTGGGCCTTGGCGGGCGCGTGGCAAACCCTGCCACGGGACGCTGGTACTGCCCGTGCACAAGTCGGGATACTAAGGTACCCCTACTTTAGACACCGACAGGAGCCCCCGGGCCTGGGCCACACACGGTGCCGAGCGCTGTTGGGCCAGGCCCCAAACAGTGCACGGGCACACGCGGCCCACGGCGCGCCGCATCCCACTCCGTATCCGCCGCACCCCTCCCTAACGGCACGCGTCAATTGCGGCGTCGTGGGAGAGATCGTGGCCTGTTTCTTTAATGGAGAAAATGTGGAACGTCCCCCTCCCCCCCTTAAAAGCAGGGGAAACAGGGGCAGTTCCTTCCATTCGCTCATTGCTTCTTCAACCTCCAGAAACCCCCGCTGCTCCCTTCCTCCCCGAAGGTTGAAAGAGAGCAGCGCTCCGCCCTTCCTCCGCCGCCGCCAGCCTTTCCAGCACCGTCGGCTTCCTCCGCCGTTCCCGCCATGGCCCCGAAGGGCGACAAGGCGAAAGCCGCGAAGACTGCCAGGGCGCTGAAGCTAGCAGCAATGCGGAAGAAGATGGCGGTCTTCCCGCCGAGGCTCGGCGTGAGGGAGCTGAAGGACTCCTTCTACCTCTTCTGGTCGAGGGAGACAAAAGCGCACCCGCGCACCAAGGTACTCCCCGCCGAGGCCTGCGACATGTTTCCGGGAGGATACGCCTATTTCGCTCTGTTCTTCTATTGCAGACTCTGCCCACCATACTCCGAATTCTTCTGCGATATTATGAATACCTACGGGTTTCATCTCCTTGATTTCACCCCAAACGTCGTCTTGACCATGGCCGTTTTCGCACATCTGTGCGAGAACTTTGTCGGAGTCTACCCCAACGTAGCCCTCTTCCGCCATTATTTTACGCCTCGAGTAGAGTCTGTGTCTTCTCTGTCCGGCGGGATTTCTTGGATCTTTAGGCTTCATAAGAAAGAGGCTTACTTGACTGGGGAACTCTGCGGCAAGTGGGAGGAGTGGAGGGCCAACTGGTGCTGGATAATGGAGGATGAACCCCAACAGTTCACTTCCTTGCGCCAAGTTGCAATAGTGCGCGGCAATGACTGGAGTGACCTGGCCCCGGAGGATGACAAGCTGAAGATAGCCATCACTAGTCTTCGCCTCTGGAAGCTCATTGTAGGGGCTGTCGGAGCAGATTTCCTTCGCCGCCGCATCGCTCCCTTGCAGGAGAGGACAAGGCCTGCTTGGGAGTTTGGTAACGCGGCAGACTTTATGAGGCTGCGCCCAGGCCTCAACTACAATTTCACTGTCATGGAGCTCAATGGAATGCTCCGTGAGCTATTCAAGCACGATGCCAAACATCCGGAGTGATTCGCATTGCCGCGGGGCATAGTTCCACTATGCAACAATTCGTCGCGGCGATGCCATGGTGTGACTCCCATGGGATCGACCCCACTTGGCGGGAGCCTTCTGACGAAGCCATGCAAACCTTCTTCGACAACTTGGTGGAGCTGCCAATCAATCCCGATGAGAGGAGAGGCCTCACCCGCGACACCACCGACCAGGAGATGGCTTATATTGCCACCAGGTTGGAGGAGGCAGCTGCAGCCACGGCCGCGGGCGAATTTGGGTATTACTATGGAGGAGGCGGACGCAGCGGAGGCGGTAAGTCTGGCCGAGGAGGAAGAGCTCCTCAAATTGATAAAGCCTGCAGGGCAACCTGCTGGGACAAGTGAGGCCGCCGAGCAAGGCACAGAGTCGAGCGGGCCCGTCGAGCAGGGCGCCGAATCCAGCGACTCTGCCGAAGACTCAGGCGGGTCTCTGAACCTTGATTCTTCTTCTTCATCCTCGGGTAGTTCACCACCACCGGCAAGTCCTCCGGCTCCAGCGAGGAGGCGCCTCCGCAAAGCCGCAGACGCGGCGGGGCAGCCGGCGGGCCAGCAGCCGCAGCGCCGTCCGACACGCGCCACCGCGGCGGGCAAGGCCGCCAAGGGAGTACCCCGCGCTTCAGCAGCGGCTGGAGGAGGATCTTCTCGGGCTGGGGCTAACGCTCCTGCCGCCCCTCGTGCTTCGGCGACAACTGGAGCGGGGTCTTCTCAGACCATCGTCCCTGCTCCCGCCAAGCGGCCGAGGGCGCCTACTCCTCCAGCTCCTCGCACCGGAATGCGCGAGGCGGATTTTGACTTCTCCGTGCTCAGTTCCGACGAGGAGGAGGAAGAGTAAGCACTGTTAACTCTTGTTTTCTTCGATTTGTTCTTGTCTTGAATCTTCTTTGCCTGATTCTGATCTTGTTTTTCTTCCAGGACCCTGGCCCAGAGGGCGGCAAAGAGGGCCAAGATTCCGGTGGTCGACCTTGAGGACGAGCCCGTCGCGGCAGCAGGGGATGCGCCTCCGACAGGCTTGCCGGACCAGGCAACTGCTCCTCAGAGCAGCCCCCAGCGCAGCCCCCAACGCAGCCCCCAGCGTAAGTCTTCTGTTCACTTCTTCGCTTGTCGGGCGCGCGTGGGCTTCTTATCCTTGTTAACGTCTTGTTTGTTTGCTGACTTGTACATAAGCAGAGCCGCAGCCTTAGGAGCGCCAAGAGACTGCTCCCGACGAGTCGCACGTCTCGATTTCTCCGCCAAGGAGGAGCCCCCCGGCGAGGGACAATACTTCGCCAAGGGCGGGTACTCCGCCAAGGGCAAGCACCCCGCCAAGGGCGAGCACCCCGCCAAGGGTGGGCACTCCGCCAAGGGAAGGCGCCAGCGGCCCTCCGCCGACGGGGGCCACCACCACACCGCCGAGGGAGAACTCCCCGGCAAGGAACCCCGCCGAAGAAGAGGCCCGCGCAGGTAACCCTTGGACTTTTCTTCTCTCGAATTTCTCTTTTTTGGATATTTGCTTGACGATTACTTTCTTCTTTCTTCTTCTTTTCTTGTCTTCAGACTCGTCCGCTCCGGAGCCTGTGGAGACGGAGGCCGCCACCGAGGAGGCCGCGCGCGGCAACGCTGGTGACGCCGCGACCACCGAAGAGGCGATCAGTACTGACGAGCCTGCCGTCGAAGAGGCAGCCAGGGCCGCCGACGCGGCAGCTGAGGAGGGGACCGGCGGTCGCACTGACGGCCCTGAGGCCGCAGGAGCGTCCGACGCTGCGCCGACCGCCGACCCTGCTGCTGCTGCGGCTGAAACTGGCGCCTACCTGGAGGCTGGAAACGGGGTCTTCATTCAGCTCCCGTGGGCATCTACATCAAGGGCGCCCGCGGAGGGAGAGGTCTTCGATGGGGAAGTCCTTGCCTCCGTCGGGTTGAAGTTTGTCGACGCGCTCGGCAGCAGTAAAAAGCCCGAGGAGGAGCAGCTTCTGCGGAGGCTCCTGGCCCTATACCGCGCCAGGCAGGCCAAACTGGAGTCCCGAGAGGATCTGGCCGCCAAGGCGGGCGTCGACTTGGAGAAGCACGCCGAAGAGCTCCGGGCCGCCAACCAGGCGGCCCTCCGATCCTTGGCGGAGGAGCGGGAGGAGCTCGCCGAGGCGTATTAGGCGTTCATCCTCGAAAAGGCCGAAGCAAAAGAGCAGCAACGGCTCGCCGCCGAAGAGCTGTCCCGGCGGGAAGGAGAGTTAACGCAGCGGAAGGTCGACCTCGACAGCCACGAGGACGACCTTGCCGCGCGCGAACAGTCCCTTGGCGGAGCTCTGCAGGAGGCGAAGGACGCTACTGCAGCTGCTGAGACCGCCAAGAGGGACCTGGAGGCGAGGGTGGCGCAACTGGAAGTCCACCTGAAGGCGAGCGAGGAGAAGGTTGCTGCACTTGTGTCGGAGAGGGAGAAGGACGCCCACAGCCACTCCGAGCTGCAGGTCCGCCTCTCCGACAAGGGCAAGGAACTCGCCGTCGCCAAGGACTCCATTGCGGACTTGGAGTTGAAACTGTCCACCCTCACTGCATATCTTGACAGCGCCAGAGATCGGGAGACGAAGCTGAAGGAGGACCTCAGGGCTGAGACGGCACTGCTGGACAGCGCCACCCTCACCCAAAACAACTTCAGGTAGACGGTGGAGCAATGGACCGAGGGGCTTGTCGCCGCCGCCGCTGACATCGACAGGGAGTTGGCGGGGCTGGGGACGGAGCACCTCGGGTACTCCCCCGACACGAACCTCCCTCACAGCGCCAAGCTAAGCTTGTTCTTCAGGGGAGTGGCGCCGGCCCTCGAGCAGCTCCGGGAAAGGATCCCCACGCAGCTGGCGAACGAGGCGCGCAGGCTTTGCACAGGAGTCATGGAGAGGGTGCTGATGAAGATCGCCTACCGCAACCCAGGACTCAACCTCGAGAACGTCCTCAAGACCTTGCCGCCCGACGCCGACCAGGAGGCGCTCAAGGCCCTTGTCGCACCCATCGTGGCCAAGGTGGGCAAGATCAACAGAGTCGACGGCGACCGCCCGGACTAGGCTGTTTTCCTTTTTGCTTCCTTTGTCGCCGCCAATCACATTATGGACAATAGTTTGTTAGAACAGCGATGAGTCATCTTGTAATATAACTTTATTTTGGGTAGTTGATGCAGTGTTATTTCCTTTGTTCGACTTCTTTACTTTGTATGCTTTTACCCTATGCTTTTAGGGAACTTGCCGGCGAAGGGACCCTTGCCACGAGCGCTGAGTGCAGAACTTCAGCAGCCTACTGGCAGTGCCGTCGCCGGCAAGAAACCTTGTCGCAGCTAGTCGCAGCACACTTAGGTTGTTGAGCGAACTCGGAAACGAAGTAAGGGCACGACACTTGTCGCAGCACACTTAAGCCGTTGAGCGTGCTCGAAACAAAGTAAGGGCGCGGCTAGCCACGAGTTGGTTCCTCCGCGCACAGGTTTTCCATACAAAGTGCGGTCGTTCAAGGAAGATAACTTTAAAATTCAAAAATTTGAATGCTCAAATTTTGGTGACTTAGCTTTTGTGTTGTTTGCTTCCCGGCAAGGCGAGGCTTTTTTGAACGGCACTTGGTCCATACCACTATCTCCTTCCCCCCCGGCAAACTTGTGCGCGAGGAAAAACTTCTTCTGCTTGAGAAAAGAAAGAAAAGGGAGGAAACATAGATATGGAGCCTTGCGGCTCGTTATTGCTTACCGGGGGTGCGTGCTGCGACAGCGGCAAGACTTGTACAAAAGGTGGTTGCCGGAGCGGATCATGGCAAACGCGCCTCATGGGTGAAACTTGCGAAGGTGCTCAATGTTCCAGGAGTTGCTCACCGGTAAGCCCTCTTCGGTCTCACTGGTAAGCCCCCTACCTGGCGCGCCAAAGATGTCGGGGAAACTGATCGCCCACGAACACCTATGGGGCCGGAGCCCCTTTTCGGTACGGCAAGGGGGCGGAGGATGCACAAAGAGCGGATCGAAGCGTGCACGCGAGCAGTTTACCCAGGTTCGGGCCGCACGAATGCGTAAAACCTTACTCCTGCCTTGGTTTGTATTGTGTTCTTGGCTCGGGAGCGAGAAGAGCTACAATGCTTATCGCTAGCAACACCGAGCGTGAGCGAAGATCGGAACCCCCTCTACATTGCGCATGAGCCTCCTTTTATAGGTCAAAGGGGTCACCGACAGGTGGCAACGTAGGTGAGGGTAAAAACGTAAAAATGGTGGTAGTTGGAACAGTGTATGTACAGTGCTCTGTACCTAACCCTGACGGGAGGGGACAAGGGCATTGAATGCCCGTCGCCGTTGCCCCAAACAGTGCAAAAAAGCGTCCGTCAGGGCGTCTTCGTTCGCCACGATGGTGGCCTCGTCATCGCGGCTTGCCACCGTGTACCCCAGGCGGCACAGCCTTCCGCCACGTGTTCCTGGAATGACCCCAGGGCGATGCGTGGCCGGATGAGCTGGAGCACGGGCACATAGTGGAAGCTTGCCGCGGCTTGTACCTTGCCGCGGTTGTTAACTTGTCGCGCCCGGGAGCTTGTCGCTCTCTGGGCCTTGCCGGCGCGCGATGCGCCACGGCAAGTCTCCTGGAATGCCATGTTTTGGCCTTCCTGGCAAGCTCCTCTCGCCAGGGTCTTGTGCCAAAGGGGTGGTTTTGAGCCTGGAGTGGCCTTCCCGGCAAGCTCCTCTTGCCGCGGTCTTATTTCTTTAACTTGAATACTTTGTTCTTGAATGGCTCCAAAGGAACCATAGTGGGCCTTGGCGGGCGCGTGGCAAACCCTGCCACGGGACGCTGCTACTGCCCGTGCACAAGTCGGGATACTAAGGTACCCCTACTTTAGTACACCGACACAAGGTATCAATCTAGTACGAGATCACACACAAGTCGCCAAATACCTGCACAAACAATCAAACAACTTGCACCCAACACTATAAAGGGGTTGTCAATCCCTTCTAGGTTATTTGCAAAAGTGAGATGTGATCGATATAGATGAACAAGTAAAGTAAATATTTTTGGGTTTTTGTTTTATAGATTGAAAAGTAAAAGATTGCAAAATATTAGATCGTGAACTTGTAAGATGTAAAAGTGACTCGAGGGCCATAGGTTTCACTAGAGGCTTCTCTCATGATAACAAGTATTGCGGTGGGTGAACAAATTATTGTCAAGCAATTGATAGAAAATCGAATAATTATAACGATATATATGGCAATGATCATGAATATAGGCATCACATCCAAGACAAGTGGACTAACTCCTGCCTGCATCTACTACTATTACTCCACACATCGACCGACTCCTGCCTGCATCTAGAGTATTAAGTTCATAAGAATAGAGTAACGCCTTAAGTAAGATGACATGATGTAGAGGAATTAACTCAGGCAATATGATGAAAACCGCATGTTTTTATCCTCGATGGAAACAATACAATACATGTCATGTCCCCTACTATCACTGGGATTGAGCACCGCAAGATTGAACCCATAGCAAAGCACTTCTCCCATTGCAAGAAAAACCAATCTAGTTGGCCAAACTAAACCGATAGTTCCAAGAGAATTACTAAGATATCAAATCATGCATATAAGAATTCAGAGAAGACTCAAATATTAATCATAAATAATCTGATCATAAACCCACAATTCATCGGATCTTGACAAACACACCGCAAAAGAAGAATACATCAGATAGATCTCCAAGAACAACGAGGAGGACATGGTATTGAAGAACAACAAGAGAGAAGAAGCCATCTAGCTACTAGCTATGGACCCGTAGGTCTGTGGTAAACTACTCACACTTCATCGGAAGGGCAATGGTGTTGATGTAGATGCCCTCCGTGGTTGATTCCCCCTTAGAGTACCAGAAAAGGCCTCCAGATGGGATCTCGCGAGAACAGAGAGTTGCGGCGGCGGAAAAGTGGTTTTGATCGCACGTCCAAAGTTTCTGGAATATATGGGTATATATAGGCTGAAGAATTAGGTTAGGAGACGCTCGAGGGGCCCACAAGGGTGGGGGCGCCCCTACCTCCCAGGGCGCGCCCTCCGTCCTTGTGGCCGTCTTGCAGCTCCCCTGACGTGCACTCCAAGTCCATCTGATCTCTTCTGGTCCAAGAAAAATCCTCGTGAAGTTTCGTTCCGTTTGGACTCCGTTTGATAATCCTTTTCTGCAAAACTCAAAAACAAGGAAAAAATAGAAACTGGCACTGGGCTCTAGGTTAATAGGTTAGTCCCAAAAATCATATAAAATAGCATATTAATGCATATAAAACATCCAAGATAGATAATATAATAGCATGGAACAATAAAAAATTATAGATACGTTGGAGACGTATCAATGATCACATGAACAAATTGTGGTTTTCAGGAGTTATAATTTTCTAGCATCAAACATGGGTGTTACTGATTGTTGCCAAAGTGTTTACTTGTAGAATTCAACTATTGGCTTATTTATGTAACTTGTTCGACTTTAGAGCAAAATTTTGCATGGCTTAAAAAGAGGTGGAAGATTTTGTTAGCTTTCGTTAGTATAATGCAGTGCAATGTTCATACAGAAATGAACATGTAACTCATAGTGTGGACGTTCTTGCTGGTTTTGGCGACCAACTTTTATCTCAATGTTGTTTGTTTCAATAGGACATTTATTTAAATGATCTTAGTAAAGATTTGTTCTAGCTACATATAGTAAATGATTTATGCTCTAACTTTCCAGGGTAGATATTCCACCGACCATCTCACTATTAATATTTATATTTGAATTATTCTTGTGTGATACTAAGACATTCATGTGTGTTCTTTATGCATGCCAAATCCTTTTCTGTCTGCTTCTAAAATGTGCATGTTGATTGCAAAATGCATCGTTGTTGTATATTTTTCCTTGTACTTGTCATTTAATTGTGGGTGAGCTAATTAGTGACATTTTAAATAAATGTTTGTATGGACGTTTCCCATAATTTATTCGACATGTAGATAGTTCTCACAATTTTGTCCTGCTATTCCTTTGCAGGTAATTGAGATAGAATAGAAGACACTTGGGTTTGGTTTAGAAGGGTTACTCCACTTGGATAGGAACAATGATACTACTTGGAACACGATACAAGGGTATCTAAATGTTAGTGTGATTGATTTGTAATTTTAATATGTTTTCGTTATCAGAATTTAGTAGTTGTCAATCTGTAGTTGTGCACTAAAGTATTGTATTTTGCTAAATAGAGATTCTTTACTTATTTCAAGTGGATCAAATATTTGGCCTTCTGGGCTGAAGATGGGTTGGAACAGGCCAAGGCCAATAATAATCTAGAACGTGCTAGTATAATTAATGTGTACATAAGGCAAACTAGAAAGAATATTAAAATATTAAAGAATATGTGTGTAAGCCCAATAAACAATAGACTATATGGGCCTAAATATTTGTAGAAAGATAAATGTGTTGTATTGTTAAGCTGCCAAGTCAGATCCACCATGATGTGACATCAGCTACCATGTCATGTACATCCATGACGGATAGGTCTGTCATACAGGTTCATGCCTATTTAGGGTCGGACGGGCCTAGGGCAGATCGATGACGATCAAATGTCTATCATGGAGGGCACGATGTCAAATTATGACATGATATCATGACGGATTTAAAATCCTTCATGGATTCCCATCCATGATAGTTTTTTACTATTCTGTGATGGACTGAAATTGTCATGAATTAATAGGTTTCTTGTAGTGCTTGCACACATGCTATGCTTCACGCATCCACATGAGGTCGATTTTGGTGTTTTGACCCTTTTGGTGAACATTAGCTGGATCTGACCTGTCACACCCTAATTTTTGGCCCTTTTTTCTCTTTTGGATTTATTTAAATTTTTTATTTGAATTGCTTTTCCGTGGCTCTGTGGTCCTGAAACCTGGGAAGAGCATATCTTCTCACGCTCCCAAGTGGCTTGTCATCCCCAAAACCATCTCAAGACCTTTTCACTTTTATCTCATCCCAATCCCAATATTCTTTGTATTGGGAATATTCCTTTTTCTATTAAAGGAATAAACTTTTTTGCCCTAGGTTGTGAAACAACCTATATTTCTGTCACTCCCAAAATCCCAAATAATTCTCATAAATTGTTTATGCCATATCTTCCACAGATATGTCGAAACCCTTCCCTCACATCATCAAAGACAATTCACAAATATTCCTTTTCTTATTCTTTCCTAAGTTGCTTTTGAGAAGCAAGTGTCATTTATCTTTGCTTGATTGACCCCAAACATTTTGGACACCTTTTCCAGTCCATATCACTGCCTCCTGCCAAAATTCAACTCAATTTGCCTAGTGAACCTTCCTCGGCAAATTTCCAAAGTTCTTGTCCGAGGAAAGCCTTTGTGAAGGAAGTACTCACTAGGGCAATACAAATGAGTTAAAAAAATTCAAGGTACTTCATATGATCAAATAATCACTATCATCAAGATTTGAGCTCATGTAATCACTCTATGTGAGCACACCATCAATTCTTGGTTTCTGGTCAAATTTTCAAGTTGTGAAGCAACTATATTTTATAATGCTTCATTTTTGCTGAAAATTTACAAGGACATGATCCTACCCATATAAATTCTCTCCACAAAATTTGGATCATTTTATCAAGCCATTTGCCCTCTGCAATTTTTCCTAAGATTATGTTCAGAGAGGTGCATTATGAAAGAAGTGCCACTTTGGCTTGTCCAAATGGTATGAACATATTATGGCACACTCATATGAACAGATATTATGCCTTGCCAAGTTTAAGCTCAATCCAAGCAAGTATGAGAGTGCAACTTCAATATTTGCATTTTTGGATAGTGTGGCATTTTGTACTGCAAGTGCTAGCTTAACACCTCTTCTTGAGCTTAAACCCTGTCGTCTTAATCACCTTAGTGAGTGATAAAGCCCAGTCAAATCTCAGCCTTTGTCTCCAAGCATGTGAGTCGCAGCAAGTTACAAACACCTTGTCGTGCACTTGTATTATTGCTACTTGTGATCACACCAGGGATCACTATGCTTGTTTCTCTCCTCCTTGGCATCACCCTATGCACACCTTGTCTCCCAGACATGGTTTGGCCGATCATCGTGCACCGCGTATGGCAGTTCACGCGGTGATCACGGGGCATACGTGCCAAACCAGCACGCTTTGGAAACCGCAGCGCTGTGCTCGTCCGTTCCTTCATCGTCTCGAGGCATAGCCATGTCCTGGAGCTTCCCCATGAGCCTGTGCGTCGCCCTGTGCTCTTGCCCCCTCCGTTTGCTTCCCTGACGAGTCGTCCCCACCGATGCACAGTGCGTGCCCGTGACATCATCGTCTTCCTCTTCCCTGGTTGCATCCTCCCCGTGCTCCTTGGCCTCCTCTGCCCCGTGAGTTTCCCCCCTGTTCCCTCCCGTCGCCTTCCGTCAAGCGAGCTCGCGTGCCCACGCGTCCGCGGCTCTGGCCACGCGTCAGTGGTGGTAGCCAGCTCAGCACCGCGTTGCTGCGGCTATTTAAGCCCGTCCTGAGGCGTTCCGACTTCACCAGCGGCCCTCCCTTGCTCCCCTGGTCCTCCCGAGCCTCTTCCCCGATCTTGAGAGCCCCTCCTTCCCCATCCATGGCCGAAGCCTCGCCGCCGGCCACTGGATAAATTGCCTCTATGCCGAGCTCCTTTTTTCCTGCTCTCGCCACCCACCTCTTCCCCGTCCTCTAGTGAGCCACTCCACCTCCTCTTCTTTGTCGTTCGGTCACCGGTGGTCGTCCCCAAGATTTGGCCGAAGCCGTTTCCGCCGAGGCCCACACCGTCGCGGTGTCGGAGGATAGTGATGTTCATCTGATGCATGATTACCGTCTTCTATGAAGCATCTGTGTTACGTACGATCATCGCTATGCCATGCTAATATGCATCAACTAGACTAAGTGCTTTATTATTATTGATGCTAATGATTCATATGGTTATGTTGCCTACCCATACTCGTGTTGATATCATGCTCCTATGCACTTTTATTTCATCATGTTATATTGTATGACTCAGCATCTTTTGCATTCAAGTTTAATCGGACTTTAATTGAACTTGAACACCTGTTGGCTGAGTCATAGTGCCAACGTAATCGAGCTGACCAATGCAGCCACACTTGCTTTATGGGGGCTCCTAACTGGGTCTATTGTCATGCCCCTTGCCGGTGCCTCCAACTAGGGAAGGTTATGAGCGCGCGCTACCCTGATCAGGTAGGCGGGCATAAGCCTTGTGTGCATGTAGTTGTTTTGGTACCATGTCCATGTTTGGGACGATTGTTTTTCCACGATGGTGGCCGTTGGATGTCCGGAGTGGCATCGGGGCCACCCATGTCTTAGCCCAAAGGGGAGTTGGTCGGAGTGGCCGAGAGAATGTCATTGGAATAGATCAGCTTTGTCGGAACGTCGTTGGTCCCCCTGAATGGGAGCACGAGGCCATGGGTTCTGCGGTGTGGGTACAATGTGTTAACCTCTGCAGAGTGTGTATAATCTATCGATAGCCGTGCCCGCGGATATGGGCCCAGTTTGTAGTAGGTCACACTATGGGTCAACAATAATAACAACATGTTTAATAACAACCCCGGTTCGATGATGAAAGAAGTGGTTGATTCTTATGTGATCATGAGAGGATCACAGTGGTTTAGAGGATACCGAAGATGGTTGTGGTTTATGGTATTATGCGATAATCAAGGGTAAAGATCAAGCTCCTTGTGGTCATGTAATGATTACTACGGTATTGTTAATACCAATCTTGATTTGATCCTGAGGTGATCGTGTGATGACCATGATGGTAAGTGATTCATGTGGTGGTTACGAGGTAACCCCGAATAGAGTAAGTGATATTTGTAAGCATGTTGCATGCTAGTATAATCATTGTTCATGTCTCGAGTAATATGTTCATGCCATGTTGATGTTTTTCTGGTTGTATCATGTTACCTTGTACATGCCATGTTGTTACGGTAGTATCATGCTCATCATTGTTAGTAACCTGTAAATGCCATGTTATTGTTTGTCTTGACTGCTTTGGTTGTTGTGAGCTTTCAAGTACATTCAATGTACTGACCTCGCGTGTCATGCCAGTTTGCAGGTCATGCTTTGTCTGCTTACTTTTTTGTCGTGGATCCCTTGTTGGTGAGCTAGGATAAGCGTTCCAGCCAGAGTCCCTGTGGAGTGGAGTCCATCGCTATCGTCGTGTTCCGCTGCTAGAAGTTGTTCGGCTGCTAGCATAGATCAACCTTGGCAGGCGTAGTGTCGTCATGCTGATGTAATCCCCTTGTATACCCCTATCAATTGTAATAAAGAGTTGATTTGTTCTATGCCAAGAAGTGTCGTATTCCATAGACTTACCTCGATCTCTGGGATGGAATATGGGGCGTTCCGGTCTCTCTGAGCCGGGGTGCCACATGACCCCCCTTCAAACTATTTCGGGATCTGGCCCTTTTGCTACCGCCACCCAGCATGGCTGTAGCAGAACACACCTTACCACCAGCTTCACTGATGGTAGGTGTAACTGCATGCACCAACGGTCGTTACTGTAATCTTACATGGCAAAGGGGCCTACCACCGGTGTCCCTGGCAGTAGGGCGTGTTCTGCTACCGCCCGAGTCCCAGGCGGTAGGGTGTTGTGGTGGATAAGATGGTGGGATGGGGGTTGTTCGGCCTATCCAACCATTCATCCCCCATTTTTCTTCACTCCCCCGAGCTCAAGCCCTCTCCTCCCCTCTCTTCTCGAGGGCCTCCTAAATCTCTCTCATTTGCTTGAGCTTTGCCATGTGGATTCGGAACACTTTCATCACCCAAGGTACCCCTCTTACTTCCCCTCATTTTGGTTGGATGGAATCATGTATTTTTTTTGGATTGCTCACATTGTTTCAAACCCTAGTTCATCATTGTGTTGTGGTCAAATCAATTTATATGATGCATTTAGGGTGATATTTGTGTTTACACTATGTATTGTGTGCCTAACATTGTTGGTGGTAGATCGGTCTAGTGCTAGGGTTAGTGGTTTGTTAGGGAAGGTTTAGTGTTAGGGTTATGGTTAGGGTTAGGTTTAAGTTTTTACATTTGATGTCCGTTATAGTTACCCCTCGAATTGTAGGATAGGAACGATCATCTTCTCTAAGACTTGTGTTGTCATTGAGGAAAATAAGAAGCCATGGGTCAAAGCCGTTGATACATTGAATGCGGCTTGTAGAGACATTTCAAAGTACTATGTATCCAAGTGCGATGACAACGTGAATGTGTACGAAGCAAACGAGAAAAAGATAAGCAAGCTCAAGAAGAATGACAAATTTCATAGACATGCTCTTGCAAGGCAAATTGCATTGTGCAGAATGAGGACCTGCAAGTATAGGGGATCAATTGTGGTCCTTTCGATAACTAAGAGTGTCAAACCCAACAAGGAGCAGAAGGAAATGACAAGCGGTTGTCATCAAGGTATTGTCTGCAAGCACTGAAATTATAGGTAACAAATAGTTTTATAGCAAGATAATTTGTAACGAGCAATGAGTGGTAAGGATAACAAGTGTGCAGCAAGATAGCCCAATCCTTTTTGTAGCAAAGGACACACCAGAACAAACTCTTATAGTAAGTAAAGCGTTCTTGAGGACACACGTGCATTTCATCTAGTCACTTTCATCATGCTTGTTTGATTCGCGTTCGTTACTTTGATAATTTGATATGTGGGTGGACTGGTGCTTGGGTTATGTTCTTACTAGAACAAGCCTCCCACTTATGAATACCCCCTCTTGCAAGCATCTGCAACTATGATAGAAGAATTGTGATAAATCTGACCATAGCATGAAATATTTGGATCCAAATCAGCCCCTTACGGAATAACACATAAACAAGGGTTTAAGCTTCTGCCACTCTAGCAACACATCATCTAATAAATACTCCATAATACATTCCCTTAGGCCCAAAGATGGTGAAGTGTCATGTAGTCGATGTTCACATGACACCACTAATAGAATAAACAACATACATATCATCAAAATATCAAACGAATTCCAAAATCAAATGATTACTTACGAGAAGACTTCTCCCATGTCCTCAAGAACAAAAGTAACTACTCACAAATCATATTCATGTCCAGGATCATAGGGGTATTGAATAGCATAATGGATTTGAATATATAATCTTCCACCAACTAGCATCAACTACAAGATGTAATCAACACTAGTAGACACCCACATGTGCCAATCTAAGGTTTTGATACAAAGATTGAATACAAGAGAAGAACTAGGGTTTGAGATGAAATGATGCTGGTGAAGATGTTCATTAAGATTGGTCCTCCCACGATTAGAGGGTTGTTGGTGATGACATTGGCTTTGATTTCCCCCTCCCGAAGGGAAGTATCCCCGGCGGAATCGCTCCGCCGGAGAGCAAAAGTGCCCCTGCGCAAGTTCCTCCTCGAGACGGCGACACTTCATCCCAGAAGTCATCTCCTTATTTTTCTAGGGAAAATGGGCTTACATACCGTAAGATGGGCATTGGAGGATGGCCAAGGGCCCCACAAGCCAAAAGGGCGCGCCCTGGTGCCTTGTGGGCACCTGGGTGGGCCTCTCTGGTACTTCTTTTCACCAATATTTTTTATTTATTCCAAAATAAATCTCCGTAAATTTCATATCATTTGGAGATGTACAGAATAGGTATCTCTGACATGGCTTTTTCAGGTCTAGAATTCTAGCTGTCGGTGCTACCTCTTGAGCTTGCATTGTTTTTCCCTTGAAGAGGAACGGGTGGTGCAGCAAAGTAGCGTAAGTATTTCCCTCAGTTTTTGAGAACCAAGGTATCAATCCAGTAGGAGAATACGCGCGAGTCCCTCGTACCTACACAAACAAATAAGAACCTTGCAACCAACGCGATAAAGGGGTTGTCAATCCCTTCTCGACCACTTGCAAAAGTGAGATCTGATAGACATAATAAGATAAATATTTTTGGTATTTTTGTTATATAGATTGGAAGTAAAGATTGCAAAATAAAAGTAAAGTAAAGATAAATAGTCGATAGAAGATAGACCCGGCGGCCATAGGTTTCACTAGTGGCTTCTCTCAAGATATCAGATTTCTACGGTGGGTAAACAAATTACTGTCGAGAAATTGATAGAAAAGCGCATACTTATGAGAATATCTAGGCATGATCATTCTATATAGGCATCATGTCCGTGACAAGTAGACCGAAACAATTCTGCATCTACTATTATTACTCCACACATCGACCGCTATCCAGCATGCATCTAGAGTATTAAGTTCATAAGAACATAGTAACGTTTTAAGCAAGATGACATGATGTAGAGGGATAAAATCATGCAATATGATATAAACCCCATCTTTTTATCCTTGATGGAAACAATACAATACATGCCTTGATGCCCCTGCTGTCACTAGGAAAGAACACCGCAAGATTGAACCCAAAGCTAAGCTCATCTCCCATTGCAAGACAGATCAATCTAGTAGGCCAAACCAAAATGATAATTCGAAGAGACTTGAAAAGATATTTAAATCATGCATAAAAGATTTCAGAGAAGAATCAAATATTTTCCATAGATAATCTTGATCATAAACCCACAATTCATCGGATCTCGACAAATACACCGCAAAAAGAATTACATCAAACAGATCTCCAAGAAGATCAAGGAGAACTTTGTATTGAGATTCAAAGAGAGAGAGAAGAAACCATCTAGCTAATAAGTATGGACCCGAAGTTCTGTTGTAAACTACTCACAACTCATCGGAGAGGCTATGGTGTTGATGTAGAAGCCCTCCGTGATCGATTCCCCCTCCGGTGGAGCTCCGGAATAGGCCCCAAGATGGGATCTCACGAGTACAGAAGGTTGCGACGGTGGAATTAGGGTTTCATGGTGCTCTCGGATGTTTTCAGGGTACATGGGTATATATAGGACGAAGAGGCATGTCAGTGGAGCTACGAGGGGCCCACGAGGGTGGGGGCGCGCCTACCCCCCTGGGCGTACCCCCTGCCTCGTGGCCACCTCGTGGCTTCCCTGGCGTGTACTCTAAGTCTTCTGGGTTGTGTTTGTTCCAAAAACGATCCTCCCAAAGGTTTCATTCCATTTGGACTCCGTTTGATATTCCTTCTATGCGAAACACTGAAATAGGCAAAAAAACTGCAATTTGCACTAGGCCTTGGGTTAGTAGGTTAGTCCCAAAAATAATATAAAAGTGTATAAGAAAGCCCATTAAACATTCAAAACAGATAATCTAATAGCATGGAATAATAAAAAATTATAGATACGTTGGAGATGTATCAAGCATCCCCAAGCTTAATTCCTGCTCGTCCTCGAGTAGGTAAATGATAAAAACAGAATTTTTTGATGTGGAATGCTACCTAACATAATTCTCAATGTAATTTTCTTTATTGGGGCATGAATGTTCAGATCCAAAAGATTCAAGACAAAATTTTAATATTGACATAAGAATAATAACACTTCAAGCATACTAACAAAGCAATTTTGTCTTCCCAAAATAACATGGCCAAAGTAAGTTCATCCCTACAAAATCATATAGTTTGGCTATGCTCCATCTTCGTCACACAAAATACTCAAATCATGCACAACCCCGGTTTCAGCCAAGCAATTGTTTCATACTTAAATGTTTTCAAACCTTTTCAACTTTCACGCAATACATGAGCGTGAGTCATGGATATAGCACTATGGGTGGAATAGAGTGGTGGATGTGGAGAAGAGAAAAGAGGAAGATGGTGTCACATAAACTAGGCGTATTAATGGGCTATGGAGATGCCCATCAATAGATATCAATGTGAGTGAGTAGGGATTGCCATGCAACGGATGCACTACAGCTATAAATATATAAAGCTCAACAAAAGAAACTAAGTGGGAGTGCATCCAACTTGCTTGCTCATGAAGACCTAGGGCATTTGAGGAATCCCATCATTGGAATATACAAGCCAAGTTATATAATGAAAATACCCACTAGTATATGAAAGTGACAAAACAACAAACTCTCTATCATTAAGACCATGGTGCTACTTTGAAGCACAAGTGTGGAAAAAGATAATAGCATTGTCCCTTTTTTTCTTCTTTTTTTCATTTTTTGGGCCTTCCCCTTTTTTTGGCCTTTCTCCCCTTTTTCTTTCTTTTTTTTTCTTTTTTTTTCTTTGGGACAATGCTCTAATAATGATGATCATCACACTTCTATTTATTTACAACTCAAGGAATACAACTCGATACTAGAACAAAATATGACTTTATATGAATGCCTCTGGTGGTGTACCGGGATGTGCAATGAATCAAGAGTGACATTTATGAAAAATTATGCATGGTGGCCTTGCCACAAATAAGATGTCAACTACATGATCATGCATGGCAATATGACAATGATGAAGCGTGTCATAATAAACGGAACGATGGAAAGTTACATGGCAATATATCTCGGAATGGCTATGGAAATGCCATAATAGGTAGGTATGGTGGCTGTTTTGAGGAAGGTATATGGTGGGTGTATGATACTGGCGAAAGTTGCACGGCACAAGAGAGGCTAGCAATGGTGGAAGGGTGAGAGTGCGTATAATCCATGGACCCAACATTAATCATAAAGAACTCACATACTTATTGCAAAAATCTACAAGTCATCAAAACAAAGTACTACACGCATGCTCCTAGGGGAAGGGTTGGTAGGAGTTAACCATCACGCGATCCCAACCTCCACGCAAAGGATGGCAATCAATGAAATACCTCATGCTTCAAATTTGTCACACAACGGTTACCATACGTGCATGCTACGGGACTTGCAAACCTCAACACAAGTATTTCTCAAATTCACAACTACTCTACTAGCATGACTCTAATATCACCATCCTCATATCTCAAAACAATCATCAAGTATCAAACTTCTCATAGTATTCAATGCACTTTATATGAAAGTTTTTATTATACCCATCTTGGATGCCTATCATATTAAAAATAATTTTATAACCAAAGCAAATTACCATGCTGTTCTAGAGGAATCTCAAAATAATATAAGTGAAGCATGAGAGATCAATAATTTCTATAAAATAAAACCACCACCGTGCTCTAAAAAGATATAATTGAAGCACTAGAGCAAAACTATCTAGCTCAAAAGATATAAGTGAAGCACATAGAGTATTCTAATAAATTCCAATTCATGAGTATCTCTCTCAAAGGGTGTGTACAACAAGGATGATTGTGGTAAACTAAATAGCAAAGACTCAAATAATACATGACGCTCCAAGAAAAACACATATCATGTGGTGAATAAAAATATAGTCTCGAGTAAAGTTACCGATAGACGAGGACGAAAGAGGGGATGCCTTCCCGGGGCATCCCCAAGCTTAGGCTTTTGTTTATCCTTGAATTTTACCTTGCGTGCCTTGGGCATCCCCAAGCTTAGGCTCTTGCCACTCTTTGTTCCATAGTCCATCAAATCCTTACCCAAAAACTTGAAAACTTCACAACACAAAACTTAACAGAAAATCTCGTGAGCTCCGTTAGTATAAAAAAACCACCAACTTAAGGTACTGTAATGAACTCATTCTTTATTTATATTGGTGTTAAACCTACTGTATTACAACTTATCTATGATTCATACCCCCCGATACTACTCATAGATTCATCACAATAAGCAAACAACACACGAAAAACAGAATCTGTCAAAAATAGAACAGTCTATAGCAATATGTAACTTTTGAATACTACTGTAACTCTAAAAATTCTGAAATAAATTGGTGGACGTTAGGAATTTGTCTATTAATCATCTGCAAAAAGAATCAACCCAAAAGCTCTCTCCAGTAAAAAATGGCAGCTAATATCGTGAGCGCAAAAGTTTCTGTTTTTTACGGCATGATCGCAAAGACTTCACCCAAGTCTTCCCAAAGGTTCTACTTGGCACAAACACTAATTAAAACACAAAACCACATCTAAACATAAGCTAGATGAATTATTTATTACTAAACATAAGCAAAAGCAAATAAAATAAAATTCGGTTGCCTCCCAACAAGCGCTATCGTTTAACGCCCCTAGCTAGGCATTGAGATTTCAATGATGCTCAGATGAAAGACAAGACTTGAGGCACAAAAAGAGTATCATAAAGCATGTGAAAATCACATCTAAGTCTAACATACTTCCTATGCATAGGCATTTTATAAGAAAACAAATTTTCTGTGACGCCTGAAGACCGACGTCCCAGAAGATTCCAGATGTTCCGGGTTCTCCCGTGTGTTTCTTTGTGCTTGTGTTATTTATTTTTGCATTGCATCATGTCATCATGCCATCATGTCTTTAACCTTTTGCATCTCAACTTAAATAAATTGTGTGGATCTTTGATCCATTTAAATCGAGGGAATTCACTTAGTGATTCTCTTTATAACATATCAAAAGCCTCTCAATATTTAGAGAGCTATATTAAATTATTCCATTATTATGGAATTCACCAAAACAAACTTACATTTAAACCTCTCTCGTTTCCAAATTTTATAATCCCCATCTTTCTCCTTTTGCTTCGGTTCGAGTTGTGGCGCTTTGAATTAGTCAAAGTAGCTCCACGCGAGTTTTTCTTCCATCTCAACTTGTATTTATTTGGCCTTAATTTTTGCCTTGCCAAATAAATATATATCCCCTTCCCTTTTGTTTATTTTCTTTTCTTTTTAAGAGGAGAGAGACCTGTTTGTTTTTCTTTCTTGTCTTTTAGAGCCTCCAACCCAGCATCCCTCTAAGCCAGCCCAGTGGCCTTCCCTCCCCGCGGCCCATCCAGGCCTCCAGGCCCATCCCGCGGCTAACCCTAGCCCGATCCCCCTCCAGCTTCTCGTTCCCGAACCCTAGCGCCCGCACCATCTCTCCCTCGCTCTCCTCCTGTCCGCCGCCACTCCCTTTCTCTCGCTCGTTCGAGCCATCGCCAGAAGCGAGCGCTCTCTCGCCCGATCCCTCTCTCTCTCCCAGAGCGCACTGTCCCTTCGCCCGTCCTCCGTTCGATCTCCCGTGCGCCCGCCCCGCGAGGTCCTCAGCGCCTCCTCTCCAGCCGGCCAGGTGCTCCATCTCCATCGCCCTGCAGCGCCCTGCGCCTTCCCCTCCGGCCAGGATCCGCCTCGTCCAGGGACGAGCCGCCGCCGGTCACCACGGCCACCGGTGCGCGGAGCACCGCAGCGGCCGCGCCCCTCCTCAGCTCCAGCGCCTCCTACGCCCCGTCCTCCCGGTCCTTCCGCGCGCCAGGAGCCCCAGCGCAGGCCAGGCAGCGCCGCACCCCTCCTCTCCTCGCCCTGGCTCGCCGCAACCAGAGGCCACGTGTGACGCCTGAAGACCGACGTCCCAGAAGATTCCAGAAGATTCCAGATGTTCTGGGTTGCCCGTGTGTTTCTTTTGTGCTGTGTTATTTACTTTTTGCATTGCTTCATGTCATCATGCCATCATGTCATATTTTATTTTGCATCTCAACCTAAATAAATCGTGTGGACCTTCGGTCCATTTAAATCGAGGGAAGGTGACTTCTCTTTATAACATATAAAAGTCTCTCATTATTTTAGGGAGCTATATTAAAATATTCCATTCTTTGGAATTACTCAAACACACTTGCATAATTTTCCCCATGTCTCTTAATTCTAGTTTCACCGTCAAAACCTTGTCTTAATTCTTTCCCGTTGTTTCGAGGTTCTTCCAAAAACCCTCCAACTATTTTATTTAAATTCCTGACATTTTTGTGAGCCCAGGGATTTTGACCTCATGTCCTAAATCCATCCCTAACCTCTTTTTACTTTCTTTCTCTTCTTTGTTTTTTTTCTAATAAAGAGGAGAATCCTGGCAGCCAGCCCAGCCCTTTGTTTCCTCCAGCCAGGCCTCTAGGCCGCCTCCTATCCTCCAACCAGCCCTTCTGGCCATCCCTCAGCCGCCGGCCTCCCAACCGAGGCCCAGCCTCCCTAAGGCCCAGCCGGGGCCAGTCCTCCTGGCCCGACCAGCTCTCTAACCCTAGCGCGACCCTCTCCTCTCTCCCTCTCTTCCCTCAGCCGCCGCCAGGCGTTCCCCTCGTCCCCTCGCGACTGAACCCCAGCGCCCGATTCCCTCTTCCCCTCGCCACCTCTCGTTCCTCCTCCCATCGAGCCAGGCTCGATCCCACCGAACCCCTCTGGCCTCGACCGATCTCCCGCAGCCTCCCTCCGATCTCTCCCTCGCGACCCCGCTCCCTCTCCCCGATTCCCAAGGCCGTCGCGACGCCCCGCTCCCTTCTCCCGCGAGCGCCGCGTCCCTCCTCTTCAGACTCCAGCGGCCAGGAGCCAAAGCCGGCCAGGCCCTCGCCTCCATGCCGCGGCCCCCTCCTCTACAGGCCGCACTAGCACGCCGTGGCCTCCCTCCGTCCGCGCCCTTCGGCCCGGATCGCCCCGCACCGAGCGCCTCCGCGTCCAGCGTCGGCGTCCCATCTCCGGCGTCCGCGCGTGGCCCCTCCTCGCCAGCCGTGACGGCTCCCTCGTCCCTCAGCGCCGTGCCTCCGTGCTGCCTCCTCGCCGCTTCCTCACCAAGCAGCACGAGCAACACCTCCTCGCCATGGCGCACAGCCAGCCGCTGCCATGGCCTCGTCGCCCCTTTGCTGCTGCCGTTTTGTTATTTTGTGTTGCCTTGTGCTGTTGGGCTTGTCCAGGAACGTGCACGACTACCTTCGGAAGGAACGAGTACCGCGACATCGACAGTGGACCCGTGTATGACGACTGGAGCATCTACATGACCCGACCAAGTACCCCTACATGTCGATGCGGCAAGTACCTCGACGACATGTACAACTACGACTCGAGACGAGACCGGCAAGACCGAACGGGACGAGTACATCTACCGATGCCAAGTACCACGACCAAGTACCACGATGACCGAACGGCTACGATGGCGAGTACCTCTCCGATGAACGTGAACAACTACATGGCGATGCAACAAGTACCCCTACGGAACGTGTACCACTACCGTCGCCCCGAAGATGTCCGACGCCGCAAGTACCACGACACGATATCGGAACGACTACTTCCTCTTCGGAAACGTGAACCACTACTTCCTCTACGACTCGTGAGAACGACTCCTTCCTCTACGATCTCGAACCGCCCCGAAACGATTGTTCCGAAGGTATAACCCTGAGACGTGACCCGTGTGATGCTTGTTGTGTTGTATGGAATGCTCCCCTTGTGTGCTCCGTGCCCGTTGTGTCCGTTTCGTCCGTTTGTCATGTTCCTCGGTTGCCCCGTCGCCGACTCGTGGGAACCCGGTGACGGGATCGCCCCACCTTTTCTTCTCGTGTGACTCGCTCACGCCATCTTCTTCTCTTGCACCGGACTCTCAACGAGTTACCGGAACCGAGATGTTGCCGTTGCATCATTTTCGGATCGTTGCCGTGGCACCCTTTCCTTCCACCACGGTGACAAATACTCCTTTTCATCTTCTTATCTCTCATGTCAACTTTTAATAAAATTGGATAAAACTTGATCATGTCATCCGCATCATTTAACAACACTAAAATGTTTAATTGTTGTTTGCTTATAATTACTAAACATGCTCATGGGGATTTTCCGGAGATGATGTTGTTGTTATTTTCCGGCCTCATTTAAAATGTCTTAATAGTGTAGTGTGTTTTTGTTTCACCTCTTGCCATGTTAAAAACATTTAATCTTGTCTTGTAAATAACGAGAGTCAATTAAATAATTATAATGTGGTGTTTCGTCATATGCAACTCGTTGCATATTGAGCTCCACTTAACTTGTAGTTTTGTTTGTGCACTTTGCCATGCCATGCATATTTAAACGGGACATGCATCATACTTGGATGTGCATCGTATGCCATGTTTATGCTTGAATGTTTACCGTGTTGTTTGCTTCTTTCCGGTTGCTTCTCTTGTTTAGCTTCGGTTTCGTTCCGGAGTTGTGAGGATTTCTCTCGTCTGTGTTGCTCCGTCTACTTCATGGATCCGTTCTTCTCCCTTGTGGATTCCCAGGCAAGATGATCATACCCTTGGATACCTTTACTACCATTGCCTTGCTTAGTTGTCTCAATGCTATCGTTACAAGTCGCGCTACCCATCTTTTATGTCAGCCTCTCATTGTTGCCATGAAACCTCTAACTTTGACACCTTCCTAGCAAAACCACTGTTTGGCTATGTTACCCGCTTGCTCAGCCCCTCTTATAGCGTTGTTAGTTGCAGGTGAAGATGAAGTTCGTTCCGGGAGGGAACTTGTTGTTGGATATATCACAATATCTATAATTATTATTAACACACCTATATACTAGGCATGGGTGGAAGGCTTGGCCTTTTGCTCGGTGTTTTGTTCCACTCATGCCACCTTAGGCGCCGATAAACCGGCATTATGTTCCTTGATTTTGCGTTCCTAACACGATGGGTGAAATGGGGACCCCTTGACAGTTCGACTTTGAATAAAACTCCTCCAGCAAGGCCCAACATTGGTTTTAATTTGCCTTATAATAACAACTTAATTAATTAATTAAATTTGCATAGGGGGTCGCGTCCCCGAGGATTCTTAATTCTACATAGCAGGGGGGGCCAGTGCTGATGGTGTTGGTCCCAAACGGGGAGCCTGCAGGGCCGCCTTGGGGAAACCCGAGGTATCTGGTATACCTGTAGCATCACCCATCCGGTTGTGGCCTGAGACGAGATACGCGCGGCTACTATCAGGGTGTCGGCACGCCGGGAGGTCTTGCTGGACTTGTTTTACCATTGTCGAAATGACTTGTGCTACCGGGATGCCGAGCCTGATCGGATTTTCCCTAAGATAAGGGGTGATGATATTATATTTATCACTTCAGCTAATCGTGAGAGCTTGTGATGGGCTAAGTTGGAACACCCCTGCAGGGTTATGATCTTTCGAAAGCCGTGCCCGCGGTTATGTGGCAGATTGGAATTTGTTAATGTCCGGTTGTAGAAAACTTGACAGATGATCCGAAGTAAAACCCACAACTGTGCGAGTAACTGTGACTGTCTCTTTTAACTTGAGAAGAGAACACGGTGGGGTTATGTTTGACTCGTATGTAGTTAGGATCTTTAGCGATCACCTCTTTTGCGACCGTTTGCGTAGATGCTCTTCTTATTCTGGTACTCGTAAGTTAGCCACCATATTTATGCTTAGCCGCTGCTGCAACCTCACCACTTTACCTCTTCCTACCCACAAAGCTTTGCTAGTCTTGTTACCCATGGTTATGGGATTGCTGAGTCCTCGTGGCTCACAAATACTACAACACCAGATACAGGTTCAGCCGAGAATGATGCAGGAGCTGCTTCAAGTTCTTCACTGGGAGCTCGATGAAGAGTGTGGCCGTATGCTTGTGACGTTTCGACGATCAGTAGTGGTTTCTACTAGGATTCGATCCTGACCTGTGGCGTTATGTTGTTTTGGTATCTTTCTTTTGGATCTTCACCCGTAGCCGGGTTGTGATGTTTTGAATGATGTTTTGCTTATGTAATGTATTGTGTGAAGTGGCGAGTGTAAGCCAACTATCTCCTTTTGCATTTTAATCCCTCTTTTACATGAGTCGTGCAAAGATACCAAACTTGAGATCATTCTAGGATGGGCTTATACCTTTAAGTCGTGCCTCGACACGTAGGAGGTATAGTCCCATCCTGGGCATTACAAGTTGGTATTCAGAGCCTTCTCCGACCTAGAAGCCCCCACTGATTGATCGAATCGTTGACGGTCGAGTGTAGGCACACACTAAAAATGTTTTGAGTCCTATATATATATATCGGAGAGTAGGATTTCTGTTTGCTCCTCATCTCTTATCACTCTGGTGAGGACTCCTGACGACTACTCTGGTCTCTTCTGCTTTAAAAATTGCACCAAATTTTTTTTAGGATCTCGCGAGTATTGTTTGGATTGTTCCGATGTCTTTGTGACGAGAACATTGTTCTCGATGCCTCCTATCATTAGGGGTTGTGGCAGTGTCCCGGGGAGTTGAGCTCCGAGGTGTTGTCGTCACAAATCCATCGCGGCAGTACTAGAATACTTAAGACGGCCGACATCGAAAACTCTCCTATGCGGTTAGTGGCAAGATAACCCCGACATCACCCAGTACTGGGGCGGTAGTTCGAGAGTATTGCCATAGCTTGTATAGTGGATGCGTTTCGAACGTCCGAGGTAAACAGTTTTCGAGAATAACTGGTTATGTGTTGAAGGATGGATACAGCTGGATGTAGGTTTAGAGTTGATTGCGCGGTGCTTCCCCTGTATCCCCAACACCTGATTGCATAACTGGAAACTTTCGGAAATCTATAGGTGGGTTCATCTAGTAGTTCTAGGCATTCTTCCAACGAGTGCATGATATGAAGTTCGGGGTTCTACATTGAGTGAAGTGGTTTTATGGACTTGTTCTGATCGGGAGTTGCATCTTAAAGGGTCCTTGGCTATGCTGATCCGGGGATTGCAAAACCCTTTTGTAACACGTTCCATGAGCTTTCAGCACGAAGATGTGGAATGAAGCTTCTATCTTGTATTTGTTCTATCTGTTCCTTATTCCTTTTTATTTTCATTTTGTTCTCCAAGTGGCTTCTCGGCAAGTTGATGTACCTACGGAATTCATTCGTTCAATCCTCTGTTCGAATGATATTGTGAAGATAATGTTGCAACATAATATTCTTCATAAACTTATCTATCCTTTGTTTTTGTTTTGATTCTGGTATTCGAGTTGCTTCGATGTCAAATGTTGATTCCATACCTTTCCTATTCGGTGTTCTCATATTTCTATGGGAGTGCTAATTCTTCTTGACCATCAAGATTTTCATGTTAATTTTTTCAACCGGTGTGCCTTCTCTTCAAGTTTTCCATACGGACGCCATTGAGAAATTTGAGGATTTGTCTGTATTCTTTCATCCCAAGTTGTCTTTGTTTTTCCCCGCCCTCCCACCCTTCTTCTTCTTGGAGCCAGAAATTCTCAGACGAAATATCCATTTTATTCATGTGATGTTTCTTTATTCATTCCCTCCAATGTTCGTATCCAGTGATTTATCGTGATGATGCTCAAGAGCTTCAAGTTCATCATTCTTTTGTTCTCATAATTCTGTCGGTGGATGTAATTCAAGATTTCGGTGTTGATCTTATCCTTTTTCATCATTTCTCAATGTTTTCTTATTCCGGTGCTCCAATTAATCATTCTCCTCTTGTTATTCACATCCGGAGAGCTGAAGGTATCTCAGAAGGTTTATAATTCCATTCTTAATCCGTTCAAGCTATTTTGAGGATTATCAACTTTGTTTTCTCACTCAAGCAATTTAATTCAACCGGTGCAATATCTCTTAAGCAATCTTTTTCAACAGTGATTTCTTGAGTGGGCCCTAACCCACAGGTCTTTCCCAGGATCTTACCTGACTCTTCTAATTTCCGGAGTTATTCTCAAATTCTTTTCAAAGTGTGACGTAAGAATGATTTCCATCAGTCACATGCCTTCTCCAAGACCGCTTTCAAATTCTTGTTCATCATTGGTTCAACCTTTTAATTCTTCATTTTACCGGAGTGCCTATACAATTCATGGTGGTGTATCTCATCGTCTTCTCAGATATTGAAGACCGGAGAAGTGTTTCTTTTAAATCTTGGCCCGTTCTCTCAAGATTCTTCATGAATTCTTTTCTTTGTGATCCTCCGAAGGCCATCAATTCAGAATATTTCTTCGTTCTCAGTTTTCAACTTCGTCCTCCAAATATTCTTCATTGATGTCTCTTCGTTCGTCTCCATATTCTTACGGTGGTTCTTTCAAGATTACCCTTCCGCTGTTATCGTTTTAATTCACTCGTTCTTTTCACAATCCTACCGGTGGTTCGTTGAAGATTTACCCAAGCTTGTGCGAGATCTCTCTTAATCCTTTCCAACGAGAATAAGTAGTATGCCAAATCATTTGGTTGTCATCAATTTAAATTGGTGAAGGAGATGCATGACATAATTCTTATTCTTATTCCTTCAAGGTGATTTAATTCTTTTGTCTGGAGCTTGTTCATCTTATCATATTCTCGGTTCCAAGTTGTTCATCTTATTTTCCGGAGCTCCAAGTTATTTCAATTATATCATTTCAAAGCTCAATCTAATTCATCACAGGCCTTGAATCTTATTCTTTTCATCTTTCACTTCTCATGCTTTCATTACCAGAGTTCTCATGGTGGTTCATCATCATTTAATTCATCCTCGAAGTCTTCATCAAGATTCTTGTTGGAGCTCAAGCATTCTTCATCATGCTTTCCAATTGCAATCCTTTCTACCTTATCTTTGAGATGGTGTTATGTCATTCTTGACAATTCCTTCATGTTTTATGATTCACGAGTTATCAAGAATGAGATATTTAAACCCATCATTTTCCTTGTTCAGGAGATCTTTCCAACCCTTCAATTTATTCGTTGGAGTTATCTTGGGTTGTATTTCACCTAAAAGCTTTCCCTGAGAATTCCTGCTATTATGGTGCTTAGAAATGACCCAAGTTCTTCATTTATCATTCCGGTAAAATAAGTTTATCGTCTCCTTGATTGATCTCAATCCAATTAAATGTTTCCGTTAGTGGCTGGTTGTCACTTCATAATTTTGAGATGAATTCCATAAGCCCACAATGAGCTTTCTTTTAGTTGTTGATTTTTCCTTCAACCCCATTCAACCCTTCTTGTAAGGAGGATTTCCTAATTCAATTTTGAGAGAAGTTGTCATCTTCTTCTCCATTCATTTCTTTCGTTGATTTATATTCTATTCTTCCATTCCGGAGGCATTGTGATGTTGCTCTCTCCAAACCATCATATCGTTTTATCGAGATCATGTTCTTTCCCTTGCTTATCATTTAACCGGAGTGTTGTATTCTTCATTCAAGTTCCGTCATCTTTTCATGTTTTGCCTATCTTTTAACCGGAGTGCTGTCTAAATCTTTCTTAACCCTTGTGCCATTCTTTTAATTGTTTCGGAGGCAATATGCTATTGATTTCATCAAGTATCACTCCATCTCCTCAAGTTCTTGTTCAATTCCTTCCATTTTCAGACGGAGTGTTGTCCGAATTCTGTCATTCTTATTCCTTGGCCATACCATTGCAGTTTCAAATTCTTTTGGTCTGTGAGCTCTTGTTTCATGTCTTTCAACCTTCAAGGTTCTCATAATGCTCCTTGTTCCTCTTTTCTAACGGAGTTTTCATATTCGTTCATCTCCGTTGCATTCTTTCTTTCAGATTGTTCAACCTCTCAAGGTTCTTTGGTTTCACTCGTCTGTCAAAGAAGCAACTTTGTTTTACCTCTTCCTCTTCCGTTTTTACCCGGTGATATCTCCAGGATCTCGGGTCGAGATCCTCTGTTAGTGTGGGAGAGTTGTGATGCCCGAAGACCGACGTCCCAGAAGATTCCAGATGTTCCGGGTTACCCGTGTGTTTCTTTTGTGCTGTGTTATTTATTTTTTGCATTGCTTCATGTCATCATGCCATCATGTCATATTTTATTTTGCATCTCAACCTAAATAAATCGTGTGGACCTTCGGTCCATTTAAATCGAAGGAAGGTGACTTCTCTTTATAACATATAAAAGTCTCTCATTATTTTAGGGAGCTATATTAAAATATTCCATTCTTTGGAATTACTCAAACACACTTGCATAATTTTCCCCATGTCTCTTAATTCTTTCCCATTGTTTCGAGGTTCTTCCAAAAACCCTCCAACTATTTTATTTAAATTCCTGACATTTTTGTGAGCCCAGGGATTTTGACCTCATGTCCTAAATCCATCCCTAACCTCTTTTTACTTTCTTTCTCTTCTTTGTTTTTTTTTCTAATAAAGAGGAGAACCCAGGCAGCCAGCCCAGCCCTTTGTTTCTTCCAGCCAGGCCTCTAGGCCGCCTCCTATCCTCCAACCAGCCCTTCTGGCCATCCCTCAGCCGCCGGCCTCCCAACCGAGGCCCAGCCTCCCTAAGGCCCAGCCGGGGCCAGTCCTCCTGGCCCGACCAGCTCTCTAACCCTAGCGCGACCCTCTCCTCTCTCCCTCTCTTCCCTCAGCCGCCGCCAGGCGTTCTCCTCGTCCCCTCGCGACTGAACCCCAGCGCCCGATTCCCTCTTCCCCTCGGCACCTCTCGTTCCTCCTCCCATCGAGCCAGGCTCGATCCCACCGAACCCCTCTGGCCTCGACCGATCTCCCGCAGCCTCCCTCCGATCTCTCCCTCGCGACCCCGCTCCCTCTCCCCGATTCCCAAGGCCGTCGCGACGCCCCGCTCCCTTCTCCCGCGAGCGCCGCGTCCCTCCTCTTCAGACTCCAGCGGCCAGGAGCCAAAGCCGGCTAGGCCCTCGCCTCCATGCCACGGCCCCCTCCTCTACAGGCCGCACCAGCACGCCGTGGCCTCCCTCCGTCCACGCCCTTCGGCCCGGATCGCCCCGTACCAAGCGCCTCCGCGTCCAGCACCGGCGTCCCGTCTCCGGCGTCCGCGCGTGGCCCCTCCTCGCCAGCCGTGACGGCTCCCTCGTCCCTCAGCGCCGTGCCTCCATGCTGCCTCCTCGCCGCTTCCTCGCCAAGCAGCACGAGCAACACCTCCTCGCCATGGCGCACAGCCAGCCGCTGCCATGGCCTCGTCGCCCCTTTGCTGCTGCCGTTTTGTTATTTTGTGTTGCCTTGTGCTATTGGGCTTGTCCAGGAACGTGCACGACTACCTTCGGAAGGAACGAGTACCGCGACATCGACAGTGGACCCGTGTATGACGACTGGAGCATCTACATGACCCGACCAAGTACCCCTACACGTCGATGCGGCAAGTACCTCGACGACATGTACAACTACGACTCGAGACGAGACCGGCAAGACCGAACGGGACGAGTACATCTACCGATGCCAAGTACCACGACCAAGTACCACGACGACCGAACGGCTACGATGGCGAGTACCTCTCCGATGAACGTGAACAACTACATGGCGATGCAACAAGTACCCCTACGGAACGTGTACCACTACCGTCGCCCCGAAGATGTCCGACGCCGCAAGTACCACGACATGATATCGGAACGACTACTTCCTCTTCGGAAACGTGAACCACTACTTCCTCTACGACTCGTGAGAACGACTCCTTCCTCTACGATCTCGAACCGCCCCGAAACGATTGTTCCGAAGGTATAACCCTGAGACGTGACCCGTGTGATGCTTGTTGTGTTGTATGGAATGCTCCCCTTGTGTGCTCCGTGCCCGTTGTGTCCGTTTCGTCCGTTTGTCATGTTACTCGGTTGCCCCGTCGCCGACTCGTGGGAACCCGGTGACGGGATCGCCCCACCTTTTCTTCTCGTGTGACTCGCTCACGCCATCTTCTTCTCTTGCACCGGACTCTCAACGAGTTACCGAAACCGAGATGTTGCCGTTGCATCATTTTCGGATCGTTGCCGTGGCACCCTTTCCTTCCACCATGGTGACAAATACTCCTTTTCATCTTCTTATCTCTCATGTCAACTTTTAATAAAATTGCATAAAACTTGATCATGTCATCCGCATCATTTAACAACACTAAAATGTTTAATTGTTGTTTGCTTATAATTACTAAACATGCTTATGGGGATTTTCCGGAGATGATGTTGTTGTTATTTTCCGGCCTCATTTAAAATGTCTTAATAGTGTAGTGTGTTTTTGTTTCACCTCTTGCCATGTTAAAAACATTTAATCTTGTCTTGTAAATAACGAGAGTTAATTAAATAATTATAATGTGGTGTTTCGTCATATGCAACTCGTTGCATATTGAGCTCCACTTAACTTGTAGTTTTGTTTGTGCACTTTGCCATGCCATGCATATTTAAACGGGACATGCATCATACTTGGATGTGCATCGTATGCCATGTTTATGCTTGAATGTTTACCGTGTTGTTTGCTTCTTTCCGGTTGCTTCTCTTGTTTAGCTTCGGTTTTGTTCCGGAGTTGTGAGGATTTCTCTCGTTTGTGTTGCTCCGTCTACTTCATGGATCAGTTCTTCTCCCTTGTGGATTCCCAGGCAAGATGATCATACCCTTGGATACCTTTACTACCATTGCCTTGCTTAGTTGTCTCGATGCTATCGTTACAAGTCACGCTACCCATCTTTTATGTCAGCCTCTCATTGTTGCCATGAAACCTCTAACTTTGACACCTTCCTAGCAAAACCACTGTTTGGCTATGTTACCCGCTTGCTCAGCCCCTCTTATAGCGTTGTTAGTTGCAGGTGAAGATGAAGTTCGTTCCGGGAGGGAACTTGTTGTTGGATATATCACAATATCTATAATTATTATTAACACACCTATATACTGGGCATGGGTGGAAGGCTTGGCCTTTTGCTCGGTGTTTTGTTCCACTCATGCCACCTTAGGCGCCGATAAACCGACATTATGTTCCTTGATTTTGCGTTCCTTACACGATGGGTGAAATGGGGACCCCTTGACAGTTCGACTTTGAATAAAACTCCTCCAGCAAGGCCCAACATTGGTTTTAATTTGCCTCATAATAACAACTTAATTAATTAATTAAATTTGCATAGGGGGTCGCGTCCCCGAGGATTCTTAATTCTACATAGCAGGGGGGGCCAGTGCTGATGGTGTTGGTCCCAAACGGGGAGCCTGCGGGGCCGCCTTGGGGAAACCCGAGGTATCTGGTGTACCTGTAGCATCACCCATCCGGTTGTGGCCTGAGACGAGATACTCGTGGCGACTATCCGGGTGTCGGCGCGCCGGGAGGTCTTGCTGGACTTGTTTTACCATTGTCGAAATGACTTGTGCTACCGGGATGCCGAGCCTGATCGGATTTTCCCTAAGGTAAGGGGTGATGATATTATATTTATCACTTCAGCTAATCGTGAGAGCTTGTGATGGGCTAAGTTGGAACACCCCTGCAGGGTTATGATCTTTCGAAAGCCGTGCCCGCGGTTATGTGGCAGATTGGAATTTGTTAATGTCCAGTTGTAGAAAACTTGACAGATGATCCGAAGTAAAACCCACAACTGTGCGAGTAACCGTGACTGTCTCTTTTCACTTGAGAAGAGAACACGGTGGGGTTATGTTTGACTCGTATGTAGTTAGGATCTTTAGCGATCACCTCTTTTGCGACCGTTTGCGTAGATGCTCTTCTTATTCTGGTACTCGTAAGTTAGCCACCATATTTATGCTTAGCCGCTGCTGCAACCTCACCACTTTACCTCTTCCTACCCACAAAGCTTTGCTAGTCTTGTTACCCATGGTTATGGGATTGCTGAGTCCTCGTGGCTCACAGATACTACAACACCAGATGCAGGTTCAGCCGAGAATGATGCAGGAGCTGCTTCAAGTTCTTCACTGGGAGCTCGATGAAGAGTGTGGTCGTATGCTTGTGACGTTTCGACGATCAGTAGTGGTTTCTACTAGGATTCGATCCTGACCTGTGGCGTTATGTTGTTTTGGTATCTTTCTTTTGGATCTTCACCCGTAGCCGGGTTGTGATGTTTTGAATGATGTTTTGCTTATGTAATGTATTGTGTGAAGTGGCGAGTGTAAGCCAACTATCTCCTTTTGCATTTTAATCCCTCTTTTACATGAGTCGTGCAAAGATACCAAACTTGAGATCATTCTAGGATGGGCTTATACCTTTAAGTCGTGCCTCGACACGTAGGAGGTATAGTCCCATCCTGGGCATTACACCACGCCCCACCGCCGTGCATCCCGCCACTCCGCCTCGGGCAGCAGCTCGCGGATCCAGCAGCCACCGGTTCCGGGATCCCGCTCCGTGGCCTCCCTCCGTCACCAAGGCCATGGCCCCAGCGCCGCTGTGCCCCTCTGTCTCCAGGCCGCATCGCCACCAGCACCAAGGCGTCGCCCCGAGCAACCTCCGCAGCCCTTTTCCTTTTTTTGCTGCTGTTGTTGTTTATCTCAAGTACCCAAGAGCGCCAAGACCCACTAGGTCCGGACCCGAGCAGCTACATGGCCATTTTCATGAACGGCTACTATGTCAAGTACCACTACCGCCGTCAAGTTCCTCTCCGTCATGTGCACAAGGACGCCGAGTACGACTACACATGGGACCCGTCAAGTTCATCTGCATACGTGTGCGACTACTACGTGAACGAGTACCACGAAGACCCGCCAAGTACCTCGACGCCCGAACAACTACTTCCTCTACCGACGACTTGTACATCTACGAACATGAACAACTACCGTCGCCGAGAACGCAAGTACCTCTACATGAACGTGTACCACGACGACCTCGTTGCCTCGTGTACAACTACTTCCCTCGACGACCACGTGAACGACTACTTCCTCTACGACCTCGATCCCGCCCCGAACCGAACGTTCCGAAGGTATAACCCCGAGACGACAACCCCGAGAACGAATGCATGTGTTGTATGAAATGTTTCCCTTGTGTGCACCGTGCCCGTATCATCTTTTGTCGTGCTCCTCGGTTGCCGTGTCGCCGACCCGTGGGAACCCGGTGACGGGATCACCCAATTTTTTCATCTTGTTCGACTCGCTCACGCCACCTTTCTTTTGCACCGGTCTCTCAACGAGTTACCGGAACCGAGGTGTTGCGTTGCATCATTTTCGGATCGTTGCCGTGGCACCCTTTCCTTCCACCACGGTGACAAATACTCCTTATCATCTTCTTATCTCTTCATGTTAACCTTTAATTATAAAATTGCATAAACTTGATCATGTCATCCGCATCATGTTAACAACATTATATGTGTGAATTGTTGTTGCTTAAAATTGCTAAACATGCTCATGGGGATTTTCCGGATTTGTTGTTGTTATTTTCCGGCCTCATTTAAAATGTCAAAATAGTGTAGTTTTATTATGCTTCACCTCTTGCCATGTTAACAAACATTTAACCTTGTCTTGTAAATAAACGAGAGTTAATTAAATAAATAAAATGTGGTGTTTCGTCAATATGCAACTCGTTGCATATTGAGCTCCACTTAACTTGTAGTACTTGTTTGTGCACTTTGCCATGCCATGCATAATTAAACCGGACATGCATCATACTTGGATGTGCATCGTATGCCATGTTTATGATTTGTGTTTACCGTGTTGCTTGTTTCTTTCCGGTTTGCTTCCCTCTTTAGCTTCGGGTTCGTTCCGGAGTTGTGAGGCTTCTTCTTCGTCTTCTTCATGGATCCGTTCTTCCTCCTTGCGGAATCCCAGGCAAGATGATCATACCCTTGGATACCTTTACTACCATTGCCTTGCTTAGTTGTCTCGATGCTATCGTACATGTCGCGCTACCCATATTTTATGTCAGCCTCTCCTTGTTGCCATGAAACCTCTAACCTTTGACACCTTCCTAGCAAACCACTGTTTGGCTATGTAACCCGCTTGCTCAGCCCCTCTTATAGTGTTGTTAGTTGCAGGTGAAGATGAAGTTCGTTCCAGGAGGGAACTTGTTGTTGTTATATCACAATATCTATAATTATTATTAACACACCTATATATACTGGGCATGGGTGGAAGGCTTGGCCTTTTGCTCGGTGTTTTGTTCCACTCATGCCACCTTAGGCGCCGATAAACCGGCATTATGTTCCTTGATTTTGCGTTCCTTACACGATGGGTGGATGGGGACCCCTTGACAGTTCGACTTTGAATAAAACTCCTCCAGCAAGGCCCAACATTTGTTTTAATTTGCTCATAATAACAACTTAATTAATTAATTAAATTGCATAGGGAGTTAGCGCTACCCGACGATTCTTTCTACATAGCAGGGGGGCCAGTTCTGATGGTGTTGGTCCCAAACGGGAGCCTGCGGGGCCACCACGGGGAAACTCGAGGATTGGCTCCCGTAGCTTCACCCATCCGGTCGTGGCCTGAGACGAGATACGCGCGGCTACTATCAGGGTGTCGACTCACCGGGAGGTCTTGCTGGACTTGTTTTACCATTGTCGAAATGTCTTGTGCACCGGGATGCCGAGCCTGGTCGGATTTCCCTAAGATAAGGGGTGATGATATTATATTTGTCACTTCAGCTAATCGTGAGAGCTTGTGATGGGCTAAGTTGGGACACCCCTGCAGGGTTATGATCTTTCGAAAGCCGTGCCCGCGGTTATGTGGCAGATTGGAATTTGTTAATGTCCGGTTGTAGAAAACTTGACAGATGATCCGAAGTAAAACACACAACCGCGTGAGTAACCGTGACTGTCTCTTTTCACTTCGAGAAGAGAACACGGTGGGGTTATGTTTGATTCGTATGTAGTTCAGGATCTTTAGCGATCACTACTTTTGCGACCGTTTGCGTAGATGCTCTTCTTATTCTGGTACTCGTAAGTTAGCCACCATATTATGCTTAGCCGCTGCTGCAACCTCACCACTTTACATCTTCCTACCCATAAAGCTTTGCTAGTCTTGATACCCATGGTTATGGGATTGCTGAGTCCTCGTGGCTCACAGTTACTACAACACCGGATGCAGGTTCAGCCGAGTTTGAAGCAGGAGATGGATCAGTACTTCTGGGAGCTCGATGAAGAGAGTGGCCGTATGCTTGTGACATTTTCGACGATCAGTAGTGGTTTCTACTAGGGGCGATTCGGACCTGTGGCTTTATGTTGTTTTGGTATCTTCTTTTGGATCTTCACCCGTAGTCGGGTTGTGATGTTTTGAATGATGTTTTGCGTATGTAATGTTTTGTGTGAAGTGGCGAGTGTAAGCCAACTATCTCCTTTTGCAATTTAATCCCTCTTATACATGAGTCGTGCAAAGATACCAAACTTGAGATCATTCCAGAATGGGCTTATACCTTTAAGTCGTGCCTCGACACGTAGGAGGTATAGTCCCATCCTGGGCATTACATTATCAATACAATCAAGATCTAGCATGTGCAAGGAAGAAGAAAGAGCCAATAGCAATCTCAACATAACGAGAGGTAATTTAGTGACATGAAGATTTCTACAACCATATTTTCCTCTCTCATAATAATTGCACGTAGGATCATAAGAAAATTCAACAATATAGCTATCACAAAACATATTCTCAACATGAACCATATGCATGCGAAGTTGACACTCTTCCAAAATAGTGGGATCAACATTAACTAAAGTCATGACCTCTCCAAACCCACTTTTATCAAAAAAATCATAAGATTGAACATTCTCCAAATATGTGGTATCTAAAGTTGACACTCTTCCAACCCACTTCCAATATTATTGCAAACATTATTATCAATCTCGTGTTCATCATGGGGCTTAAATAAATTTTCAAGATCATAAGAAGAATCACCCCAATCATGATCATTGCAACAAGTAGTGGACATAGCAATACTAGCATCCCCAAGCTAAGGGTTTTGCATATCATTAACACAATTGACATTAATAGAATTTACAGTAGTATCATTGCAATCATGCTTTTCAATCAAGGACCTATCGTGAATCACGTCATAAATTTCTTCTTTCAACACTTCATCACAAATGTCAGATTCACGAATTTCAAGCAAAATCTCATAAAGATAATCTAGTGCACTCAATTCACTAGCAATTGGTTCATCATAATTGGATCTCTTAAAATGATTAGCAAGTGGATGAGGATCCATAATTTAGCAAGTGAAGATGCACGCTAAGAGAGGGCAGATGGCAACACAAGCAAACAAAAAGGCGAACCAAAAAAGGCAAATGTGAAGTGGGGGGGGAGGAAAACGAGAGGCGAAAGGCAAATAATGTAATGCGAGGGATAAGACTTTGTGATGGGTACTTGGTATGTGACTTGTGCGTAGATCTCCCCGACAACGGCGCTAGAAATTCTTCTTGCTACCTCATGAGCTTGCGTTGTTTTTCCCTTGAAGAGGAAAGGGTAATGCACCAAAGTCGTCTAAGTATTTCCCTCAGTTTTGGAGAACCAAGGTATCAATTAAGCAGGAGACTACGTGCGAGTCCCTCGTACCTACACAAACAAATAAGAACCTTGCAACCAACGCGATAAAGGGGTTGTCAATCCCTTCTCGGCCACTTGCAAAAGTGAGATCTGATAGAGATAATAAGATAAATATTTTTGCTATTTTCGTTATATAGATTGGAGGTAAAGATTGCAAAATAAAAGTAAAAAGTAAAGAAAAATAGTGGATGGAAGATAGACCCGGGGGGTATAGGTTTCACCTGTGGCTTCTCTCAAGATAGCACATTTCTATGGTGGGTAAATTTTTTACTGTCGAGCAATTGATTGAAAAGCGCATAGTTATGAGAATATCTAGACATGATCATTATGTATAGGCATCACGTCCGTGACAAGTAGACCGAAACGATTCTGCATCTACTACTATTACTCCACACATCGACCGCTATCCAGCATGCATCTAGAGTATTAAGTTCATAAGAACAGAGTAATGCTTTAAGCAAGATGACATGATGTAGAGGGATAAACTCAAGCAATGTGATAGAAACCCCATCTTTTTATCCTCGATGGCAACAATACAATGCGTGCCTTGCTGCCCCTGCTGTCACCGGGAAAGGACACCGCAAGATTGAACCCAAAGCTAAGCACCTCTCCCATTGCAGGAAAGATCAATCTAGTAGGCCAAACCAAACTGATAATTCGAAGAGACTTTCAAAGATATTTAAATCATGCATAAAAGATTTCGGAGAAGAATCAAATATTGTTCATAGATAATCTTGATCATAAAACCACAATTCATCGGATCTCGACAAACACACCGCAAAAAGAATTACATCAAATAGATCTCTAAGAAGATCGAGGAGAACTTTGTATTGAGATCCAAAGAAAGAGAGAAGAAGCCATTTAGCAAATAACTATGGACCCAAAGGTCTGTGGTAAACTACTCACAACTGATCAAAGAGGCTATGGTGTTGATGTAGAAGCCCTCCGTGATCCATTCCCCCTCCGGTGGAGCTCCAGAACAGGCCCCAAGATGGGATCTCACGGGTACAGAAGGTTGCGGCAGTGGAATTAGGGTTTCGTGGTGCTCTGGGATGTTTTCAGGGTACATGGGTATATATAGGACGAAGAGGCATGTCGGTGGAGCTATGAGGGGCCCACTAGGGTGGGGGGCGCGCCTACCCTCGCTGGGCGCGCCCCCTGCCTCATGGCCACCTCGTGGCTTCCCTGGCGTGTACTCCTAGTCTTCTGGGTTGCGTTTGTTCCAAAAACAATCCTCCCGAAGGTTTCATTCCATTTGGACTCCGTTTGATATTCCTTTTTTGCGAAACACTGAAATAGGCAAAATACAACAATTTGCACTAGGCCTTGGGTTAGTAGGTTAGTCCCAAAAATAATATAAACGTGTATAATAAAGCCCATTAAACATCCAAAACAGATAATATAATAGAATGGAACAATCAAAAATTATAGATACGTTGGAGATGTAGCAGCTGGCAATCTCCCTCTTCATGTAAATCTGCATAATAAGAGAGAAAAGGCATTAGAATTGTTCCACAAAGTGTTATATTGATTAAAAACACTATAAATAATAGTAGCAATATGATGCAAAATGGACGTATCACGGAACAAGGCATGAAGTGCGTTAGATGGACTTGAAAAACGTGGCCAGATCATTGACTTGGTAGTTAGGCAACCATCATCGCCGATGCCTAGTCATGCTTCTCATTGGGCTAGGATTCTTGAAAGAAAGGATTTCATTTTTAAAGTGCTTGTTATCGACTAGAGGGGGTGAATAGGTGATTTTCATAGAAGTCTTCTAGACAGGCAATGTCTTAGAAGACAAACACTCAAACGCTACCTACACAGTATGCAGCAGAATATAAACTACACTAGACAAGCCATAGTCTAAGAGAAAGTACTGAGTAGGCACGATGACTAATAGCAGCTAGGTAGATAGGATCAGAATAGGAAGACAATATGAAGCTAATTATGAGAATAGGAGTATGTCTTCACACATTGAAGTCAAACAAGGCAAGCAGGCAATGACTTCACGAAGATAAACAATGAGTAAGGGTGAAGTGATAGAACCAGTTGCTTGATGAAGATAATGATTTGGTAGACCAGTTCCAGTTGCTGTGACAACTGTATGTCTGGTTAGGGAGGCTGAGATTGAACTCAGAAGACCGCGTCTTCACCTTATTCCCCTTGAGCTAAGGACACTTAGTCCTCACCCGATCAGTCAGGTAAGTCTCCAAGGTAGACTTCCAAACCTTCACAGACTTCGTTCACCGGCAATCCACAATGACTCCTGGAAGCTCAGAATGCGATGCCTAACCGACTGGAAGATACACAATCTTCAAGTGTAACAAGTCACCAGATCACGCGGACAGAAAGACTTCAGTGATGCCTAACACTCTTTGGCTCTGGGTGTTTTGGGCTTTGTCCTTGCAAGGATTCTCTCTCAAAGGCTTCTGTAGCGACCCGACCTCAGACGGTCAAGTCTCTGTGTATCTGTGCTATCCCTGGATCGATATGCTAGCACACACAATACATCAATGTATATATCAAAGTGCAATCACATGTATAAGTAATGAAAAAAAACTGATATATACCTTAAGAATCTCAGCGGAAACAGGCAAACGGGTGTGGAGTCCCATTAACGCCATCGGCAAGTTGAGTGCGGACCGTAACCCTATCATATCACTTACTAGTCGGATAATACCTGCAACATAATATGTTGCATCCGTGTAGGTCAGTACGTTGAATGTACTGGCAAGTCACACCACAAGAGATGAATAAATGTCCTATTTGTACATGCAATATGGTTGGTGGATGGTTCTAAATTTAATTTGCATAAAGCTGATTTCTCCCTATCATCAAAAGAATATCATGTTGTTACTACATAATTCATCATAATATGATTGAGATGGTTGTTCCATTCAATCTATACCCAAATTCATTAAACCCCATTAAATTAATTAAGAGTGATGAGATCGCTCAATTCCCACTTTCCGGATGCTCAAATTGTCCATAACCGGGGACACGGCTAATCGATTAGTTTTACACTCTGCAGAGGTTTGCACACTTTTCCCCACAAGACTCGATCACCTCCTTTGTAGTCCTCGCACTGCCTTGTGTTTGAGAATCAGAAGATCGAGATATAATGTAACGACCCGAATCTGATAAGATTCGATGTCTCTGTGCTTACCGTGCTAGTCCCTGGATCGACTCGCTAACACACACAGTACATAGGAATATCAAAGTAACAAGTGCATCATTTAATATAACGTATGATCCAGAATATACAAAGTATTACAAACTGAGTAGCACACAGCTAACTTTATTCAATAACAACAGCGGAAAGGTAGCATAAGCAAACAATGAGTCCCATCAATGCCCACTGGAGAACATGTTGAGTGAAGACTCGCGACCCTACTGTATCTCAATGATCATCTGAAAAACCTGCAACATGATAAGTTGCAGCCACATAGGGTCAATACATTGAATGTATTGGCAAATCACACATAATGATATAGCAAACCTACATTCACAAGCAAAGTATGACAAACACAACACTCAAGTTAAATTGGAGAAGAAAGTCTTCACCTACCTCCACTAAATGAACTCATAATCGTCCCAATATATTCGGCCAAGATAACCCAAAGATTCTAAATTAACATGAGAAGAACTGCAGAAGTATCTCAAGTGCGCTCTGTCAGTGGCGCATTCTCTAGGAACAATAGAGCGCTCTGCCAAAGTCGCATCTACCTGATTTATGTTCCGAAAACTATACCTCGCCTCAAGTGCGCTCTGTCAATGGCGCATTCTCTAGGGACAATAGAGCGCTCTGCCAGTGATGCATTCACCTGGTTAATAATCCCGAGCCTACGGCTATAAACACTCACCACTTTCAGGGATCACTCGACACATGCCCGCGTCTACCATAGCAAGTTGATCACACCATCACATAACACAATCAACATCCAAACATGGCAACACAAGATACACATATCAAGCCAAACATTTATCATAGCATAAAACCACACTTGCATAGCAGAATATAGGATGACCAAAATCAAAAGTGTAAACTTGCCTGGAACGGTGTTGAAGTACTCTAACGCTTAATTCTGATCCGCTTGACACTCCGGACAATCTATACGATAACGAAGGCACCGATAAATAAACCGTACTTACATAACACACAATAAAGTAAACAACAAAGAATTCAAATAAAAATATAATTAACTAAACATATCAGTAGGTTTCTATTATTTACATGCTAGTAGGATCACAATGCAAAAAGAATCAACTGATTTGGATCTACGGTTTAAAGGATATGGCCTCCAGAAGTTTGAATTCAAATTTGAGAAAATTCAAATTTAAACAGTGCAAACATATGAAATTTTGGTTCTACAATATTCTCCTGGTCTCTACGAGTACACAGGAAAAAGAATCGATCAATTTGGAGTTATAGGCTAAAAGATATACCTAATTGAACATTTGATATGAAATCTATCAAAAGAATATTGTGTCAAAAGCTGTGTTCGTGGAAGAACTGTTGCGGCTGCTGTGATTCTGCCACGTGGCGGGTTACTGTCGGCTGGAAGGTGTTTGCTGCTGTGGCTAAAGAGCGGACGTTCGCTACTTAGTGGAAAACTGTTCGAAAAACAACAAATGCCTATCTAATCTGGGCGGTCCAACGGCGATCAGACGGCTGGGAGAACTCACCGGCAAAGCACAGGGGTAGGCCGCCGGACTTGGAGACGATGGCCACGGTGGCGCGGCGGCTCGGGCGACGATGGTGGCGCTCCTCCGGCGAAGGCGAGCTGCTGGGTGGAGGCGGCTTCGTGCGGCGGAGTTGGTGGTGGTGTTCAACGGCGGCGGGGGCGTCCTCTATAGGCGACAGCGGCTACTGACTGGAGCGGCGGCGGTGAAGAACTCCAGTGAACGGTGGTCGTGCTCGTAGCGCTCGATTGAGTGCTCTCCTGAGAAAAATAAGGAGTCAGGGAGAGAGAGGAGCTCAAGGAGGGCAGTACCGAAGTCAGGGTCGGGGCGGAAACCTCCTAGCGGCGATGGAAACAAGCGGCAGAGGTGCTCCGGCGGTGGCCGACTCCGGTGAGATCGGGACGTGGCCCTAAGGCACGGGAAGACTCCGTTTTTGCAAAAATAGAAAGAGGAGACGGAGGTGAAATACATATAGTCTGATTCCAGGGTCGAGGGAGACTAGATCGCTAGAATCGATCTAGTTTGGATCGGGGACGGAGGGGATTTCGTGCGCGTGCGGGAGTCTGGCGAGAGGAGGGAGATGACCGCGGGTCCCGTTGTCATAGAAAGAGAGGGAGCAGACAGGCAGACAAGTGGGACTCAACTACCGTCAGCGCTGACCTGCGCGTGCGCGTGCAAGGCTGCCGACTGGGCTCGGCCTGCTGCTGTTGCGCGCGGGGCGAAGGAAAGGAGATAGGCCGCGACGGCAGAGCGCACAGTGCGCTACAACTGCGTCCCTAGTTTTTTTAATAAAAACAAACAGCAGAAAAACTAAACTAAAATAAGAACAACACAATTAAATCTAAAAAAAATATGTATACATACAGTAAAATCAACACTACTAATTTAAAATATAGGAACACTAGTTCCACCTAATAAGAAATTTTGTAAAATCATTTGTATGCAATGGGCTACTCAAACAGCAAAATAACACACAAATAAAATAATTTTGAGATTATGAAATATACAATAACATATCAAATGAACTAGAACATTATTCTGGACAGTATGAACATTTTTAAAGCCTAAATACACAAAAATATATTCTATGCAATGCAAGCATACAAAGAGCATTATAACAAATATAAAACTTTTGAGTTTCAACAACTCAAAAATACACTCAATATTCAGAAATTTCAAAATAAGAATAGAAAACATGATGTAAAAGAATGATCCTATTAACATTCCAAATTCGAGAAATTTGGGATGTTACACATAGTCTTTCGGAAGTGTTCCCTCTTAACCCTGGGTAGACCGGTACACCTACATATATAACTACATCTGCTAGTCTACCGCGGTAAGAGATCACACAACGTACTCAACTAAGCCAGAGCCCATAATAGCTTGTGGCTGTGGAGGTAAGCTTCTAGTCATGAAAAATTGATGAATCCCTTTGAGCCTGGGTGGCAGTCCATAGGGTGATCACACGGGTACTCCGGGATCCCCTGGGCAAGTCCACTGGTTTCTCCAGGGTGCCCCTTACCAATCCACCCAGATGTGTGTTAATGTTGCCACCTTAAGGTTACCCTTAATTATTATGTCACTCGCAACTTTCATGATCTCACATACCAATCCCCGTCTACAATTGCATAGAAAAATCCCTACAACATTGGCGACAAAGAAGTAAAGGCTTAGACCTACCTCATTGCACTACTGGGTTTATAATATAGCCAACAAACATATTCATGCAAACCCTACATCAAAGGACTAAATGCATATATAAAACATAGGTATAAAAGGGCATGATCAAGATGTTACTTGTCGTGTACTGTTGATGAAGATGAAATATTCTATTGAGTCGTCTCTCCTTCTCGTTACGATATATCTAACGATATAAGAAAGTAATTTAACACACAACAACATCCAAATAAAGATCCATATATATATTCAAATTACAATACAAAAAAACATTCCTACATAAGTTGTTAGGACTTGGTTACGGGTTGAGATAAGATCAAGAATGAAAATATGATATAGGTTTTGTTCTAGGGTTGGGTCAAAGTGAAGATCACGGGTTGAAGAGTTGTGAGGAAAGGTTCTATGACAAATTCTATAATGAAAATGGTAGATGGATTTTGTGGCATAAAGATTTATGTTACAGAATATATGCAACATCTAGTGAAGTCTAAATTTGTATAATGATAGCATATGACCAGAGTGGTTCCTAATGATCTTCTCAAGAAAGCTGAATCAAGAATCAAATTAAACTAATGATGAAATGGAATTACGATAAAAGAAAACTATATGAAGTGAAGGTTGAAACATTGGCTAGACATAGATGAACAATTAGGGGGAAAAAATCCAACACCAAGATATGGACCGGAGGACCAATTTTGCTGAAGGAAACATTTTCAAAAGAATTACAGATTAATAGATATATCAAAAATACCCAAGTACAAATTTTAAATTTGTGTCCAATTTAATTTACCAAAAGTGAAATATTTTTGTCTGATGATAAACTTCGTGTTTCAACGAATTCGTGGATATAAAATTTGTTGAATTCGGACTTACGGTCTAGGAGATATTAATTTCCGAAGTTTGAGTATTTTTCTGAAAAACAATTACGGGATTTACACAATGCTCACCGGAGTTTCGCCGGAGTTTCGTCGTAGTTGGAGAAGAAAAGGTCCCGACGTCAATGAATGGCCGAACGACGGAGAGGAGGCCAAGGCGAACTTGAGAGATGCAGAGGTGAGATCATCCTCGTCCTCGGGCGCGGTGGAGAAGCCGCCGGAGTTGCAAAAACGGGTAAATCCCGGCGAGCAATTTCTCTCGGACTAGAGCGATATAAAGAGGGGTTCTCAGGGAGAGGGATGAGGGCTTCGAGCCGCACCTAGGGTCCTACTTATAGTGGCGAGGGAGTCGGTACGGGGAGATCAAAGGAGCTCACCGTGGCCATTAATGGTTGATTGTGCAGGAACGTTTCACAGATCCGTTCGTCCAATAAAAGCAACAAAGTTGAGTTTTAATTTCCTGAATGAGTTCTCCTGGCATTCCTCTATAACTTCCGTGTTTAAGTGAAAAGGATGAATGAATCAAGGGGTAGAGGAAGAGGAAGGTGTACACATACATGTGCTAGTGTTCCTAGTTGTGTTCAAGGTCACGTATAGAGGAAGAAGAAGAAGCATGGCATGGGCTTTAGTGGGATCTCCTAGGCCCAAGAAAGGAAAGAAGAAGAAAAAACAGAATTGGGGTGGACTTGGCCCAAGTTAATGGAGGTAGTTGGGAAAAGAGACAATGGGCTAGAAGTGTAGCAATGACCCCATTCGAATTTTTTGTATTGCTTTGTGATAATATGCTATTTAAATGACTATTGGAAAAAAAACATGGCCTCATATATTTGTCGAAACCGCACATAGTCTCGAAATAAATTCATAGAGAATCTAGGAAAGGCATTTTCCTCTCTGTACAAATTTATATATTATTTTAGAAGAACATGCAAAAATTCAATTAAGGCATATTAAATATTTCCAACGATATTTCTGGAGAAGTCATATTATCTCCCCTCATAAATTTTATTTGATTAATTTGGAAATATTTAAACGACAGTAAAACTCCAAATAATATCATATTTCAGTTGGAACTCCAAAACCAAACAAACTCCATATGAAATACTCATCCACCACATTTGAGAAAGTCATCTTATTCTCACTCCAAAATTGTGATTGTGGTTTCCAATATTTCAGAAAGAGTGAAACAGAAATTAAACCCCTTTGATTTCTTGAATAAACTTCCCCAACCATAGTTTTCTTTATTGGACAAAATGTTATCCAACTTTTATAACATGATTAGAAAAAGTTTTAAACAAGAACTCAAAAGGTTTTAATTCTCGTGAAAAAAAATTCACACAATCCATAACACAACAATCAAACAAGCAATCCTATTTATTTATTTAATATAACATTCCAAAATATAGAATTTTGGGATGTTACAAACCTACCACACTTAAAATGAATCTCGTCCTCGAGATTCGAAAAGGCTAGAAAGAAAAGGTTAGGGTTGGGGTCTCCTTGCAATTCCATTAATCATCATGAAGGTCCCGGTGCTACCATACTTAAAATAAACTCATGCACCACCTCCATAGTGTTGACAACACATTTCTCCTCAAATTTCTTGTAATAGTTCCTTCATTGACGCTCTCCTGTTAGATGCATAAAATTTCCTCCAATATCCTCGGTCTTTGCATGAAAATGAAATTCTTCTAAGAATGGATCTTCTCATCTGATTGGTTTAGCGCCAATGCTAAACAACTATCGAAAAATCTCAAGGAGGTCTGCCATTACTGGTTCCCTGCAAGAAATCAGTCTTGGCTTCATTCTCACCGTGTAACCTACGATTGGCAACAGCTGCCATGTACATGGGTTCCTCATCATACCATTCTATGGCTTAAGCAAGGCTTCAACGGGCGTCGGCACTTTACTTTGGGTAAGTCACTCAGATTTACCATTCCAAATAACAAGAGTGAATGATAAGAGTAAGTCGCCATGGTGGCCAAGCCATGTCATACCCAAATCATTACCCTGTATAAGGTTTAGTGAATCTCGCATTCTAACTCTCGGGCATCCTCACAGGCATTGCAGATTTCTCTTGTCCACAAACTGGGTTCGAATAAATCCATTGATTCTGCAAGCCAAACAAAAACAACTATCGTTTCACCAAAACCCTCTGGTTTTACGTATCCTCTTATGGAATAGCTATAACTTCATCGGTAGACGTTTCATGGCTCTTTCATAATTCTTCCTTCAACAAGATTGTGCTTGTTCCTCGGTAAATCCTGGGCCTATGGGTTATGGCCCACTTCAACTCTTGTATAGCTTTTACTCATCCTTGGAGTTACAACTGATCCATATTCTCCGGTAATTCTCATACTACTTCATTTCCTTCATCTCCTTGTGGTAACCAACATAACGAAATCAAAACTGCAACTTATTTTTGTCCAGCTCCTTTCTACGGATCGGCATGAACAACATGTTTATTTCTCCTTTGACCCTGTGGTTTTACGAAATACTACCACACTTAAAATGAATTGTACTAATTCATCCATAGACCATATTTCTCATATCCTCGAAAATGGTCAAAATCTAAGAGAGTGGCAACTTCCTACAATTCAACATGGCACTGATGATTCAACTTTATTGATCCATGAAATATTACATTCTCCAAGACTTCCATTACATAGGACAAATCAACCTACTCATGAAAATAAAATTGCTTCCTACTACTTATTAGTGATATCATAATCTCGACTACTCAATTTTAGCTTTCTTTCGATCCAAACATTCCCTAGCATAATGTCCCGCTTCCTTGCAGCGAAAACAAATGGCTTCCGACTTGTCTCGAGGCTTCCTTGTGATTTTCTAGACTCCTTGGGTTGTTGGCTTCTTGCCCGAACATTCATGGTAGTGGTGCCATGAGTTCTTGCACCTGAAACATGCGATATGACTCAGGTCCTTTTCTGCAGAAATTGGGTTACTCTGGGGAGGTATTCGTTTCCTCTTCGGGGACTTCTTCGTACCTATCAGGGCGTCTATTTCTTGTGGATCAAATTCCACTTCTTCTATCGGGAAGTATTATGGATTCTCTTTTCTTTCCTTGGTGCAATACTGTGAAAAATGTCCTTTTTCTGTACATGAATACCAGACTTTGGAATAAAATTTGGTTAGGCCTTCTCCATTAGGGTCTTCAACATCGTCCTTCGTCACAGGTTCTTTCATACCTTCTCGGAGGGCTTCCTTCATTCATTCCTTCTGCTTCCGGGTAGTTTGTTGTACCACGGGATAAATGTGACACTGAGCAAGATAGTGATCCGTTCCTTCACATAAGAAACATGTAATCTGCCAGGTTGGGCATTCTCCGGCTGGGTGATTTTCTTCACAATGTGGGCATCCATCCTTGTGTTCTTTATGGGTGTGTCCAATTTCTCCACAAATCTTACATCCACAAGGTTTCTTCATCATCTTACGATTGTAGGGCTTCCGGGTAAGACGAGACCTTAGTAGAGTCGTCTTGTATTCTTCCCAAGCCTTTGCTCCATTCCATCCTTGTATGGCTTGATGCATTTTCCACCATGTTGCGGCACTTCCTTCAAAGTACTGAAGAGCGTATGGTACTTCATCCTTTCTTTCAAAAAGGTTGATCCTCAGGTGATTCTCCATGTTACGAATCCATTGCTCGGTCTCCAACTGAGTCTTCGGTCCCGAGAATTTGAGTCCATCTTCATTCATCATCTATTGGGTCCAAGGTTTTTGATATGAGATAGAGTTGGAGGAATAGAGAGATACACACATCACACAAGTCAATCATGATTCACACATTCATTCAATCAAACACTAATATAGTACTGCCACCCACATAAGTTGGTATGGTCAGATACTCAAATCGTAAACGTTCAAACTTATTTTCTCATGGTGGTCTACTACTAAACTAACTTCTCCAGATCTTGGTTCTGGTCTCCACGGGGCTTCTTCTATTTGTGTTGGATATTCTCCAGTTCTTCAGCCAGATAATCTCTGTCGAGACGGAGTTTCCTGTGGCGTCCTGATATGTCTTGGAGTTGATTCTTGAGCTTCTGGATCACAATATCTTTGGCATGAGCTATGGTCCTGCTATTCTCTAGTTCCTGACGAAGTTTCCAAACTTCAAGGTCTTCCTCCACATGCTTGGTTACCTCCAGCTTCTGGGCCTTGAGTTATTCATGCAGTGCCTCCTTATCGAATAAGACTTCGAGAAGGTCCATTTGGAGATTCTTGATGTAATGCTCCAAGTCTTGGTTATACACCGTCAGAGGTGAAAATTTCAGCTTTTGCTCCTTCGTTAGTAAGATACATGCTCCACCAGCTTTCTGCCATCCAAGCTTTCCAAAACTATTCTTGCTTAGCTCATTACGATGACGATAACACAGGCGTGCAATTGCATCATGAATGGCAGTGTTGATGCCCATATCCTTGTTGCGGGCTATCATCTCATATGTGATGTCTCCTTTCTTGGGGTCTCCTTGACGTCCAAAAGCTCGAGTCTTAATGCCCCATTTTCTGGTTCTTCTCTTGTTCACCTTGATCTCCGGCATCAGCAACTTCAGCAGTCTGACCAATGCCACAAGGGCTGGACCACAAAGAATGTCCTTATTGTTCACTCTGGTGTTCAGGGTGAAATTCTCCATCTAAAATTTGGAAATAAGAAGAGTTTCGGTCAAGGGTTCAAAAGTTGAGGGAAAATTCCAAGGCAAAAAAAATTACTCTCTCGGGGTCTTTCTGGTACTAAGCCATTTCCTAGGGTCACATCCTACAGTCAACAAGTGCTCTGATACCATTTCTGTAGCGACCCGACCTCAGACGGTCAAGTCTCTATGTATCTGTGCTATCCCTAGATCGATATGCTAGCACACACAGTACATCAATGTATATATCAAAGTGCAATCACATGTATAAGTAATGAAAAAAACTGATATATACCTTAAGAATCTCAGCGGAAACAGGCAAACGGGTGTGGAGTCCCATCAACGCCATCGGCAAGTTGAGTGCGGACCGTAACCCTATCATATCACTTACTCGTCGGATAATACCTGCAACATAATATGTTGCAGCCGGGTAGGTCAGCACGTTGAATGTACTAGCAAGTCACACCACAAGAGATGAATAAATATCTTATTTGTACATGCAATATGGTTGGTGGATGGTTCTAAATTTAATTTGCATAAAGCTGATTTTTCCCTATCATCAAAAGAATATCATATTGTTACTACATAATTCATCATAATATGATTGAGATGGTTGCTCCATTCAATCTATACTCAAATTCATTAAAACCCATTAAATTAATTAAGAGTGATGAGATCGCTCAATTCCCACTTTCCAGATGCTCAAATTGTCCATAACCGAGGACATGGCTAATCGATTAGTTTTACACTCTGCAGAGGTTTGCACACTTTCCCCCACAAGACTCGAGCACCTCCTTTGTAGTCCTCGCACTGCCTAGTGTTTGAGAATCAGAAGATCAAGACATAGTCTTTCGGAAGTGTTCCCTCTTAACCCTGAGTAGACCGATACACCTACATCTATAACTACATCTGCTAGTCTACCGCGGTAAGAGATCACACAACGTACTCAACTAAGCCAGAGCCCATAATAGCTTGTGGTTGTGCAGGTAAGCTTCTAGTCATGAAAAATTGATGAATCTCTTTGAGCCTGCGTGGCAGTCCATAGGGTGATCACACGGGTACTCCGGGATCCCCTGGGCAAGTCCACTGGTTTCTCCAGGGTGCCCCTTGCCAATCCACCTAGATGTGTGTTAATGTTGCCACCTTAAGGTTACCCTTAATTATTATGTCACTCGCAACTTTCATGATCTCACACACCAATCCCCGTCTAAAATGGCATAGCAAAATCCCTACAACGTTGGCGACAAAGAAGTAACGGCTTAGACCTACCTCATTGCACTACTGGGTTTATAATATAGCCAACTAACATATTCATGCAAACCCTACATCAAAGGACTAAATGCATATATAAAACATAGGTATAAAAGGGCATGATCAATATGTAACTTGCCTTGTACTATTGATGAAGATGAAATAGTGTATTGAGTCATCTCTCCTTCTCGTTACGATATATCTAACGATATAAGAAAGTACTTTAACACACAACAACATCCAAATAAAGATCCAAATAAAATATTCAAATTACAATACAAAAAAAACATTCCTACATAAGTTTTTAGGACTTGGTTATGGGTTGAGATAAGATCAAGAATGAAAATATGATATAGGTTTTGTTCTAGCGTTGGGTCAAACCGTCAAAGTGAAGATCGCGGGTTGAAGAGTTGTGAGGCAAGGTTCTATGACAAATTATATAATGAAAATGGTAGATGGAGTTTGTGGCAAAAACATTTATGTTACAAAATATATGTAACATCTCGTGAAGTCTAAATTAGTATAATGATAGCATATGACCAGAGTGGTTCCTAATGATCTTCTCGAGAAAGCTGAATCAAGAATCAAATTAAACTAATGATGAAATTGAATTATGATAAAAGAAAACTATATGAAGTGAAGGTTGAAACATTGGCTAGACATAGATGAACAATTAGGAAAAAAAATCCAACAGAAAGATATGGACTGAAGGAACAATTTTGCTGAAGGAAACATTTTCAAAAGAATAACAGATTAATAGATATAGCAAAAATACTCAAGTACAAATTTTACATGTGTGTCTGAAAGGATCGATATGGTTGACTAGAGGGGGGGGGTGAATAGGCAACTAACAATTTTTAGCTATTCTTAACCAATTAAAATTAGGCGACAAAATAAGTTGTCTAGATAAACTACTATGAAGACAACTAATGACAATAAGCCCAACAACTACACAAGCATGCTATAGGAATTAAACAAGTAAAGCATGCAAGAGTAAAGGGAAGAAATAACCACAAGTAGAACCGAAGGAGACGAGGATGTGTTTCCGAAGTTCCTTCCCTTTGAGGGGAAGTACGTCTCCGTTGGAGCGGTGTGGAGGCACAATGCTCCCCAAGAAGCCACTAGGGCCACCGTAATCTCCTCACGCCCTCACACGATGCAAGGTGTCGTGATTCCACTAGTGGTGCCCTTGAAGGCGGCAACCGAACCTTTACAAACAAGGTTGGGGCAATCTCCACAACTTGGAGGCTCCCAACAAACCACGAAGCTTCACCACAATGGAATATGGCTTCGAGGTGACCTCAACCGTCTAGGGTGCTCAAACACCCAAGAGTAACAAGATCCGCAAGGGATTAGTGGGGAGAATCAAATATCTCTTGGTGGAAGTGTAGATCGATGCCTCCTCAAGCAATCCCGAGCAAATCAACAAGTTTGATTGGCTAGGGAGAGAGATCGGGCGGAAATGGAGCTTTTGGAGCAACAATGGAGTGGTGGGGGAAGAGGTAGGTCTCCTAGAAGAAGAAGACCCCCTATATATAGTGGGGGGACAAATCCAACCGTTATTTGATGTTTCAGCCCGCAGAGAGCGGTAGTACCGCAACTCTTGAGCGGTACTACCGCTGGCTGAGCGGTACTACCGCTTGGGAAGCGGTACTACCGCCAAGGCAAAAACACGAGACCAGATACACCCACGGATGAAATAAAATACATCCGTGGCTACATCCGCAGGGGAAAACGGAAGAAGCAAAATGCGACACGGTACTACCGCATCAGCTAAGCGGTACTACCGCTTAGGCTAAGCGGTACTACCGCGTGGTATGCGGAAGTAAAAAATTACTTCCGCATCCACTTCTCATACTTAGACTTCAGCGCCTGGCCCAGATACACGGTACTACTGCATGGGGACGCGGTACTACCGCTCGCGCGGTACTACCGTGTCGGCAAGCGGTACTACCGCGTACCTGTGCGGTACTACCGCTTGGCAGAGCGGTACTACCACATGCTAGACAGAAGAACAGTACAGAAGCCACAGAACTGCCTCAACAAACGAAAGAACTGGTTGGACCTCCAGAGAAGCAAGGAAAGGAAGTGGGAGAAAGATGTGTACGTGTTGATTCTGCCCAAGCCTTTCCGACGCGGACCCCCTCTTAATAGTACGGCTTTCCTATTACTCAATGCCACCTACAGGGAGCAAAAAGAAAACACCGTCCTTCATGGAATCCGAGGGGCAATCAATCGTCTTGTGACATAAGGGAGATATACCTGTATGAGCTTACAGCACACGATTAGTCCGCAAGAGTATTGTCATCAATCACCAAAACCATTAGGGAGAAACATGCCCTTACAATCTCCCCCTTTTTGGTGTATTGATGACAACACGAGATTTGCACAGAGAAGAAATAATAGAGATAGCAGTATAAGCCCTAGAGTATAGGTGAGCTCCCCCTGTATGTGTGCCTACATATGATTGTGCTTTGGACTGCACTGCACACATACTAGGTTGGCGTTCCCCTATAATCTCACATGCGATACTCTATAAAACATTTAACTGCATAGGATAAGCATAAGGACATGATAATAATTTTAACGACACGAGGGCATATGTCTTACACCATATGATTGTCTCACACAAACACGCACAATGAAACCAAGTTCAACGAAAGGAAACACACACACAAGATGGCACAAGATGGCAAATGCAAAAGCAAATCACTCTCCCCCTTTGTCATCGAGACACCACAAAGGGAAAGAGATGAAACGAAGATGGGTGGCAGCCCGGGAGAAGCTCAGTCGTCATACTCGTCATCAAATCCCTGCTGCTCCTCGTCCTGATAGTCCTCATCAGATCCCTGCTGCTCTGGCTGATACTCATCATCAGAATCTGTCCACTGGTAACCCTGGCGAGCCATCCAGGTGGCCTCTGGAGTGATGTTGTCCTCTGATCCATTTGAGACCTCTTCACCATATAAGGACAGAATCTTCTTGTCCCTCTGACGTGTCTTCTTGTCAGTCACATGGGCACGGTATTGCCCCTGAGCCTGCATGCAGAAGAGAGCCTTCATCTTCTGCTGGAGCTTCTTGGCCCATGACGGCTTCTCGACGGTAGAGGAAGAAGAGGGGGCAAATCTGCCTGAGCGGACATCGGCAGGCTCCTCCATAGGCACATCCTCAGTGCCCATCTGGGCAGCAGCAGCCTGAGCGCGAGTAGTGGTGTTGGCCCAGCGAGGCTTGACACGAAGCTTGATAGGATCATGGCGGTAGCAGTCGGCCACCAACTCCTCCTCTGGATACAATTTCTCCCAAGTCTTGGAGATGAGCAGATATAAGAAAGGACCATAGATAGGTACCTTGCGAGAGTAGATAGCAAACCGAAGCTCATTCCACATGATGTGGGAAATGTCCAGAGGAGCAGCCTGAGCGGAGCGAGCCTCCTGACACATCAAAAGCATATCCACCAGATAAGCGTGAACCTTGTCCTTGTCGCCAACACGAGGAAACAGTGTGTTGCGAAAGATCCGATACATAATGTCCAGGAAGGGATTCAGCACATAGGTTGTTTTGCCACTAGCAAGAGTCTTGGCTTCATAGAAAGGAAGAAGTCTGTCCTTGTTGGCTGCTTCAGGATTGGCGTGAGGCCGAAAACCAATAGGGTTGGAGAGACCCTCATCGGGAAGCTGAAGAAGATCCATGAACTCCTTCCAAGTGGAGGTCATCTTGTGACCATGAGTCATCCAAGTCATGGGACGGTCTTCCTTGGCCTGAAAGTTGACAGAGGCATAGAACTGTGCAACGAGCTCAGGATCAAAATCGTTCTGGAAAGTCATGATATGTTCCAGACCCAGCTGCTCGATCAAGTCAAGGGCTTCAGCAAAGTACGCCCTGTTGGAATCCTTCCTCATGTGCTCCACATCGATCCAGTGAGCATCCACATACAGATTTGCCTTGGTCTTGAGCACCTCATGATAGATGCGATACTGTTGCTTGGTCCAGAAGACATCATCACCAGGGAAGTGCTCACGAGGTTCCCCATATGGGTTGATCTTCCGTCTAGCCATGAACTCACCAGCAGGCAGTTCCTCCATAGACATGGATGATTCCTTGCGCTTGTTGGCTGAGGTCTTGTACCGGCGCTGAGGATTGGGGTTGGAGCCTTCTGGCACATCGCTCGGGGTACGCATGCGCTTGGAACCGGTGTCACGAACTGGGTTGGTACGACGACCCGCAAAGCCTGAGCCACCACCTAAAGATACAAACACAAAACCACAGCAAAACAAACGCGAGAAGAATCAATGCTAGAGCCTCGAAAGACACAAGAAACCAAGGGAAATAGAAAAGAGAACATGCCACGAAGCTATTGTGAGCCAAACGGTAGTACTGCTGACCCAACGGAAGTAAAAAAAATAGTACCGGAGGGCAAGCGGTAGTACCGCGCGGCACATGCGGTAGTACCGCATGCCTTACGGTAGTAGGATTTTACTTCCGCCCATGGGGGCGGAACTAAAATATTAGTGCTGCATGCGGAGCGGTAGTACCGCGTAAGGACGCGGTAGTACCGCTCGGCATGCAGTACTAAAATAGTACTTCCGCCCATGGGGGCGGAACTAAAATTTTAGTTCTGCATGCGGAGCGGTAGTACCGCACAAGGGTGCGGTAGTACCGCTCGGGATGCAGTACTAAAATTTTACTTCCGCTCGAGCGGTAGTACCGCTAGGTACAGCGGTAGTACCGCTTAGGTCAGATCGGATCTGGTTTACACCGTGCGGTAGTACCGCGGTTCCACAGCGGTAGTACCGCACGGAACAGATCTGGGAAGATACTCAAATAGAAACTACCAACACGATCTTCCTACGGTACTACGGCCGATCAGTAAATCCGTGGCAACAACTACAAGCAAAAATCCGGAACACAAACACTCTCCCACAACCTAAGCATCCATGGATAATATCACGAAGAACACAAGAAATCACTAGGCATCTCCCCTAACCCTAGAAACTTAGGCAAGGCAAAAAGAAGAAGGGAAACAGGGAAAAACCTGCATCCATGGCAAGAGGACGTGGTGGGGAACGATCCCACCGGTCGGAAAGAGAAACGAGTGGGCGAGGAAGGAGATCCGGCGAGGTCCTCCGGCGGCGTTCTTGAGAGAGATACAGGGACGACGTGGGGGTTAGGAGTGAATGGGTATGGGGGAGATGGAACTCCCCCTGCCTGCTTATAACCCCCACGCGTTTTGATACGTGCGGTAGTACCGCGGTCATCGCGGTAGTACCGCTTGCGCGGTAGTACCGCTCGCCAAGCGGTAGTACCGCTTTACCAGCGGCTGTAAAAAATTACTGCCGTGCTGGTCGAGCGGTAGTACCGTAACCCCATCTGCGGTAGTACCGTAAGTTTGCACGGTAGTACCGCTCCTCCAAGAACAAACACGGCTGATAAGAGGCTTTAAGCAAAGAAAGAGAGAAACAAAAATGCACGCACACGCAAAGTGAACCAAACACACTCCTCAGAGGAGGGCGGTGGCCGAGGCCACCTATGTTTGAGTATATAGATATGGCACCGCGAAGAATTATCCTTGGGCCCATGATCCAAAACTCGACTTGAAACATTTAAACCACAAATGTATGGCAAATGATAAAGACTTGGTTAGTATATGCATAATGGGGGGAGGAACAGTTCATTGAGAGAACAATACTCCCCCTATGTCCATGCCTACATCTAGACAAGATACCTATATTGAGTGTGAGGGGTGTGTGTGCACAGGCTCAAACCACATTGCTCAAATCGATGATATTTAGCTCATGCCTTAACTCGCGAAATCTAGCTTCATCCAATGGCTTCGTGAAGATATCTGCAAGGTTATCATGAGTGTTGACGTAGTGAAGCTCGATCTCTCCTTGCCTTATGTGATCCCGGATGAAATGATACCGAATCTCAATATGCTTCGTCTTGAAGTGAAGCACCGGGTTGAGAGAAATCTTGATGGCACTCTCATTATCACACCAAAGAGGCACTTTGTCACAAATGACACCGTAATCCTTCAAAGTTTGCCTCATCCATAAGAGTTGAGCACAGCAACTGCCAGCGGCCACATATTCTGCTTCAGTGGACGAGAGAGATACACAACTTTGCTTTTTGGAAGACCAACTAACAAGAGAGCAACCAAGAAATTGGCACCCTCCTGAGGTGGACTTCCTATCCACTTTGTCTCCCGCCCAGTCAGAATCAGAAAAACCAACAAGGTTGAAGTTCGCTCCTCTTGGGTACCATAAGCCAAAGTTTGGGGTATGAGCCAAATATCGAAAGATTCGCTTGACAGCCACAAAGTGACTTTCCTTAGGTGAGGCTTGAAACCGTGCACAAATTCCCACACTCAACATAATATCCGGTCTAGATGCACAAAGATAAAGCAAGGATCCAATCATAGAGCGATATACCATTTGATCCACGGCTTTACCATTGGGATCAATGTCAAGTTGGCACTTGGTTGGCATCGGAGTAGTGGCCGGCTTGACATCACTAAGGTTGAACCTTTTGAGCATGTCTTGAGTATACTTGGATTGTTTGATGAAGATGCCTTCTCTTCGTTGTTTGATCTCAAATCCAAGGAAGTACTTCAACTCTCCCATCATGGACATCTCAAAGTGAGTGGTCATGAGTGCGGCGAACTCATCATTGAAAGCTTTGTTAGGAGAACCAAAGATAATATCATCAACATATAGTTGGCATACAAACAACTCCCCTTTGACCTTCTTAGTAAAAAGAGTGGGGTCGATTTTCCCAATTTCAAACCCACGATCTTGTAACAACTCGGTAAGGTGCTCATACCACGCTCGTGGGGCTTGTTTAAGGCCATAGAGTGCCTTATCAAGTTGATAAACATGATTGGGGAACTTAGGATCCTCGAACCGCGGGGGTTGTTTTACATATACCAACTCGTTAATGGGACCATTAAGAAAAGCACTTTTCACATCCATTTGTTGCAATTTAAAGTTATGATGGGAAGCATAAGCAAGCAACAAACGAATAGATTCAAGACGAGCAACAGGGGCAAAGGTTTCACCGTAGTCGATCCCCTCGACTTGGGAGTAGCCTTGAGCCACCAGACGTGCCTTGTTGCGGATGACAATGCCATGGGCATCTTGCTTGTTCTTAAAGATCCATTTGGTTCCAATGACATTATGGTTCTCCGTTGGTCTTGGCACCAGACGCCACACTTTGTTGCGCTCGAAGTTATTAAGTTCTTCATGCATGGCATTGAGCCAGTCGGGGTCTTCGAGAGCCTCATAGACCTTCTTAGGTTCAACAAAAGAGACAAAAGCTTGATGAGCACAATAATTTGCCAATTGTCTACGAGTGCTTACCCCCCTTTTGATACTTCCTAGAATGTTCTCCATGTGAAGTTCTCTGGAAGCAAGCCTGGAGGCAACTTTTGCAGCACGACGCTCCAATTGCTCTTCAAGAGATAACTGAGGAGCACTGAGTTGGTCATCTTGAGCGACGTCAGGAGCTGGATCTTGATCTTGAGCTTCCTCTTGACCTTGATCATGCTCGGAGGAGAGAACTTGGCCTTGTGCATCATTTGGTGGATCACCACCATCTTGTGATTGATCTCGCACTTGGCCTTGTTCGTCCGGTTGAGGGCCTTCATTTTGTTCTTCGGAAGCGTGTGGGTCTTGGGTTGGTGATGGTTCCACTTGAGTGAAACATTGTCCTTCTCCTTCGGCCACAAGGGGTTCCTCAACGGGTAGGATGTATCCAATACCCATTCTTCTTATGGCTTGAGGAGGAATTTCATCACCTGTATCACAAGTACCACTTTGCTCCACTTGGGAGCCGTTATTTTCATCAAACTCTACGTTACTCGTCTCCTCAATGAGTCCGGTGGACTTATTGAGGACACGGTAAGCATGAGAGTTTGTAGCATAACCAACAAATATGCCCTCATGAGCTCTAGATTCAAATTTAGACAACCGAACACCTTTCTTAAGAATGAAACACTTACACCGAACACCCGGAAGTACTTGAGATTGGGCTTGTTACCGGTAAGAATCTCATATGGAGTTTTGTTCAAGCCTTTGCGAAGATAGAGACGATTTGATGCATGGCAAGCGGTGTTGATGGCTTCGGCCCAGAAGTTGTATGGAGAGTTGAATTCAGCCATCATGGTTCTTGCAGCATCTATCAAAGTTCGGTTCTTTCTCTCCGCAACACCATTTTGCTGAGGGGTATATGGGGCGGCATATTGATGTTTGATCCCCTCATCACCAAGAAACTCATCCAAGGTGTAGTTCTTGAACTCGGTGCCATTGTCAATTCTAATCATCAAAATCTTTGCTTCATGTTGTCGTTGAGCTTCATTTGCAAAGTTGATGACGGTTTGTTGGGTCTCACTCTTCTTCTTGAAGAAGTATACCCAGGTATATCTTGAGTAATCATCCACAATCACCAAGCAATATTTTCTACCCCCAAGACTATCAAAAGTGGGAGGCCCAAAGAGATCCATGTGAAGGAGCTCTAGAGGTCTCTTTGAATAGATGATAGTCGTGGGAGGGTGAGCCTTCTCATGTAATTTTCCTTCAATGCATGCCCTGCAAGCACGATCTTTGGCAAAGCTAACATTTGTTAGTCCTCGGACATGGTCCCCCTTGAGAAGACTTTGCAAAGATCTCATGTTGACGTGGGCTAAACGGCGATGCCAAAGCCATCCCACATCAACTTTAGCCATTAGGCATGTCGCAACCTTAGTGGGTTGCTTCGAGAAGTTAACCACATAAAGGCCGTTCTCGACATGCCCAACGTAGGCTACTTTAAGAGTCTTGCTCCACAAGAGGGCCACTGAATCAATATCAAAGAATGTAGCAAAGCCCATGAGTGCAAGCTGGCGGACAGAAAGTAAATTGTATGCAAGGGACTCAACAAGCATGACTTTCTCGATCGTGAGATCATGAGAGACAACCACCTTGCCAAGTCCCAATACCTTAGAAGATGAAGCATCACCCCATTCGACGTTGGTGGCCATAGATGAACCGAGATGCACGTCCACCACCAAGTCTTTGCTTCCGGTCATATGATTTGTGGCTCCGCTATCGAGCAACCATGATCCCCCACCGGAAGCAAACCCCTACAATAGATCAATGCTTGGATTTAGGTACCCATTTGGTAATGGGTCCTTTGAGGTTAGTGACAAGGGTCTTAGGAACCCAAATGGACCATTCAATGTACTCATAAGAAGAACCAACAAATTTATCAAACACATGGCCATCACTAGCACGGCATAAAACGTATGACGGATTAAAATCGCCGGCCAAGTTTGAGGGTGTGGTGGAGTTTTTCTTGACCCCACCACTTTTCTTCTTGGTAGAGGTGCCCTCTCCTTCTTTCACAAAGGATTGTCGGAGAGGGGGTGGTTGCTTTGTCTTGTCATTCTTCTTCTTCTTGGGCTTAGGAGCAAACCCAATTCCTTCCTTTGCCACAACTTCCTTTTGATTGCTCAAAAGGGCGTTGAGGTTCTTCTCACCTTGTATGCAAGACACAAGGCCTTTCTCAAGTTGCTTCTTCAACTCGGCATTCTCTTCAACAAGATGCACATGCTCACAACATGGGTTAGTAGCATTTGCATTATCAATTAAAACCATACGAGGAAAGATAGCCTTTTCCTTGGTTAGCGAAACTTGGAGTTGATCATGAGACTCCTTGAGAGAAGCATGCATTCCTTTCAAGGCCTTGTGAGCCTTGTCAAGTATGTCAAACTCCTCTTTGAGTTTAGCATGATCAACCGCAAGTTTTGCCTTCTCTGAGTTAAGGACACGAGAGACAGCTAGAGCATGATCAAGATCTTTCTTTAATTTAGCATGATCAACATTGTGTGACTCCTCAAGAGTCAAACGAAGACCACGCTCCTCCTCTAGAGCGTTAGAGAGATCCGATATCTCATCGGCATAGTCCCGACTATGCCCTTCCATTTTAGTGATGGTTTCCTCGTGAGCCTCAATAATGTCATTTGCCTCACCGAGTTGTTCCAAGAGAGCAACCACATGCTTCTTGGATTTGCCCTTGAGATTCTTTATGAACATATCAAATTCATTTTCTCCCTCCTTACTACCCTCACCCTCATCAATACAATTAGTTAATGAGGGGTTAGACGAGATAGTAGAGTTGATGACCGGAGTTACCTTGTTGGTGGCCTTGGCCATAAGACACTTGGCGGTGATGTTTTCGTTTGGTGAGTTGAATAGAGATGAGTGCGGAGTGGTAGCAATTGCAATTGTGGCCATGGTGGTCACCTCATCCTCTTCATCATTCTCATCATCCTCCACATATTCTTCTTGAGCCACCAACACTTTCGGAGGAGTCTTTTTGATGAAGTTGTTCTTGTTGGGATAGGACTTTGACTTGTCCTTCCGAATAAGCTTGCCTCCAAAGTCTTCTCTCTTCTCATATGGGCAATCCGCAACGAAGTGGCTTACATTTCCACAGTTGAAGCATGTCCTTACTCGTTGCTTCCCTTTGTTCCCACTGGAGTTGTTCCTGTTGAAGTTGGACCTTGAATTCTTCTTGCCCCAGAATTGCCTAGAAGCAAGAGCCATGTGCTCGTGATAGGCATATTTGGTGTCCTCGGGGCAGCACTCATCATCATCTTCAACTTCCTCCTCTTCCACACAAGCCTTGGCCTTCAGGGCAAGATTAGGCTTCTTGGATCGTTGAGCTCTTAGGACCGCATTGTCGGCGGTAACGTCAAGGATCCTCATGGCAACAAATTCATCCAACACTTCGTTTGAGGATAAAGTGTGGAAGTCCGGTCTCTGACGGATCACAGAGGACATGGCCTTGTGATAGGGCATCATGGCCTTGAGGAACTTGCGCTTGATCCAATTGTCATCCGTGTCCTTACTGCCATGGTCTCGAAGAGATACTGCAAGAATAGTTAATCTTCGATAAAGTTCACGAGGATCTTCATCCTCGATCATTGCAAACTCATCAGCTTCATCTTGCACTACTTCATAGTTGGAGCGTTGAATGCTTGTGCTTCCCTTGTACATTGTGCCAACATGTTCCTATGCTTCCTTGGCCACAGTGAATGGACGAAGATGAGCAATGTCTTCAGGAGGGATTGAGTCTTGAAGAATGCAGAGTGCGGACTCGTTGAACTGATGATCGGCAGTTTCTCTTGGAGTCATGTTGTCAGGATCATACGGATAAAAACCTTGCTCAATGATTCTCCAGAGGTTAGTGGAACAATGATTAATATGACGTTTGAAACGAAACACCCAAGTAGCAAAATCAGTATTTTTAACAAACTTCGGTGGGGGCCCGACGGAATTTAAATGCGGTGTGGGGACGGGTCCTCCATAGTGAGTAGGCGGAGGAGATTGGGCAAATTTCCCACTACCATGCTTAGTGACCGGGGCTTGCTCACTACTAGCTTCTCCCTTGTCGGGATTAGCCTCTGACACGTTGGTAGCGGGACGACCCACTTCCAACGGTGAGGTGGATAATTTAAGCCCCTCAAACATTTCTTTAAACATGCCCTTGACCTCGCTCGCTAGTGATTCTTTCAATGTGGTCAAGGCCACATTGAACTCCTCACGAGTGACGGAGGCTCCCCCATCTACCGTAGGCAAGGACGGATTTCCATCGGAATGGTCCTCCGTCTCGACTACGTTGTCAACCATACTCTTTGGACGGTAAAGTCCTTAAAAAGAGACGAGGCTCTGATACCAATTGAAAGGATCGATATGGTTGACTAGAGGGGGGGTGAATAGGCAACTAACAATTTTTAGCTTTTCTTAACTAATTAAAATTAGGCGACAAAATAAGTTGTCTAGATAAACTACTATGAAGACAACTAATGACAATAAGCCCAACAACTACACAAGCATGCTATAGGAATTAAGCAAGTAAAGCATGCAAGAGTAAAGGTAAGAAATAACCACAAGTAGAACCGAAGGAGACGAGGATGTGTTTCCGAAGTTCCTTCCCTTTGAGGGGAAGTACGTCTCCGTTGGAGCGGTGTGGAGGCACAATGCTCCCCAAGAAGCCACTAGGGCCACCGTAATCTCCTCACGCCCTCACACGATGCAAGGTGCCGTGATTCCACTAGTGGTGCCCTTGAAGGCGGCGACCGAACCTTTACAAACAAGGTTGGGGCAATCTCCACAACTTGGAGGCTCCCAACAAACCACGAAGCTTCACCACAATGGAATATGGCTTCGAGGTGACCTCAACCGTCTAGGGTGCTCAAACACCCAAGAGTAACAAGATCCGCAAGGGATTAGTGGGGAGAATCAAATATCTCTTGGTGGAAGTGTAGATCGATGCCTCCTCAAGCAATCCCGAGCAAATCAACAAGTTTGATTGGCTAGGGAGAGAGATCGGGCGGAAATGGAGCTTTTGGAGCAACAATGGAGTAGTGGGGGAAGAGGTAAGTCTCCTTGGAGAAGAAGACCCCCTATATATAGTGGGGGGACAAATCCAACCGTTATTTGATGTTTCAGCCCGCAGAGAGCGGTAGTACCGCAACTCTTGAGCGGTACTACCGCTGGCTGAGCGGTACTACCGCTTGGGAAGCGGTACTACCGCCAAGGCAAAAACACGAGACCAGATACACCCACGGATGAAATAAAATACATCCGTGGCTACATCCGCAGGGGAAAACGGAAGAAGCAAAATGCGACACGGTACTACCGCATCAGCTAAGCGGTACTACCGCTTAGGCTAAGCGGTACTACCGCGTGGTATGCGGAAGTAAAAAATTACTTCCGCATCCACTTCTCATACTTAGACTTCAGCGCCTGGCCCAGATACACGGTACTACTGCATGGGGACGCGGTACTACCGCTCGCGCGGTACTACCGTGTCGGCAAGCGGTACTACCGCGTACCTGTGCGGTACTACCGCTTGGCAGAGCGGTACTACCGCATGCTAGACAGAAGAACAGTACAGAAGCCACAGAAGTGCCTCAACAAACGAAAGAACCGGTTGGACCTCCAGAGAAGCAAGGAAAGGAAGTGGGAGAAAGATGTGTACGTGTTGATTCTGCCCAAGCCTTTCCGACGCGGACCCCCTCTTAATAGTACGGCTTTCCTATTACTCAATGCCACCTACAGGGAGCAAAAAGAAAACACCGTCCTTCATGGAATCCGAGGGGCAATCAATCGTCTTGTGACATAAGGGAGATATACCTGTATGAGCTTACAACACACGATTAGTCCGCAAGAGTATTGTCATCAATCACCAAAACCATTAGGGAGAAACATGCCCTTACAGTGTCCAATTTAATTTACCAAAAGTGAAATATTTTTGTCTCATGATAAACTTCGTGCTTCAACGAATCCGTGGATATAAAATTTGTCGAATTCGGACTTACGGTCTAGGAGATATGAATTTCCGAAGTTTGAGTATTTTTCTGAAAAACAATTACGGGATTTACACAATGCTCACTGTAGTTTCGCCGGAGTTTCGTCGGAGTTGGAGAAGAAAAGGGCCCGATGTCAATGAATGGCCGAACGGCGGAGAGGAGACCGAGGCGAACTTGAGAGATGCAGACGTGAGATCGTCCTCGTCCTCGGGCGCGGTGGAGAAGCCGCCGGAGTTGCAAAAATGGGTAAATCCCGGCGAGCAATTTCTCTCGGATTAGAGCGATATAAAGAGGGGTTTTCAGGGAGAGGGATGAGGGCTTCGAGTCGCACCTAGGGTCCTATTTATTGTGGCCGAGGGAGTCGGTACGGGGAAATCAAAGGAGCTCACCGTGGCCATTAATGGTTGATTGTGCAGGAACGTTTCACAGATCCGTTCGTCCAATAAAAACAATGAAGTTGAGTTTTAATTCCCTGAATGAGCTCTGCTGGCATTCCTCTATAACTTCCATGTTTATTGTAAGTGAAAAGGATAAAATAATCAAGGGGTAGTGGAAGAGGAAGATGTACAGATACATGTGCTCGTGTTCTTGGTTGTGTTCAAGGTCACCTACAGAGGAAGAAGAAGAAGCATGACATGGGCTTTAGTGGGATCTCCTAGGCCCAAGAATGGAAAGAAGAAGAAAAAACAGAACTGGGGTGGACTTGGCCCAAGTAAATGGAGGTAGTTGGGAAAAGATACAATGGGCTAGAAGTGTAGCAATGACCCCATTCAAATTTTTTGTATTGCTTTGTGATAATATGCTATTTCAATGACTATTGGAAAAAAAACGTGGCCTCATATATTTGTCGAAACCGCACATAGTCTCAAAAGAAATTCATAGAGAATCTAGGAAAGGTATTTTCCTCTCCGTACAAATTTATATATTATTTTAGAAGAACATGCAAAATTTCAATTGAGCCATATTAAATATTTCCAATGATATTTCTGGAGAAGTCATATTATCTCCCCTCATAAATTTTATTTGATTAATTTGGAAATATTTAAACGACAGTAAAACTCCAAATAATATCATATTTCAGTTGGAACTCCAAAACCAAACAAACTCCATATGAAATATTCATCCACCACATTTGAGAATGTCATCTTATTCTCACTCCAAAATTGGGATTGTGGTTTCCAATATTTCAAAAAGAGTCAAACAGAAATTAAACCCCTTTGATTTCTTTAATAAACTTCCCAAACCATAGTTTTCTTTATTGGACAAAATGTTATCCAACTTTTATAACATGATTAGTAAAAGTTTTAAACAAGAACTCAAAGGTTTTAATTCTCGTGAAAAAAAATTCACACAATCCATCACACAACAATCAAACAAGCAATCCTATTTATTTATTTAATATAACATTCCAAAATATAGAATTTTGGGATGTTACAGCTTCGGAGGTGGGTTGCTCTCAAACAACAAAAGTCGTGTCTTAACTCTGAGCAGCCACTGATTTATGCTGGAGGGGGTGGGCTATTTATAGCCAGGAGGCAACCCGGCATGATTTTTCTGAAATGACCCATGGTCATTGGGGAACCGACACATGTCTAACGGTCGGATTTCAAACACACACGGCAGCTTGCCATGGGCTACAAGTAAAGCTGACTTGTCCAAATCAGGACAAGATTTTCTCTCATTGTCTTCACTCGAAGACATAGGATTTGGGTTGAACATCACATCATTTTTCTGACATTGTTCACTTGGACCCCACTTGGCAGTTCGGTGGTTCCTATGACTTAAGAAAGAAGAAAATGAAACAATGAAACAACTATGTCTTGGTGCTCCATTGTTCAAATGAATGTCTTCACATGTCATTGTCTTCGACATGAATGTCTTCATGAACCACCATATTTTTCAGTGTCTTCATACATTTTTAGGGGTCACCTCTGGTAGGAAAACCGAATCAACGAGGGACTTCTACATGTGTTATCCTGCAATTCTCACAAACACATTAGTCCATCAACCACGTTTGTCTTCAATACTCCAAAACCAATTAGGGGTGTCACTAGATGCACTTACAATCTCCCCCTTTTGGTGATTGATGACAAACTGGTTGAAGTTTTCAACGGGGATGAAAATATGTGAAAGTTAAAGAACGCGGAGTTTTGACTTCATAATTTGAAAGAGCTCCCCCTGAAGATGTGCATATAAGTAGTTTTCTTTTGAATGCAAATGCACATGGTAAGTTTTGCTTGGTGGAGATCTCCTTCAATTTTATGAAGAAAATTCATTATGCATACAGAAATGTAGTGAAGATAATGATATGCAAAATGAGAAATGGGCATATGCTTTAATGCGCACAAGATAAAAATTCAACCAGGCAATAAAACAGCAGAAAGTGTAGCAAACGTCCCATCTGGACTTAAGTGTTACAACTCAGAAACCAACAGTTCATGAACGAGAGTTGCGAGACTTAATAAAAATATAGCACATGACCCATATGAACCCTCTTGAAGACTATCAACCCATATGCTTCTCCCCATTTTCTCATCAAATGACCAAAAGGTGTGAAGAATAGGGTGTCTAAGCATTCCCCAAAGGTGTTGGTGAAGATGTTGGGGCAGCCGGGTCGGCGTTGGAGTTGGGCGGTGCAATAGGGCATGATGCAGCATCTTGATGCAGTAAAGCCATAGCTGGAGAAGTGGCGTAGTCTTCCTCATCAATGACTCACACAACGACTGCTCGAGCCAATGATGAGTACTGAGAATCTTTAATAGAAGGAGTTGAACGCGAGCTTGCTGACTGTGGAGGCCTGGAGTCGAACTTGAATCGTTCAGTGACTCCATCTGCTTGAAGATCATCTTCAGAACACAGTAGTGTGAGGCTCTTCCAGGCACGCCAACAGGCTTCATGAGCAACAAACGAGTTCTTGGTGGCAAGGTTGCAAATGTGATTGACATCAACAAGGAGACATTGCATCTGGCGCTTCATCCAGTCATGATGCCAATCATGCTTCTGGTGAAGTGAAACAAGAAGCTCTTAGTCATTCTGTACACGAGCAGGCTTCTGAGGCCTTTGGGCTACGGTGCTGGCTATTGCATCAGTGTTTGCACGGTGCAGCAGCCTGAGCTGACCGACAAGAGGACCACCAACAGTAGTTGTTGGGTTAGGCACATGAATCCGTTCAATGAGTTGGGTGAAGCTTTGGAAGGCAGTGTTGTCTTAACGAACCGGCTCTTTCGCATGCTCAGGACATATGGCTTCATGTGACATATCTAGTTCTGGCAGAAAGGCAACATGGTTGCGCGCTGAAGCTTGATAATTTATGGTTGAGTGCTTTTAAGTTGATTCTTTTTGCATATGATTAATAGGAAAATTCCTCACGTCCACCAATTTATTTCAGAATTTTTAGAGTTACAGAAGTATTCAAAAGTTACAGATTGCTACAGACTGTTCTGTTTTTGACATATTCTGTTTTTCGTGTGTTGTTTGCTTATTTTGACGAATATATGAGTAGTATCGAAGGGTATGAACCATAGAGAAGTTGGAATACAATAGATATTACACAAATATGAATTTAGAATGAGTTCATAACAGTACCTAGGTGGTGGTTTTATTTTCTTATACAAATGGAGCTTACGAGTTTTCTGTTGAGTTTTGTGTTGTGAAGTTTTCAAGTTTTGGGTAAAGATTCGATGGACTATGGAATAAGGAGTGGCAAGAGCCTAAGCTTGGGGATGCCCGAGGCACCCAAAGGTAATATTCAAGGACAACTAACAGCCTAAGCTTGGGGATGCCCCGGGAAGGAATCCCCTCTTTCATCTTCGTTCATCGGTAACTTTACTTGAGGCTATATTTTTATTCACCACATGATATGTGTTTTTCTTGGAGCATCAATTTATTTTACTTTGTTTTGCTTGCTGTTTGAATAATATCCCAGGATCTGAAATTCTTAAATGTTAGAGGGTCTTCACATAGTTACATAATTATTCAACTACTCATTGATCTTCACTTATATCTTTTGGAGTAGTTTGTCATTTGCTCTAGTGCTTCACTTATATCTTTTTAGAGCACGGAGGTGGTTTTATTTTGAAGAAATAGATGAAATATCATGCTTCACTTATATTATTTTGAGAGTCTTTTAGAACAGCATGGTAATTTTCTTTGGTTATAAATTTAGTCCTAATATGATAGGCATCCAAGAGGGATATAATAAAAACTTTCATATAAAGTGCATTGAATACTATGAGAAGTATGATACTTGATGATTGTTTTGAGATATGAGGATGGTGATATTAGAGTCATGCTAGTAGTGTAGTTGTGAATTTGAGAAATACTTGTGTTGAGGTTTGCAAGTCCCATAGCATGCACGTATGGTAACCATTGAGTGACAAATTTGAAGCATGAGGTATTCCATTGAGTGTCATCCTTTGTGTGGAGGTCGGGATCGCGCGATGGTAAACTTCTACCAACCCTTCCCCTAGGAGCATGCGTGTAGTACTTTGTTTTGATGACTTGTAGATTTTTGCAATAATTATGTGAGTTCTTTATGACTAATGTTGAGTCCATGGATTATACGCACTCTCACCCTTCCACCATTGCTAGCCTCTCTTGTACCATGCAACTTTCGCCGGTACCATACACCCACCATATACCATCCTCAAAACAGCCACCATACCTACCTATCATGGCATTTCCATAGCCATTCCGAGATATATTGCCGTGCAACTTTCCATCGTTCCATTTATTATGACACGCTTCATCATTGTCCTATTGCCATGCATGATCATGTAGTTGACATCGTATATGTGGCAAGGCCACCATGCATAATTTTTCATACATGTCACTCTTGATTCATTGCACATCCTGGTACACCGTCGGAGGCATTCATATAGAGTCATACTTTGTTCTAGTATCGAGTTTTAATATCGAGTTGTAAGTAAATAGAAGTGTGATGATCATCATTATTAGAGCATTGTACCAAAGGAAAAAAAGAAAAAAAAAGAAAGGCCCAAAAAAAAGAAACAAAAACAAAAAAAAGGGACAATGCTACTATCTTTTTCCACACTTGTGATTCAAAGTAGCACCATGATCTTCATGATAGAGAGACTTTTGTTTTGTCACTTTCATATACTAGTGAGAATTTTCATTATAGAACTTGGCTTGTATATTCCAACGATGGGCTTCCTCAAATGCCCTAGGTCTTCGTGAGCAAGCAAGTTGGATGCACACCCACTTAGTTTCTTTTGTTGAGCTTTCATACATTTATAGCTCTAGTGCATCCGTTGCATGGCAATCCCTACTCACTCACATTGATATCTATTGATGGGCATCTCCATAGCCCATTGATACGCCTAGTTATTGTGAGACCTTCTTCCTCCTTTTTGTCTTCTCCACAACCACCACTCTATTCCACCTATAGTGCTATATCCATGGCTCATGCTCATGTATTGCGTGAAAGTTGAAAAAGTTGAAAATTTTAAAGTATGAAATAATTGCTTGGCTGAAACCGGGGTTGTGCATGATTTCGGTATTTTGTGTGACGAAGATGGAGCATGACCAAACTATATGATTTTGTAGGGATGAACTTTCTTTGGCCATGTTATTTTGAGAAGACATAATTGCTTTGTTAGTATGCTTGAAGTATTACTATTCTTATGTCAATATAAACTTTTATCTTGAATCTTTCGGATCTGAACATTCATGCCACAATAGAGAGAATTACATTGATAATTATGTTAGGTAGCATTCCACATCAAAAATTCTGTTTTTATCATTTACCTACTCGAGGACAAGCAGGAATTAAGCTTGGGGATGCTTGATACGTCTCAAACGTATCTATAATTTTTGATTGTTCCATGCTATTATATTATCCGTCTACGATGTTTTATGGGCTTTTATATACACTTTTATATGATTTTTTTGGACTAACATATTAACCCATAGCCCAGTGCAAGTTCATATTTTTTCCTTGTTTTAGATTATTGCAGAAAAGGAATATCAAACGGAGCCCAATTAACCTGAAACTCAACGGAGGTTATTTTTGGACCAGAAGAAGCCCAGGAAGTACTGGAGGGGGACCAGAAGGTTCCCGGGCTGCCCACGAGGGTAGGGGGCGCGCCCCCTGCCCCTTGGACAGCCCGAAGGTCCCTTTTACTTGTCCCTGACTCCAACACCTCCTATATATACTGAAACCTCCAGAAAGTAACCTAGATCGGGAGTTTCGCCACCGCAAGCCTCTGTTGCCACCAAAAACCAATCTAGACCCGTTCCGGCACCCTGTCGGAGGAGGGGAATCCCTCTCGAGTGGCCATCTTCATCATCCCGGTGCTCTCCATGACGAGGGGGGTAGTTCACCCTCAGGGCTGGCGGTATGTACCAGTAGCTATGTGTTTGATCTCTCTCTCTCTCTCGTGTTCTTGAGATGGCACGATATTGATGTATCGCGAGCTTTGCTATTATAGTTGGATCTTATGATGCTTCTCCCCCTCTACTCTCTTGTGATGAATTGAGTGTTTCCTTTGAAGTTATCTTTTCGGATTGAGTCTTTAAGGATTTGAGAACACTTGATGTATGTCTTGCATGTTCTTATCTGTGGTGACAATGGGATATCACGTGATCCACTTGATGTATGTTTTGGTGATCAACTTGCGGGTTCAGTGACCTTGTGAACTTATGCATAGCGGTTGGCACACGTTTTCGTCTTGACTCTCCGGTAGAAACTTTGGGGCACTCTTTGAAGTTCTTTGTGTTGGTTGAATAGATGAATCTAAGATTGTGTGATGCATATCGTACAATCATGCACACGGATACTTGAGGTGACAATGGATTATCTAGGTGACATTAGGGTTTTGGTTGATTTGTGTCTTAAGGTGTTATTCTATTACGAACTCTAGGATAGATCGAATGGAAAGAATAGCTTCGTGCTATTTTACTACGGACTCTTGAATAGATCGATCAGAAAGAATAACTTTGAGGTGGTTTCGTATCCTACCATAATCTCTTCGTTTGTTCTCCGCTATTGGTGACTTTGGAGTGACTCTTTGTTGCATGTTGAGGGATTTTATATTATCTAATTATGTTATCCTTGTTGAGAGAACTTGCACTAGTGAAAGTATGAACCCTAGGCCTTGTTTCCTAGCATTGCAATACCGTTTACGCTCACCTTTATCATTAGTTACCTTGTTGTTTTTATATTTTCAGATTACAAAAACCTATATCTACTATCCATATTGCACTTGTATCACCATCTCTTTGCCGAACTAGTGCACCTATACAATTTACCATTGTATTGGGTGTGTTGGGGACACAAGAGACTCTTTGTTATTTGGTTGTAGGATTGTTTGAGAGAGACCATCTTCATCCTACGCCTCCCATGGATTGATAAACCTTAGGTCATCCACTTGAGGGAAATTTGCTACTGTCCTACAAACCTCTGCACTTGGAGGCCCAACAACGTTTACAAGAAGAAGGTTGCATAGTACACATGAGATGTTTCTTCAGGATCAAACTTGCACTGCTCGAAAAGATCTGGAGGGAGATCCTTTGGAGTATCTATGCATCTCTGTCTGCCACCCTTTCTTGTAGGTTTGTCACCTACCCTTGGGTCAACAAAGTCATTGGCTTCACACAGGTGAGAGGCTTCACTCTATTAGTCAGACAGGAATTAGGTTCAGGAGATTCACGATGACACTATAAGAAGTCTGCAAATGAATTCAGACTGTGAGAACCGAGTGACTCGCCCACAGACATGTATCTATGAAACAAATAGAGATGTGAGGGAAAGGGAAGAGGTCATATGCATTCTTAGAAGATTTTGAAGATAAATCAGTGTGAAGACGTTTACCTCATATTGCGAAGACATTCACTTATAGAGATAATTTGGTTCCAGATTTGTACGAATCCACGAATAAGTACAAGTGAGGAATCTAACTAATTGTGAAGCATACGTGAAAGTGTTTGGATGTTTTGAGATGCGAGTGAAAGTGAGATCTAGGTTTGGAAGTGGTAAAACAACTTCCATAAGATTTTGGAGATTGGATGGATCGAATAAACGGTAAAATGTGAAAGTTTTAGTTACCGCTCAAGAACAGATGAAGAACTGCAAGACGAGGCAAGAAGGAGGCCTAGCATTTCGATCTTTCACGCCCTAACTTGGCGGAGGAAGACGCCTACGACAGTGGCGGAGGGAAGGATGTCCACGGCCGGCGTCAATGGCGTCGGAGAAGTCGCGGCAGCTAAGTGCTTCATCTCCGGCGATGACGGAGGCTACCGACGGTGCTAGGGTTTGAGCGAGATAGCGAGAGGAGAAGTTTTAATGGCTGCGGAGCTGAGTATTTATAAGAAGAGGGTGGCGTAGTGAATTTACTCAGCTGCCCTTATTGATACGCATCTGTAAGTGCATCTAGTGCCCCTTAGTGATTTTGGTGTATTGAAGACTTATAGGTTAAATGACTAATGTGTTTATGAGTGTACACAGGTCTATAAGTCTATGAGGAGTTTGATATTTACAGAGAAAGTCGACCCCTAAAAATGAAGTTCTTCGACTGAAGACTTTGGATATGTGAAGACTTTCTGAAGACTTTGAAAGTGAAGAAATTGGTGGACCTTGAAGACTTGGTATTCATTTGAGGAACATGAAGCGTGAAGACTTTTGTTTTCGTAGTTTCTTTTTCTCTTTCTTGAGTCATATGAAACACCGTACTGTTAAAGGGGGTCGAGGAAATACTAAGGAAAAATTCCCATGTGATGCTCAACTCAAAATCCTACACCTACCAATCCCTTCGAGTGAAGCCATTGGAAATCTCATACAGTTCAGTCATATTCTTCAATGACAGAGACGAAGTTCTTCTGGTCTCAAAGAAATTTGTTTTGACTAAGGAGTTAGGAATTCGCTAGTGCGGATTGCCTACACAGTGAGGAACATGATAGCCCTGAGGTATTTGATACTCATATTTCCGACCGTTGTTGTGCTACGCGCCAGCTGTCCCAAAATATCTACCTACCTAACGGTCATATCATTAAAGGGCATTTCTGTCTTATCATGTCGGGCTGCTCCCTAGGGTATGAATAGCCGCCCCCTACAACCACTAGCTGGTTGGCTGCTCCGAGAGAAACTGACACTTGTCATAAGAGTAACCCATCCTCCGAGGACTTTGAGCGAAAATCATCGAGTGAGGAAAAACCCAAAACCAAACCCAAAACACCTTCAAACCCAAAATTGATTGAGCATCATGGAAGAGATTGATCCTGCGTGGATCCGACGCTTGTTAACTTTGAAGATTGTGCTTCTTCCAGACGGTTAGGCGTCATGGTCTAGAGCATCCAAGAGGAATTTTGGATCGCCGAGTGACCTAGTCTGTGAAGGTTCGAAAGTCACCTGAAGACTTACCACGAGTGATTGGGCGAGGTCTGTGTGACCTTATCTCAAGGGGGATACGGTGAGGACTTGGAGTCTTGGACTGTGTGTCCTTGACTGGGTGTCCGGGACTGTGTGTCCTCAGGTTTAAATACCTAGCCGCCCTAACCAGATGTACAACTGAGACAACAGTTGGAACTGGTCTAACAAATCATTGTCTTCACCAAGCTTACTGGTTCTATTTCCTCAACTCTATCATTTCCTCATATCTGTGTTGTGTGCTTGTTCATATCTGTTTGAAGACTTTGACTAAAGACTTTCTCAATTTCCTCAGTTCAATTTCTTCAGTTTGTTTGTCTTCATTCTGTGTTATCCTGTGTTTACGCTTTCTGTACTCGGTGTTTGTCTTAATTTCTTCATGATGACCATGCTTGTATTATACTATGTTTACTTCTGAGTACTTATTCCGCTGCAAGTAGTTCTTCGCTAAGGAATTTCCTCATCAACAAATTCCTCAGTGAAGAATTCATAAAAATCGCCTATTCACTCCCCTCTAGTCGATATAACGCACTTTCGGCATCTGAACGACACGTGGCATGCATGCATCAGATTGGAAACTGATCCCTGACCCCATGTACACCTGGTAAGACGGGCTGTCGTTCCGGCTTCTCCGGATCCTGGCAAAGAGGATAAGAACATTAAAACATTTTAAATGATGGTCTCAATATCTTCAACTAACAAGGACACAATGAAGACAATCGACACATGTCAAATAGAATGCATATGAAGATTTAGAGAGATGGGGTGAGACGAGCATAGAGGGGGTAGGAGTCCGATCATATTCACTTAGCACAGAAAATGGCAGATTGAAGACATAGCTATAAGTGAATGTTGTAGAGGACAAAACACAAATATATGTATATATATGCATTGGCAATCAAATCAAATCAACAGAAATATTTGAAGATAATTTCAAATTTGAAGACGGTCCAAATGTGAAGATAATGCATTTGCGACGCCAAATGAAAAACTTCAGAAGAGTTTTGGTGGTGGTGTGACCCACCGTATAGGAAGTATTAGACCCACACACGACGCACAATTATCGTGGTGCTGCGAAGTCAAATTCTGCATTAATGTATTCATACTCAGAGGGTATGTCTTCATGACTTGAAGACATGCGTTACTTTGTGTGCTGCACACCTAAGTCATCAATATGCATAATCGTTAGGATGTGTGTCCATTCATAGGATATTTGAGGATTCTAAGATATTTAGCTCACACTGCAACTTACAAAATCTCTTCTCATCCAAGGTCTTTGTGAAGATATCAGCCAATTGCTCTTTAGTGTTTACGTGAATGATATCAATGTATTTCTTGATCACATGATCTCTAAGAAAGTGATGACGGATCTGAATGTGCTTTGTCTTCGTGTGATGAACAGGATTGTGAGCAATCTTGATGGCGCTTTCATTGTCGCAGTAGAGAGGCACCTTCATCATATTGATGCCATAGTCCTTGAGAGTTTGCTTCATACAGAGAAGCTGAGCGCAGCAAGATCCAACATCAATATATCCAGCTTCAGCAGTAGAAAAGTGATACGCTGTTTTGCTTCTTTAAAGACCAACAGACAAGAGACCATCCTAGAAAATGACATGTGCCTCATGTGGATTTGCGACCAACCTTGTCACCAGCATAATCAGCATCTGAGAATCCAACTAGATCAAACACTGAGCCCTTTGGATACCATAATCCTAGCGTTGGGGTGTGAGCCAAATATCGAAGAATTCATTTCACCGCAAGGTGATGTGACTCCTTTGGTGCTGCTTGGAATTAGGGACATATGGAAACGCTAAGCATTATATCTGGCCTAGATGCACATAGGTATAATAAAGAACCAATTGATACGTCTCCATCGTATCTACTTTTCCAAACTCTTTTGCCCTTGTTTTCGACTCTAATTTGCATGATTTGACTGGAACTAACCAGGACTGGCGCAGTTTTCAGTAGAATTACCTTGGTGTTATTTTTGTGCAGAAAAAAAGTTCTCAGTATGACCTGAAACTTCAAGGAGAATATTTTCAGAATATATAAAAAATATTGGCGGAATGAACCACCGAAGGGCCCCCACACCCTAGCCACAAGGATGGGGGCGCCCCCCTACCTTGTGGGCCCCCTTGAGATCCACCGACCTCAAATCCAACTCCATATAATCTCTTTCGGGGAGAAAAAATAAGAGAGAAGATCCCATCGTGTTTTATGATACGGAGCCGCCACCACCTCCTGTTATTCATCGGGAGACCTGATCTGGAGTCCGTGCGGGGCTCCGGAGAGTGGAGATCGTCGCCGTCGTCATCATCAACCATCCTCCATCACCAATTTCATGATGCTCATCGCCGTGCGTGAGTAATTCCATCGTAGGCTTGCTGGACGGTGATGGGTTGGATGATATTTTATCATGTAATCGAGTTAGTTTTGTTAGGGTTTGATACCTAGTATCCACTATATTCCTGAGATTGATGTTGCTATGACTTTGCTATGCTTAATGCTTGTCACTAGGGCCTGAGTGCCATGATTTCAGATCTGAACCTATTATGTTTTCATGAATATATTTGTGTTCTTGATCCTCTCTTGCAAGTCAATAGTCACGTATTATGTTTTCTGATCCGGCAAACTCGGAGTGACAATAACCGGGGCATTTCCTAGTGATGACCATAGTTTGAGGAGTTCATGTATTCACTAAGTGTTAATGCTTTGGTCCGGTACTCTATTAAAATGAGGCGTTAATATCCCTTAGTTTCCATTAGGCCCTGCTGCCACGGGAGGGTAGGACAAAAGATGTCATGCAAATTCTTTTCCATAAGCACGCATGACTATATTCGGAATACATGCCTACATTACATTGATGAATTGGAGCTAGTTCTATGTCACCCTAGGTTATAACTACTACATGATGAATATTATCCGACACCTATCATTGCCAATCCATTGCCTACGAGTCTGTTCCATATTGATACTTGCTTTGTTACTTTCATTATTGTTGCTATCACCGTCACAACAAAACTGCTACTATTACTTTTGTCACTGTTACCGTTACTTCCATACTACTCTGCTGCAGATATTAAGTTTTCCAGGTGTGGTTGAACTAACAACTCAGCTGCTAATACTTGAGAATATTCTTTGGCTCTCCTTGTGTCGAATCAATATATTAGGGTTGAATACTCTACCCTCGAATTTTTTTGTGATCCCCTATACTTGTGGGTTATCAAAACCTTTTTCTGGCACTATTGCCTTGGAGCATAGCTCTATTCTCTGAATTACTTGGGATTTATATCTGCCGAACACTATCAAAAATATGAAGAATCTAAAGGATGACATAACCAAGATCATTCCCTCTAGAACGAGGGGAGGTAAGGAACTGCCATCTAGCTCTGCACTTGATTCACCATCTGTTTTGAGTAAACTTGCGACACCTACACCTACTATTGATTCTGATATGTCGCATGCTATTGATGATGCCACTTCTATTATGAATGGTGCTTATGATGAAACTGTGGCATTGGGTGAATTACTTGATAAACATCTTACTAAAGCCAAAACCATTGATTATGTTGAAGATGATGATATTTTTGAAACAGATGAAATTAATGATATTGAAAAGTTTGAAACACCTATTAGACCTACTTCCCCTAGATATGAATTGCCTATTGTTCTTGAGGGATGTGTTATGGAGGGAGAAGTAGCTAGAGACTTTCTTGCTTGTAAGGATAGGAATGATCTTAAGAAATTAGTACGTAAGTGGAAAGAACAATCTTTGAATGCTAGAATGCAATATGATCCTGAATTTGCTACTTCACCGATCTGTGTTACTGATAAGGATTATGAATTCTTTGTTGATCCTGAGTTAATTACTTTAGTTGAATCTGATCCTTTTCATGATTATGATTCTGAAACTGTTGTGGCACATCTTACTAAATTAAATGATATAGCCACCCTATTTGCTCATGAGGAAAAAATTCGCTATTACTATATTCTTAAATTGTTTCCTTTCTCATTAAAGGGTGATGCCAAGTTATGGTTTAATTCTCTTGATCCTGGTTGTGTGTGTAGTCCCGAGGATGTGATTTACTACTTCTCTGCAAAATATTTTCCTGCTCGTAAGAAACAAGCTGCCTTACATGAAATATTTAATTTTGTGCAAATTGAAGAAGAGAGTCTCCCACAGCTTGAGGGAGGCTTCTCCAATTACTTAATGATTTTCCTGATCATCCTCTCAAGAAGAATGAAATAATTTATATCTTTTATAATGAACTAATCGATGCTTATAGGGACTACCTAGATAGTTGTGCTGGTTGTGTTTTCAGGGAACGAACTATTGAACAAGCTGAAAAATTATTGAATAATATATTGAGTAATTATAATGATTGGACTCTTCCTGAACCAACTCTGAAGCCAACTCCAAATAAGAGAGGTATTCTATTTCTCAGTCCTGAAGATATGCAAGAGGCAAAGAAATCAATGAAATAAAAAAGGTATTAAAGCTAAAGATGTTAAGAATTTACCGCCTGTTGAAGAAATACATGGTCCTTATAACCCGACACATGTAGTGGAGGTAAATTCTCTCTATATATCTGATGAAGGTGATATTCCTCATAATAAGTCTGCTAGCCAATGCCTAGATGAGTTTGATAATTTTATTATCAAACAAGAAGACTTCAATGCTTATGTTAGTAGACAACTGAAACATAATGCTTATATGCTTGACTGCTTGGGTGATCTTGTGACTAGAACTTCTAATGATCTTAAACTTATTAGTAAACATGCTTCCATGGTTACCACTCAAGTAGAACAAGTACTTAAGGCACAAAATGATTTGCTTAATGACTTGGATAGTAAGAATACTGATAAAGCTATTATGGTTGCTACTAGAGGTGGTAAAGTAACTCAGGAACCTTTGTATCCTGAGGGCCATCCTAAGAGAATTGAGCAAGATTCTCAGAGAATTAATATTGATAAACCTAGTCCTAGTAATAAAAAGGAAAAGAAAACTGATAGGACTTTGCCTATTTCTAGTGGACCTGTTGTAGACACACCTGAGAATCCCAATAATGTTTCTATTTTTGATGCTAAGACTCAGTCTGGTAATGAACATGAACCTAGTGAAAATGTTAATGATGATGTTCATACCGATGCTCAACCTAGTAATGATAATGATGTAGAGATTGAACCTGCTGTTGATCTTGATAACCCACAATCAAAGAATCAACGTTATGATAAGAGAGACTTCATCGCTAGGAAACATGGTAAAGAAAGGGAACCGTGGGTTCAGAAACCCATGGCATTTCCCCCTAAATCATCCAAGAAAAAAGGATGATGAGGATTTTCAATGCTTTTGTGAGATGATTAGACCTATCTTTTTTGCGTATGCGTTTGATTGATATGCTAAAAATGCCTCCTTATGCTAAGTATATGAAAGAAATTGTTACTAATAAGAGAAAGATACCGGAAGCTGAAATTTCCACCATGCTTGCTAATTATACTTTTAAGGGCGGAATACCAAAGAAACTTGGAGATCCAGGAATACCCACTATACCATGCTCTATTAAAGGAAACTATGTTAAAACTGCTTTATGTGATCTTGGAGCCGGTGTTAGTGTTATGCCTTTCTCTTTGTATTGAATAAGTTGACACCTGCTGAAATCTCTTTGCAAATGGCCGATAAATCAACTGCTATACCCATCGGTATTTGTGAGGATGTGCCTGTTGTGGTTGCAAACGTTACTATCTTTACGGACTTTGTTATTCTTGATATCCTCGAGGACGACAGTATGTCGATCATACTTGGTAGACCCTTTTTGAATACTGCAGGGGATGTTATAGATTGCAACAAAGACAATGTCACTTTTCATGTAAATGGTAATGAGCACACGGTACACTTTTTGAAGAAACAACCTCAAGTTAACATCGTCAATTCTATTGGAAAAAATTCAACTATAACTATTGGAGGTTTTGAATTCCCTCTTCCTACTATTAAGAAGAAATATGATATACTTATTGTTGGGGACATGCATATCCCCACTGAGGTAACCTAGTGTTATTAGAAAATTCTCCGGTTTTATGTTGTTCGAAAGAAGTTTACTAATGAGACTTGATCAACCTCATTGACGGATTCCTTTTGAAGAGCATGAGACGGGTGAATTCAGAGAACACCACCTTATGTACCCAACTTTTACTTTCTGTTATTTAGATTAAATAAAGCAAAAATAGTATTATTTGTTTGTTTTTTGAGTTATCTGTGCAATAAGAAAATGTCCTGAAAATAAAAGTTCTCCAAATGCCTTGAAAATTTAATATGATTTTTTCTATAATATTTTAAGATTTTTGGCACTCGGTATGCATTAGGGGGCTGCACCAGTGGGCCACAAGGGTGGAGGGCGCGTCCTACCGCCCTGGGCGCGCCCCTTGTACTTGTAGGCCCCACGTGGCCCCCTCCACTTATTCCAGCACCCATCCTCTCCTTCTTCCTCCAGAAAAAACCATTCACCAGCTCAAACCCGTGTTCTAGCTCATCTTGCTACCATTTTCGATCTCCTTGCTCAATTCATCATTCGCAAAACTGTTTTGGGGGATTGTTCTTCGGTATGTGACTCCTCCAATGGTCCAATTAGTTTTTGTTCTAGTGCTTTATTTATCGCAAATTTTTGCTGCTGTGGTGACCTTGTTCTTGAGCTTGCATGTCAAATTTATATGGTCCAAAGTAGTTTTGATGCATGATATAGCCTCTAGACCCTTGTAGAGTAGTTGCCATAAATTTTGTTGAGTTTGGTTCACTTTTATTTTGAGTCACTAAAAATTTCAGAATTTTTCAGAGTAAGAAAATGATGAGGAGATTATTGAGAGGCTCTTCGAGCCGGGGTTCAAAGGAGAAGGAGAATGAGGGGAAGGAGAAGGCCAAGTATAATCTTCCTCGTACCGCAGAAATTCGGGCATGTGAATGGCCATGCGATGCATTCTTACAAGCGGCCGGAATTTACGATGAGTTCTATTATTTGGCCAAGAATGCAGGCATCACCGACTTCCTCCGCGACCAATGTGATCAGTATCTCCTCCTAACTAATACTTTCGTGCAAAATTTTCATTTTCATGCTAGGAGATCACCGCCTATGGTAGAATTTGATTTATATGATGTGCATAAGGATATAACGCTTTATAACTTTTGTGGGGTATGCAATTTACCTTATGAAAGAAGCGTCGATGAACCACGTCCTGGAGATATGGAAGATTTCATTGATGAAATTACCGTAGGTGAAAGGAGAAGGGTGTCGGAAGCGAGAGTTGCCAGTATACATTTTCCTGTTAAACAATATTATTCATTATTTGCCGGGAATGTTTGATTGGTCTTGGGGAGAGTGGAGGCCTTAGTGCTCCCGACCTTGCCATTTTGCGCCATGCTTTGCTTCGTGATAGAACGTTCAGTCTGGGTGCTATGGTAGCTAAACGGTTGAGTTTAAACCGTACTAAGGGTCCTATTTTTGGAGGCATCTTCGCCTTGCTGCACATTTTGAAATACCTATTAGGCATTATGGAAAAGAAGAGAAATTGCTACCCACTATTTATTTAGATTATGACATCATGGTAGCGCATAAATTCATTCGTTCTGATGAGAAAAAGAAGCTTATTTATAATTTGATATTTAGTAAGAACACTTTTCAGACTATTACCTTGCCTGCACCTCCTTTGTTTAACATTCATTCAGATAAGTACACTATTTGGCCCGAGGACATCTATAGATTCTGGGGGCTTCCACAACCTGCAGTGCCAGAGCCAGCATCGGCCCTTGATCCTTATAGCGAGCCTATCTTTCAGTGGGAGCCGCAGGAGCTCGCAAACCAGTGGAACCCTCAGGATCCACCTCAGTACCCAAGAGAGGGATACTTTGATCCATGGCCATAGACCAACTTAGGAAAAATCTTAAGCTTGGGGGAGTACGTATTTCTCACCGACATTACATTCATGTTCACACATTCATTCCAGTTGTCGGTGTTCATACTTCTTCATTGTACTATCCATACTAGTTTATTTTTCTCGCTTTCCTCTTGTGTGTTTGAAATTTTTAGAAAACCCAAAAATATTTCCCGTTTCTTTTTGTATTTTTTTTCTTGTTGGCTTCTTAGTAGTTTGTAGTATTAAAAGAAAATCCAAAAAGATTTCTCGTTCTTTTTTTGTTGGTTGGGAGCTTTCCTGTGTAAATAGTTTTACTCGTTCCTGTTTTGCTCTCTTTAGAAAAAAACTCCAAAAATATTTCAGTTTGTTTCTTTGAAACTCTTTTCTTTTCTTTTGGGGTCGAGATGAGAAGACCACGCTGAAAATTATGATTGGTTCTCATATGCATTATCGTTGATCTAACAAAGAGCCCATATTACCTTGTCTTCTCCTTTGAATAAATGTTCGCAGATTCCAGTTTAGTCCAATGCACGTGCACTATTATTATTATTCACATCGTTCGGTCATGCAAGTGAAAGGAAATAATGACGATATATGATGAAATGATTGAGATGGAGAAAAGCTGGTATGAACTCGACCTATCTTGTTTTTGTAAATATGATTAGCTTGTCATTCCTGATTCAGCCTATTATGAATGAAACATGCTTGCAATTACAATTAGAGATTATAGTTACTCATGAAGGAAATATGCCCTAGAGGCAATAATAAAGATGTTATTTATATTTTCTTATATCATGATAAATGTCTTTTATTCATGCTAGAATTGTATTAACCGGAAACTTAGTACATGTGTGAATACATAGACAAAATAGTATGTCCCTAGTATGCCTCTACTAGACTAGCTTATTGATCAAAGATGGTTATGTTTCTTGGCCATAGACATCAGTTGTCATTTGATCAATGAGATCACATCATTAGGAGAATAATGTGATGGACAAGACCCATCCGTTAGCTTAGCACTATGATCGTTTAGTTTTACTGCTATTGCTTTATTCACGACTTATACATGTTCCTATGACTATGAGATTATGCAACTCCCGAATACCGGAGGAACACCTTGTGTGCTATCAAATGTCACAACGTAAATGGGTGATTATAAAGATGCTCTACAGGTGTCTCCGAAGGTGTTCATGGTGTTGACATAGATCAAGAATAGGATTTGTCACTCTGAGTGTCGGAGAGGTATCTCTGGGCCCTCTCGGTAATACACATCATAATAAGCCTTGCAAGCAAATGACTAATGAGTTAGTCAGGGGATGATGTATTACGGAACGAGTAAAGAGACTTGCCGGTAACGAGATTGAACTAGGTATTGAGATACCGACGATCGAATCTCGGGCAAGTAACATACCAATGACAAAAGGAACAACGTATGTTGTTATGCGGTTTGACCGATAAAGATCTTCGTAGAATATGTAGGAGCCAATATGAGCATCCAGGTTCCACTATTGGTTATTGACCAGAGATGAGTCTCGGTCATGTCTATATAGTTCTCGAACCCGTAGGGTCCGCACGCTTAACGTTTGATGACGATCGGTATTATGAGTTTATGAGTTTTGATATACCGAAGGAAGTTCGGAGTCCCGGATGAGATCACGGACATGACGAGGAGTCTCGGAAGCTCTACGTTCACATACTATGCGTGTAAGCCAGTTTTGCACACGCAGAATACTCGGGTTAAACTTGACGAGCCTAGCATATGCAAATATGGCATCGGAACACTGGAGACCAAAAGGTCGAGCGTGAATCATATAGTAGATATGATCAACATAAGATGTTCACCATTGAAAACTACTCCATCTCACGTGATGATCGGACATGGTTTAGTTGATTTGGATCACGTGACCATTTAGATGACCAGAGGGATATCTATCTAAGTGGGAGTTCTTTAAGTTATATGGTTATTTGAACTTTAATTTATCATGAACTTAGTCCTGATAGTTTTTACATATATATGTTGTTGTAGATCAATGGCTCGTGCTACCGTTCCTTTGAATTTTAATGCATTCCTAGAGAAAGCTAAGTTGAAAGATGATGGTAGCAATTACACGGACTGGGTCCGTAACTTGAGGATTATCCTCATTGCTGCATAGAAGAATTATGTCCTTGAAGCACCGCTAGGTGACAAGCCCCCTCCCGCTAATGTAGACGCTTTGAATGTCTAGCAGACGAGGTCTGATGACTACACGATAGTTCAGCGTGCCATGCTTGACGGCTTAGAACCGGGACTTTAACGATGTTTTGAACGTCATGGACCATATGAGATGTTCCAGGAGTTGAAGTTAATATTTCAACCAAATGCCCGGATTGAGAAATATGAGATTTCCAATAAGTTCTATAGCTGTAAGATGGAGGAGAATAGTTCTATCAGTGAACACTTGCTCAGAATGTCTGGGTACTACAATCACATGACTCAACTTGGTTGCAAGGTTGATGAAGATAGTGCTATTGATACAGTTCTTCAATCACTGCCACCAAGCTATAAAGGCTTCGTGATGAACTATAATATGCAAGGGATGCAAAAGACAATTCCCGAGCTCTTCACTATGCTCAAGGCTGCGGAGGTAGAAATCAAAAAGGAGCATCAAGTGTTGATGGTTAACAAGACCACTAGTTTCAAGAAAAAAGGCAAGGGAAAGAAGGGGAACTTCAAGAAGAATAGCAAGACAGTTGCTACTCCCATGAAGAAACCCAAGTCTGGAGCCAAGCCTGAAACTGAGTGCTTCTACTGCAAAGGGACTGGACACTGGAAGCGGAACTACCCCAAGTATTTGCGGATAAGAAGGATGGCAAGGTGAACAAAGGTATATGTGATATACATGTTGTTGATGTGTACCTTACTAATGCTCGTAGTAGTACCTGGGTATTTGATACCGGTTCGGTTGCTAATATTTGTAACTCGAAATAGGGACTACAGATTAAATGAAGATTGGCTAAGGGCGATGTGACGATGCTCGTGGGAAATGGTTCCAAAGTCGATGTGATAGCCGTTGGCACGCTACCTCTACATCTACCTTTGGGATTAGTTTTAGACCTGAATAATTGTTATTTGGTGCCAGCGTTAAGCATGAACATTATATCTAGATCTTGTTTGTTGCGAGACGGTTATTCATTTAAATCTGAGAATAATGGTTGTTCTATTTTTACGAATAATATCTTTTATGGTCATGCACCTTGAAGAGTGGTCTATTCTTGTTGGAGCTCGATTGTAGTGATACACATATTCATAATATTGAAGCCAAAAGACGCAAAGTTAATAATGATAGTGCAACTTATTTGTGTCACTGCCGTTTAGGTCATATTGGTGTAAAGCGCATGAAGAAACTCCATAGTGATGGACTTTTGGAATCACTTGATTATGAATCACTTGGTGCTTACGAACCATGCCTCATGGGCAAGATGACTAAAACTCCGTTCTCCGGAACAATGGAGCGAGCAATAGATTTGTTGGAAATCATACATACTGATGTGTGCGGACCAATGAGTGTTGAAGCTCGTGGCGGGTATGACCTTCACTGATGATTTAAGCAGATATGGGTATATCTACTTGATGAAGCACAAGTCTGGAACATTTGAAAAGTTCAAAGAATTTCAGAGTGAAGTAGAGAATCATCGTAACAAGAAAATAAAGTTTCTACGATCTGATCGTGGAGGCGAATATTTGAGTTACGAGTTTGGTCTTCATTTGAAACAATGTGGAATAGTTTCACAACTCACGTCACCCGAAACACCACAGCGTAATGGTGTGTCTGAATGTCATAACCGTACTTTATTAGATATGGTGCAGTCTACGATGTCTCTTATCGATTTACCACTATAGTTTTGGGGTTATGCTTTAGAGACAGCTGCATTCACGTTAAATAGGGCACCATCTAAATCCATTGAGACGACGCCTTATGAATTGTGGTTTGGCAAGAAACCAAAGTTATCGTTTCTTAAAGATTGGGGTTGCGATGCTTATGTGAAAAAGCTTCAACCTGATAAGCTCGAACCTAAGTCAGAGAAATGTGTCTTCATAGGATACCCAAAGGATATTGTTGGGTACACCTTCTATCACAGATCCAAAGGCAAGATATTCGTTGCTAAGAATGGATCTGTCGTGGTTCTAAGTCTGACAGTAAGGGTAGGGGGTACGAATGGAGAGGCAAGGCCCTAGCTATGGTGATGTTGTACACAAGGTGTTTGCGAGTTCAGGCCCTTCTCGGAGGAAGCAATAGCCCTACGTCTCGGTGCCCGGAGGCTTGGTCGACTGGTATGTGTATATGTGTGTTACAGAGGTGCGAACCCTTGTTCTGGAGGAGGGGGTGGCTTATATAGTGCGCCAGGACCCCAGCCATGCTCCACGTTACCAAGGGTTCAATGTACATTAAGGTGGGCGTTACTGATAACGCCCGCAGTAAAGAGTAATTAAGGTGTTTAGTACGGTGAGTAAATACCAGACAGTTGCTGTCTCAAGCGATGCTTGACCTTCGGGGGTCGAGTGCCTTGGATTGGCCGAGTGGGGTTGAGTCGTCTTGCGGATGAGGCTCAGTCGAGTGGAGTGTCTTCTTGGACCGTCTCAGTCGACTGTCTCCATTGTCATAAGTTTTGTCTTTTGATCTTCTAGGGTAGTGACCTTGGGTGGGGTACCTTGGTCGGACCTGTGACCCTACCCTAGGTCTGTAACCTCGTCAGTAGCCCTCGAATGGATTGAGGCTTGAGCAAGAGAGTGCTGAGGGAAGCTCCGGTTCTGGCTCGACGTCCCTGGGGTAGATTGCTTCGGAGCTTGTATCTTGGGCAATCTTCCTCAGTCGTGTCTTGGTCGCCTTGATCGATTCTAGATCCGCCGAGTGAGTTAGTTGCTTCTTGCGTCGACTGGACTTTGTGCTAAGCGTCGGGCGCCGTTAGCGCGTGCCGTTTTCGACGGGATTGGTTGCCCTTCGGTCGCCGGATTCGGCGGGGTTTTCAAAATTTGGGGAAGCGTGCGGGGCGGGATGTGCCGCAGCAATCGGAGGGACGCGCTTGAGACGCCTCGATCCTCGCGCCACCTTTTTCGCCACGTATCGCGCCAGCGCCTGTTACGGGATTTGATAATATTACTCGGGGCCACCGGTCAGCCACTCGACCGGGCTGCTATAAGAGCGCGCCGAGCCCGTAGCGGGGGCATTGTGCGCCCAATCTTTCTCCTTCCGCCTCTGCTTCTTCGCTGCGCCCCTGCTTCTTCTCGCCTCTCTCCACAGCGACCGCCGGTGCGCAAGCCATGGGCAAGGACAAGACCACTGCGATGGAGCGCTCGAAGAAGGCGGCGTCGGGGAAGGGGAGGCGATCCGGCCGGAGTGGATCGTCGTCGAGGTCCGGACTCCCCGCTGGCTGGATCCAGGGGGATTCGATCCGGTCCACCGTCGTGGCGGAGGATCTGGAGGAGCTGGAGGAGGAAGGGTTGATCGCCCGCGGTTCCTGGCGGGCGCCGGGGGGAGAACTCGAGCCCCGACCGCGGGAGGGCGAATGCGTCCTCCACGCGACCCACGTCGACCGAGGTTTTTCCATGCCCCCGCACCCTTTCTTCCGCGCGTTCTTGATTTTCTTCGGTGCCCAGTTGCACTACTTCACGCCCAACTCCCTCGACTTCCTTTCTGCCTTTGTTTCCAAGTGCGAGAACTTCCTCGGTTGCCGGCCGCACTGGGGTTTGTTCAAACACATTTTCACCTGCCGCTCGCAAACTGTCAAGAGGGTGAATCCGAGTGACGGTAAGACGCACGTCCTCCAAGCGTGCGGCGGGCTCGGGATCCAGCTTAGGAATAGGAGCGCCTTTCCCTCCATAATCTTTCTGGAGTCGATTCGGGGCTGGCAGTCGACCTGGTTTTATTACAAGGACAGTCTGACTCCGGGTCAGTCGACTGGTCTTCCTCCGTTCACTCTAGGTCGAGCCAGCCCACCTCCTTCGATGATAGTGGGTAAGGCCGAGAGGGCCGAAGTGGACATGTTGGTGGAGCAGGTCGTCCAGTTAGTCCGCGAGGGGGTAACGGGGATGGATCTGTTTGAGGTGTACCTCACGCAGAGGATCCAGCCGCTCCAAGCTCGGGACCACCCGATGTGGTTGTATTCTGGTACCGACGACTCGTCGCGAGTCCACCCGGAGGCGGCCGACCCGAAGTACGTGGTGCAGTGCTTGAAGTGCATCACGGGGAACAAAGACAATCCCAGGGGATCTGGGAGGGTCATCCCATTCGACGCTGACCATCCTCCTGACAAGGTTAGTCTCCTGCTTCCGAGTGACGTTTCTGTCGTCTGGCTTGCGATTTGTATTGATGGATCTGACTGATATTTGGTCACACTTCTCTCTTTGCAGATCTACACCGAGATGTACTCGCTGCCCAACGGGGACTTGGTCCAGGACGGTGAGGAGGGCATGCGCGACGCCGCCGAGTGGAAGTCGGAGGAGGAGAGCGAGGACTACAGCAGCGGGGAGGAGGTCGAGTCACCTCCCCGTGATGAGCGTCAATCCAAGGAGAAGCACGACCCAGGGGCCGCACGCCTTCGGGCGGGTCCCTCGGGCTCTCGGACGCGCAAGCGCACTCGGACAGCTACTCCTGACCCTTCTGAGAAGGCGCCCAAGCAGCCCAAGGTCACCACTACCAAGCCTCGGAAGGCCTTGCCCAGGATCAAGGTGGATGTGCCCATCGCCTCCACGTAACTGTCGCTTGGTCTTGTCCCTTTCTGCTTTTTGGAGGTCCACCGTATCTCCTGTCGACTCATCTTTGAGTGAACCTTCCAGCGCCGCGGCTTCCACGACCTCGATGGACATCGACCGGGGCCGAGACGACGAGGAGACCGCGGACGCCGCGACATCACGCGCAGGTGCGGGTTCTATGGATTGTGTCTTGTTTCCTTTCGCCGGTTGTGGGTGACGGCCGACTGAACTTTGCTTGCTGCTTGACTCAATGTGTCGCGCCTCGTCATAGAGCTTCCGGATGACGATGATGATGAGGAGCGGTTGGGAGGGGACCGACGACGCACAGGGAAAAAGGGCCGGAAGACGCCTTCTGGCTCGGAGGCGCAGCAACAGGAAGATGCGGCCCGAGCCACGGTCTCCTTCGCCGTCCCTGTGTCGACCGTGCGTCTGGCTTTGACAGCCGTCGACCCATCGCCTGCTTCAGTCGTCGACCCAGCGTCTACTCCGGCCGTCGACCCAGCGCCAGCTCCTGTCGTAGACCCAGCGCTCGTACCTGCCGTCAACCCCACGCCAGCCACTTCGTCTGTTCTCTTCTCCTCCTACCGCCTCCCGGAGGATCCTGTGGGGGCGGCTCAAGAAGTCGTTCGCCAGGCGGGGTGATGATGGAGAGGACGAAGGCGACGTACGAGGCCAGCATGGCAGCTTATGATGCCAGTTCTGCTCTTCGGGCCAACGTCCAGGTTCGTTATCTTTACTGAAGTAGTCTTTGGCTTTGAGAGAATCTGTTGTTTTGTTCGTGAGATACCACACCCACTGGGTGAATCCTTGGAGTGCTTTCCCCTCTGTTTTTTTGAGCTCGAGCCGGACTGATCTTGGCCGAGTGAAACCAGTGGGGGCACGCTCAGTGCACCCACTGGGTGTAGTCCCCGAGACCGTGGTCGACTGCTGGCGGTCGTCCATGGTCTTACTATAGAACTTTTCTTCCTTGCTGTTTTTTTGAACTCGAGCCGGACTGATCTCGGCCGAGTGAAACCAGTGGGGGCACGCTCAGTGCACCCACTAGGTGTAGTCCCCGAGGCTGCGGTTGAGTATTTTGACTCGACTGTAGTCTTAGAATCTTCCTTTGTCGTGTTGATGTAGAAATCTTGCGAGTTTGGGGCCAAGTTTGCGGACCTTGAGAAGAAGCAAATCTAGCTTAACCTCGACTTGCAGTTGGCTCGGGACCACCTGAAGAAGACGCAGGATGATGCGGCTGGTAACTAACCCTAACCTTTTGTCGACTGACTTTTGATAGATATGCCTTGTGTTCCTTCATGTTCATCTGTCCAGTGGCGGCTTTGGTAGGTCAACTGAAGGCGGCCTTGGAGCAGAAGGATCTCGACCTGGCGGCGGCGCAGCAGGCGACTCAAGAGAAGGCGGAACTGGCGGCGCAGAAGTTGGCTTCTGTGGGTGTGCTCGAGGCGGAGGTCATCAAGCTGAGAAGCTCGCTCGACGCAGCCAATCAAGAGGTGACTCAGCTGAAGAACTCCAAGGCTGTCTTGAACGACAAGTACGAGGCTCTTTTTCGGAATAGGCTTGATCTTGAGGCATATCTGGGCGACATCACCAAGAAATGGTACCTCGTGCTCGAAGGTATGTCTCCTTCGGCCCGGTTTAGGCTGGATCGGTCGACCCACATCGTGTTTGCTGACTTGACTTGCTATTTTCGACGCAGAGTTTTGTCTTAACTTTGAAGAGGAGACTGGACGGGTCGAGCCCGGCTTGGACCCAACCAACTCCATCGTGAAGGATGAGGTAGCCATGAACATACTGAGGCTGGAGTCCCGCCTCACTGCGGCCACGGATTATCTGGGACGGCTGAAGGCGGTGATGGCCCGAATTGACACCGCGCTCTGGAGGGGGTCGTGCAGGAGAACGACCTCGAGTCCCTGATGACTCGACTCAACGAGATCCCCAACCGAGTGCAGGAGTGGAAGAAGTCGGCAGCCCGGGGAGGGGCCGACGTGGCGCTGTCCTTGGTCCGTGTGCACTGCAAAGAGGTGAAGGAGAGGAGGCTCGCGGCGCTTAAGGTTGCCAATACGAAGGAGCTCCAATTCCAGTCGTTTATGGAGACCTTTCTGGAAGCCGCCACTCGCATCGCCGACGGGATCGACCTGGACGAGTTTGTCGCGCCTGCAAGCCCGCCTCCTCCTGAGGAATGACTTTGATACTTTAATCTCATTTGCCGCCGAATGCCGCGTGGACTTGTAATCGTTAAACTCTGGTGGACTTGTGGCCCAAGTACTTTTGCCCGAATCTTGCGGGGCTTTTATCTGATTTTGATCTTTCGGCTTGCTGCTCTTGTTTGATTGCTTGAATCTTTGAGTCGACGTCTGCAACCAAGCCTCCGAGTGAGAGGGTTGCTCTTCACTCGGAGTAGATGTTTATAACTTAGGCGATTCCAAGCTACGTTGTATTTGTGGCAGAGCTCGGAAGACAGAGCCACTTTATACTTGTAACGTAGCTCGGAGGACCGCAGCTAAGCCCCCGAGTGAGAGATTTGCTCTTCACTCGGAGTAAGTGTTTGAAAGTTAGGCGAGTCACAGGGTCGCAGCTAAGCCCCCGAGTGAGAGGGTTGCTCTTCACTCGGAGTGGATATTAATAACTTAGGCGATTCCAAGCTACGTTGTATTTGCGGCGGAGCTTGGAAGGCAGAGCCACTTTATACTTGTAACGTAGCTCGGAGGACCGCAGCTAAGCCTCCAAGTGAGAGGGTTGCTCTTCACTCGAAGTGGATGTTTATAACTTAGGCGATTCCAAGCTACGTTGTATTTGTGGCGGAGCTCGGAAGGCAGAGCCACTTTATACTTGTAACGTAGCTTGGAGGACCGCAGCTAAGCCCCCGAGTGAGAGGGTTTCTCTTCACTCGGAGTAAGTGTTTGAAACTTAGGCGAGTC
>LR738715.1:179138455-179196233 GCA_902687465.1 Secale cereale | reverse complement strand
CTTAGGCGAGTCACGGGGTCGCAGCTAAGCCCCCGAGTGAGAGGGTTGCTCTTCACTCGGAGAGGATGTTTATAACTTAGGTGATTCCAAGCTACATTGTATTTGTGGCGGAGCTCGGAAGGCAGAGCCACTTTATACTTGTAACGTAGCTCGAAGAACCGCAGCTAAGCCCCCCGAGTGAGAGGGTTGCTCTTCACTCGGAGTGGATGTTTGTAACTTAGGCAGTTCCAAGCTACGTTGTATTTGTGGCGAAGCTCAGAAGACAGAGCCACTTTATAGTTGTAACGTAGCTCGGAGGACCACAGCTAAGCACCCACTGGGGGATTTTGAAGACCAATGTTTTTAGAGGACATCAATCGTTAAAGGATCATTGCTAACTTGTCTTTGAAACAAATTGAGAAATCTTTATTACAACTCGACCGTCGAGTGTCTCAACTGTAAAAGCGGCGGAGCAGGTCCGCGTTCCACGAACGAGGTTTGTCTTTCTTCTTGACTAGGTTGTAGAGGTGGTATGCTCCGTTGTGCAGAACCTTGGTGATGATGAACGGGCCTTCCCAGGCCGGGGCGAGCTTGTGTGGACGTTTCTGATGCCCTCGAAGGACCAGGTCTCCTTCCTCGAAAGCTCGGCTTCTTACATTGCGAGCATGGAATCGACGCAGGTCCTGTTGATAGATGGTCGACCGGATCAGGGCCATCTCCCTTTCCTTTTCCAAAAGGTCGACTGCATCCTGACGAGCCTGCTCTGCCTCGGCTTCGGAGAAGAGTTCCACTCTGGGGGCGTTGTGTAATAAGTCGCTCGGCAACACAGCTTCGGCTCCATAGACCATGAAGAAAGGGGTACGGCCAGTCGACCGGTTTGGAGTTGTCCTCAGACCCCATAAGACAGATGGTAGTTCAGTTACCCAAGCCCCGGCGGCATGCTTAAGATCGCGCAAGAGCCGCGGCTTTAGGCCTTGGAGAATCAAACCATTTTCTCTTTCTGCATGTCCATTTGATTGCGGATGCGCCACGGAGGCGTAGTCGACTCGTGTTCCTTGGGAAGCGCAGAAAGCTCTGAATTCATCCGAGTCAAAGTTGGAGCCGTTGTCTGTGATGATGCTGTGGGGGACTCCATATCTAAATATTAATTCCCTGATGAAGCTGATGGCGGTGCTTGACTCGAGGTTCTTGATGGGCTTGGCCTCAATCCATTGGGTGAACTTGTCGACTGCCACCAGGAGGTGGGTGAATCCGCTTCTGCCTGTCGTGAAGGGGCCGACCATGTCCAAGCCCAAACAGCAAAGGGCCAGACTAGCGGAATGGTCTTCAGGGCGGACACTGGCTTGTGGGACATGCTGGAGTAGAACTGGCAACCTGCGCATTTGTCCATAATATCCTTGGCCATCTCGTTGGCGCGGGGCCAGTAAAATCCGGCTCGGTATGCTTTGGCCACTATAGTCCGAGAGGAGGCGTGGTGGCCGCAAGTTCCTGAGTGGATTTCATCCAAGATCAGTCGACCTTCCTCTGGATCGATGCAGCGCTGGGCAACTCCGGTGACGCTTTCTCTGTAGAGCTGACCCTGGATGACAGTGAACGCCTTGGATCGGCGGACGATCTGGCGCGCTTCTTCCTCATCTTCTGGGAGTTCTTGCCTGAGCAGATATGATATATATGGCACAGTCTAGTCTGGCGTAATCACTAGGACATCCATGATCAAGTCGGCCACAGCAGGTACTTCGACTTCAGTCGGATCTGACGCGCTGACTGGCTGCGGGGGCTCTTCCGTGAAGGGGTCTTCTTTGACAGAAGGGGTGTGTAGATGCTCTAGGAACACATTCTTGGGTATAGGCTTCCAAGTCGACCCGATTTTTGCGAGGTCATCGGCTAGCTGATTCTTGGCTCTGGGCACATGATGGAGCTCTAAGCCTTCAAACTTTTTTTCAAGCTTCCGCACTGCACTGCAATAACTGGTCATTGTCGGGCTCCTGACGTCCCATTCTTTCATCACTTGGTTCACCACCAGGTCGGAGTCGCCGTAGACCATCAGGCGACGGACGCCGAGTGAGATGGCCATACGCAACCCATACAAAAGTGCTTCGTATTCCGCCTCGTTGTTTGATGAATCAAAATGGATCTAAAGGACGTAGCTGAGCTTGTCGCCCCTGGGAGAGACCAGGACCAAGCCTACGCTGGATCCGTTCAGCATCTTGGATCCATCGAAGAACATAGTCCAATGGTCCGACTGGACTTGAGTCGGCAGCTCTTGTTCTATCCACTCGGCCACAAAATCTGCTATAGCCTGAGACTTGATGGCTTTCTTCGCTTCAAACTTGATATCTAACGGAAGAAGTTCAATCGCCCATTTTGCCACTCGACCGGTTGCGTCTCGATTGTTTAGGATCTTTGACAACGGGGCGTCGCTGACGACTGAGATTGAATGGTCCAAAAAGAAAATCCCGTACACAAGCTTTTGGTAATGTGGATACCTTTGCTTGGAGGGAGTCAAAACCTCGGATATATAATAGACCGGGCGTTGGACCTTGTATGCCTTGCCCTCTTCTTCCCGCTCGACCGTGAGTACAGTACTGACGACTTGTCCGGTGGCAGCAATATATAGTAGAAGAGGCTCTCCGCTGACTGGGGCGGCGAGCACCGTCTGGGTGGATAGCAGGGCTTTGAGCTCTTCAAACGCTGCTTCGGCTTCGGGATTCCACTCGAACTTGTCGGATTTCTTCATGAGTAGGTAGAGAGGTAGTGCCTTCTCACCAAGACGAGAAATGAATCGACTCAATGCTGCCAAGCAACCAGTAAGCTTCTGGACGTCGTGTATACGCTCGGGGCGTTTCATTCGGAGAATGGTGCTGACCTTCTCTGGGTTGGCGTCGATTCCCCGTTCGGAAATGAGAAAACTGAGCAACTTGCCGCCAGGAACTCCAAATGTACACTTTGACGGGTTGAGCTTGATATCGTAGCAACTTGCTGCCAGGACCTTTCCGTGACTTGACCACAATGTCATCCATGTATGCCTCGACGTTCCGACTAATTTGCTTTATCAAGCACTTCTGGATCATGCGCATGAAGGTAGCGCCAGCATTTTTGAGGCCGAAAGGCATGGTGACATAACAAAAACACCCGAAGGGGGTGATGAAAGCTGTCTTGATTTCATCGGGCCCGAACAAACAGATCTGATGGTACCCGGAATACGCGTCCAGAAAGGACAAACATTCACATCCCGCAGTCGAGTCGACTATCTGATCGATGCGGGGAAGAGGAAAATGATCTTTCGGGCAGGCCCGATTGATGTGCTTGAAATCGATGCACATGCAGAGAGACTTGTCCTTCTTGGGGACCATGACGACGTTGGCGAGCCACTCGGAGTGGTATATCTCGCGGATAAACTCTGCTACCAGGAGTCGAGCCACTTCTTCGCCAATTGCCTTTCGCTTCTCCGCAGCGGATCGACGGAGATGTTCCTTCGCAGGTTTCACTTTAGGGTCGACTCGCAAATGGTGCTCAGCCAGTCCCCTGGGTACACCCGGCATGTCCGATGGTTTCCATGCAAAGATGTCCCAGTTCTCACGGAGGAACTGGACGAGCGCTTCTTCCTATTTGCTGTCGAGTGTAGTGGAGATGTGGGTGGGTGCTGCATTGGGATCGGTGGGGTGGATGTGCACAGGTTTCGTGTCCCCGGCCGACTTGAAAGCTGACTCGGAAGCTGGCTTCTTCGCCCTTAGCAGGTCACTCGGATCCACACTCTTTTGGTACTCCTCCATCTCTACTGCTGCCATTTGCTCGTCGGCAATCTTCGAGCCTTTCTGGAAGCATTCTTCCGCTTTTTGACGGTTCCCAGTGACGGTTATAACGCCATTGGGTCCCGGCATCTTCAGCTTGAGGTAGACGTAACATGGTCAAGCCATGAACCTGGCGTAGGCGGGCCTACCCAGGATGGTGTGATAGGCGTTGTTGAAGTCCACCACTTCGAACGTCAGCTTCTCTTTGCGGTAGTTCTTCGACTCACCAAAGACTACGTCGAGTGAGATCTGGCCAAGTGAGTCGGCTTTCGTCCCGGGGATTACCCCGTGGAACCTCATGTTACTTTCTCTCAGCTTGGACATCGGAATGCCCATATCCCGGAGGGTTGCTGCATACAAGATATTCAAGCCACTGCCCCCATCCATCAGAACTCTGGTCAGGCATGTGCCTTCGATAACTGGGTTGACCACCAGTGCCTGCCGCCCGGGGGTGGCAATGTGCGCTGGGCGATCAGACTGGTCGAATGTGATGGGGGTCTTTGACCATTTCAAAAACATGGGGGTCACCGGGGCAACCATGTTTACTTCTCTGTTGATGATTTTCAGTCGACTTTTTCTCTCGACGTCTGCGAAAATCACCAAAGTGGAGTTGATCCGGGGGTATCCTCCGTCCCCTTCCTTATCTTTGGACTCTTCTGATTCCTTTTCTTTCTCAGTCGACTGATCTTTTTGGAAGCTCTGGATCAGGAGCCGACACTGTCGAGTGGTGTGCTTGGGATACACCAAGTTTCCCTCTTCGTCTTTCTTCGTGTGTATGGGGCACGGCTGGTCGAGCATATCATCCCCAGCCTGACCCTTTCCTTTCTAGGGGGCCCAGGAGCCTTTTGGTTTCCCTTTGCCCTTTCCTTGATTGACCACCGCAGCCTCTCCCTGAGCGGCTGGCTCGGCCTTGCGCTTGTTCTTCCGATTGGAATTCTGGTCGTCCTGCCCAACTGGTTTCTTGCCGCTGCGGAGCCGATCGGCCTCCTCACCGTTGGTGTACCGACTGGCAATCTCCATCATCCGTGACAGGGACATGTCGCCTGTTCGACCAAACTTCAGATTCAACTCTCGGTTACGCACGCCTTCCTTGAAAGCGCACACCGCCTGGTGCTCAGACACGTTCTCCACCGTGTGATGCAAGGTGGTCCATCGCTGAATGTAGTCCCTCAAAGTTTCACTCGGCTTCTGCGCGCAGTGGTCCATCGCTGAATGTAGTCCCTCAAAGTTTCACTCGGCTTCATGGCCACGTCGTCGTTGCCGCCTCCGATCTGCACGGCCACTCGGTAGTCTTCCAGCCAAGTGTCCGGCTTCGACTCACCGGTGAACTTCCTGACTCCCGCCGCCAACCTAAAGTTTGGCGGGATCTCCGCGGCTCTGATAGCACTACAGAAACATTCAGGCTGTGACACCCCGAGACCGGTGCGCCAGGTGTCAGCCAGTTATTCGTTGTCAGTGCCATGTCATCTGCTTGCGTGTTGCATCTTGCCATGTCATCTTGTGTGTTGCATCAGCATGTTTTTCAAAACTTGCATCCGTCCGACTCTCCTCATCCTTTCCGTTGTCCGTTCTGAGCCCAGACACACTTGCACGCGCCCGCGGTGCCTCCAAATATTTATTTAGTGAGTGGCCAAAAAACATTCTCGGAATAGGTTGAAACTTGGCGTGTGGTATTATTATAGTGTAGACGGGCCGCCTGCCAAATTTCATCGCATTCGGAGCTCGTTTGATAGCCCAATGGATATTTATAGCGGCACTAGTCGCCGGTTATTTCGTCGGACGTTTTCGGTCTCCGAAAACCCCCGCGGGCCTCTCTCCCTCTCCTCTCACCTCAGCCCAACTACTCTACACAGCCCACTAGGCCCATCCTACCTCACCTCGCGATCGGATCCGTCGGATCGCGATCGGAGGGCTCTAAAACCCCTCCAAACTCCAAACCCTTCCCTTCATCTAGGTCGTTCAATTGTGATCTCGTGGACGAAAACCTCTCCTCTTTTGGACAACCCTAGCTCCTTGTGCCTATATAATCGTCCACCCCCTCCAATTTTTGCGTCCAAAACCCTAGTGTTTCCACCGCTGCCGCGCGGTGCTTCCACCGTTGCCGCTCCGTGTTTCCACCGTTGCCACTCCGTGCTTCCTCCGCCGCCCAGCCGTGCTTCCACCACCGCCGCGCTGCGCTTCCACCAGCCGCCGCCCGTGCTTCCATCCGCCGCCGCGTGGGCCCGCTCGGCCCGAAGCCAGCCCGCGACTGGGCCTGACAAGTTGGTATCAGAGCCTCGACCGACCATAGGAGCCCCCTTGATTGATCGTAGTCTGGCCGTTGTTGAGTCTAGCAGAAAACTTTTTCTGAGTCTAGTTATATCGGAGAGTAGGAATTCTTTTTACTCCTCAGCCCCTTCATCGCTCTGGTGAGGAATCTTGACGTAGGTGTTTTAAATTACTCCTCTTCCCCTTCAAATTTTTTTTAGGATCACGTGGTTAGTTTTTCGTTCGTTGCGTTGTTAGTTCTTTCATCTGGTGCATCTCTCGTCAAGTGGATTCAACCCTCTTCTTCTTTGCAAGTTCAACCTCAGTTCTTTTCAGCCGACGGTGTTTTCTCCGTCCGGTGTGTTCTTTCTTTTCCCACCCTCCCACCCTTTTGTTTCTTGGAGCCGGAGTCCTTAATCGAGTATCCATCCTACTCATGTGAATCCCTTGCATTCTTTACCCAGTTATTCCAACTCGTGAATTCTCGTCCAGTTCGTCATCCTGCATCTCTTTTCTTCTCCGATGAGTTCTTCTCTCGGTTGTTACTCTTCATCTCTTTTCTTTCCCGGTAAATTCAATTCTAGTTTTCGGTGTTCATCATAATCTTTTTCCTCGGCTCAATTGCTTCACTTTGCTCGTTTACCTCTCGCCATCTAATTGTTCCGGTGTTCCAAAGACATTCTCAAGAGAATTGTCTGTGTTCCAATTAATTCGAGGTTGTCACCTCATTCACGTTTTCAATTGTCCCGGTGCATCTTCTCCTTTCAATCCATTTCAACGGTGTTTTCTCTTCGGTGGGCTCATAACCCACAGGTTTTTCCCAGGATCTTACCTGACTCTTCTAATATTTCCCGGAGTGTTTCAAATTCTTTTCAAGTGTGACATAAGTATGGATTCCATCAGTCATATGTCTTCTCCAAGATTATTTTCAAATTCTATTCATCATTGGTCCGACCTTCTTCATCCGGAGTATGTCATGAATTCTTTTCTTTGTGTTCCTCCGAAGGCCATCATTTCAGAAGATTTCTCGTTCTCAGTTTTCAACTTCGTCCTACAAATATTCTTCACCGATGCCTCTTCGTTCGTCTCACTTTTCTTCCGGTGCTTGCTAAAGTATTCTTTAATCAGTTCGCAATCTATTCGTTCTCGTCATTCTAAATTCCCCAAGTGCTTTATTATTTCCGGTGATTCATCGTCTTCACTTGATTCATTTTCTTACGGTGGCTTGTCCTCTTGCATCATTCAATTTCAATTCCTTATGGTGGTCATTCTCGTTCTTCACTCGATTTTAATTCTTACCGGTGGTTAGTTCCTTTTTTCTTCACTCGGCCTTAATTCTGTACGGTGGTTCGCTCAACAGTTTTTCCGGTGCTATCATATCTATTCATTCGTTCATTCCAATCCTACCGGTGGTTCAGGTAGATTTTCGCAAGTTCGCGATATATCCTTCTTTAATCAATTTCATCGAGAATAAGTAGTATGCGAATCCATTGCTTCTCATCAATTTAATTGATGGAGGATAAGCATGACATAATTCTTATTCTTCTCATCGAGTTGATTAATTCCTTCCTTCGGAATTTATTCTCCTTGAATAAATTCTAGTTCCAAGTCCTTTCATCTTGTTTTTCCGAAGTTCAAATTTTCTCGGCCTTCTCGTAGGACTCTCGTCTAAATCATTGCAAGGCTTTAATCTTATTCTTTTCATCCGTCATTTCTATATCATCATCCTTTTGTTACCGGAGTTCTTTGTGGAGGTTCATCGCAATTCAATTTATTCTTCAAATGTTCATCAAGATTCTTCTGGAGCAGCTCAAGCATTCTTATTCTTTTGCCTCTCGGGTGCAAATAATTCTCTGTATTCTTTTGAAGTGGAGTTTTGCAATTCTTTATTCTCAGATAATCCTTCCTTTCATTGCGGCGGTAATTCACCTCAAGTCTTGAGATGTTTAAATAAGTCCACAACAAGCTTATTCTTTTGTTGTTGATTTTCTCAACAACTCCGTTCAAGTCTTTCTCTTGAAGATGTTCTTTCAATCCATTCGTGATGGAAGTTGTCATCTTCTTCCCCTTCTTCTCATTCCATTCTTTCCATTCTTCCGGAGGCATTGTGTTGTTACTCTCGTCGAGTATCATTCCATCTTCTCAAGTTCTTGTCCTATTCCATTCATGTTCAACCGGTGTGCTATTTCTTTTGGTCTTAACCGGAGTGCTGCCCGAATTCCTTTGTGGAGAGTCCTTTCTATCTCTTATCAACCGGAGTGGTTTCGAATTCACTCTTGTTCCTTCAACTCGTACTTCATATCATTATCCTCTTGGTTCTCGTCTTACGCCTTGTTGCACATTTTACCGGAGCTTTCAATCTCGTTCAACTCCGTTGTATCCTTTCTTTCCGTTGTTCAACTCTCAAGGTTCTTTGGTTTTGCTCTTTTGTCCTCGAAGAACTTTGTTCTTCCTTTTTCCCTCCCGTCTCGTTCCTAAGATCTCGGGACGAGATCTCTTGTTAGTAGAGGAGTGTTGTGACACCCCGAGACCGGTGCGCAAGGTGTCAGCCAGTTATTCGTTGTCAGTGCCATGTCATCTGCTTGCGTGTTGCATCTTGCCATGTCATCTTGTGTGTTGCATCAGCATGTTTTTCAAAACTTGCATCCGTCCGAGTCTCCTCGTCCTTTCCGTTGTCCGTTCTGAGCCCAGACACACTTGCACGCGCCCGCGGTGCCTCCGAATATTTATTTAGTGAGTGGCCGAAAAACGTTCTCGGAATGAGTTGAAACTTGGCGTGTGGCCTTATTATAGTGTAGACAGGCCGCCTGCCAAATTTCATCGCATTCGGAGCTCGTTTGATAGCCCAACGGATATTTATAGCGGCACTAGTCGCCGCTTATTTCGTCGGACGTTTTCGATCTCCGAAAACCCCCGCGGGCCTCTCTCCCTCTCCTCTCACGTCAGCCCAACTACTCTACACAGCCCACTAGGCCCATCCTACCTCACCTCGCGATCGGATCCGTCGGATCATGATCGGAGGGCTCTAAAACCCCTCCAAACTCCAAACCCTTCCCTTCATCTAGGCCGTTCAATTGTGATCTCGTGGCCGAAAACCTCTCCTCTTTTGGACAACCCTAGCTCCTTGTGCCTATATAATCGTCCACCCCCTCCAATTTTTGCGTCCAAAACCCTAGTGTTTCCACCTCTGCCGCGCGGTGCTTCCACCGTGGCGGCTTCGTGTTTCCACCGTTGCCACTCCGTGCTTCCTCCGCCGCCCAGCCGTGCTTCCACCACCGCCGCGCTGCGCTTCCACCAGCCGCCGCCCGTGCTTCCATCCGCCGCCGCATGGGCCCGCTCGGCCCGAAGCCAGCCCGCGACCGGGCCAGATCTCCCATGCGCCCCGCCCTCGTCTTCTTCGCCTCCGGCCCGAGGTCGCCGCCGCTAGGAGCCCGCTGCCTCCCGAGGTCGCCGCCGCCGCCACTCCTCGCCAGGCCTCTCCTCAGGCCGCCCCGCCGCCTCGGCCCCAAGCCCCTCGCCGCCGGCCGCTCCTTCCCTCGCCGGCCGCCGCGCCCTCCTGCCGGCAGGCTCAAAGGGGAGCAAGCCACCGCCGCCGCATCGTTGCTCGAGGGAGCCGCCGGTCCCAGCGCCTGAAGCCGACGGGATCGAGGATCCCCGCCGTTCCAGTGCCTCCAGATCGGGATCTCCTGGGCCGAACCCTAACGGGCCGGGAGACCCGATCCGCGACCCGCAGCGCCCTTTTGACCCAGATCCGCCCGTTTGACTAGAGGTTGCTTCGTTTTTCTCTAAGTTCCCAGTTTTTCAGTTTCTGATGCATATTTGTGAGGTGGATAACTTTTACTGTGCATGTCCGTTTTGTGTGTATGATATGTCAAAATGATCGTGGTGACTTCTACTACGTTTTGTTCCATTGTGCCATGCATGTTTGAGGTCATCTAGATGTCTTAATCTTCATGAGAAGAGTGCTACTTGCTATAAACTACTGCTATTAGTTGTTTTCATGCCATGTTTGCAATGTGATAACTTGTTGCATGTTTATCCAAATGAAGCAAATGATATGTCCACATGTTCATCATGAGATGCTCTACATGTTGGTTGCTTTAGCTTGCATGATAGATTTCATCTTGCCATGTTTATCTCCTTTGCGAAGTGCAATTGGCTGTTATGTTCTGAAACTTGTTACGAGATGCCTAGTTGAGGAGCTTGTTGCTATTGTTGTCTTTGTCCCCTTGTCACATGCCTAGTTGTTTTAGATTCTCCATGATGTGTTCTTTGATGTGGTGCATTTAACTTTCCATGATATGCCTTGTGTTGACTTAAACATGCTTGCAAACTTGCCATGATATTACTGTTGTTTTAACACTTAGTGAAATTTCACCAAGTCTGGAATCTGTAATTTCCAGATGCCATGTTTGCTTGTTGTTCTAGGCAAATCCATGATAGTTTTGGGGTGACTATTGATGATTCCTTGTTGTATATGTTGTTGGCTATCCATTCATGCTCTCACATGCTCATTTGGGTGGCTGTAGAATATTTAACTCTTGCTCCCAAGTTGCTATAAAATACTGTTGTCAGGTTTTTGTTGTCATGTTCAATATGATGTAGCTTGTTGCTATTGATCCATGCCTCCTATGGAGATGCTCCAATGGACTTGTTTGCTGTAGGATATGTCTACTTTATGGTCATGCTTCTTATCACCATGTTTCAGTGATGTAACTTATATTTATCATGCTCCAAAGTTGCTATGTGGCTGTTATTTTCAGCTTGTTGTTATATCTTATTTCATGTGTATCTTTTAGCCCGTTGCTCCGTTTGGGGTGTTCCTTATATGAAACTTGAGTGATTTTGCATGTAGAATCATAATATCATATTGTTTTCATGATTGGAGTGAGTTTGGGTGCATCTTGCACCGTTGCCATGTTGTGCTTCCTACCTTGCCATGTTATGCTTCCTGTATAGAACTGTTATGCTTCCTGTATATACTTGTTGTGCTTCCTGTATAGATTGTCATGCATCATATCTTGCATGTATTGCATCATATAGACTTGTGTTGTTATCTATGCTTCCTACCTTGCCATGTTATGCTTCCTGTATAGACTTGCTGTGCTTCCTATATAGACTTGTTTGCTTCATACTTGCTTAAGCACATTGCCATGTTTCATGTGATGTTTTCTGTGCTTCCTACCTTGCCATGTTATGCTTCCTGTTCAGCCTTGTCATGCATCATACCTTGCCATGTATTGCATCATATAAACTTGTGTGATTTCTATGCTTCCTACCTTGCCATGTTATGCTTCCTGTATATACTTGTTGTGCTTCCTGTATAGATTTTCCATGCATCATACCTTGCCATGTATTGCATCATATAAACTTGTGTGATTTCTATGCTTCCTACCTTGCCATGTTATGCTTCCTATATATACTTGTTGTGCTTCCTGTATAGATTGTCATGCATCATATCTTGCATGTATTGCATCATATAGACTTGTGTTGTTTTCTATGCTTCCTACCTTGCCATGTTATGCTTCCTGTATAGACTTGTTGTGCTTCCTATATAGACTTGTTTGCATCATACTTGCTTAAGCACATTGCCTTGTTTCCTGTGATGTTTTATGTGCTTCCTACCTTGCCATGTTTTGCTTCCTGTGTAAACTTTCTGTGCATCATAAGTAGACTTGTTTTGCATCATACTTGGTTGAGCATATTGTTATGTTCTTGAGTGGTTTGTTTACCGTATTGCTTGCTTCTTCTCGTTAGTGCTTGTTCCATTGCGTTCGTGAGGATTCGATCGTCTACCCGTGGTTCTTCTTCAAGGCTTCTTCTCCGTCTTCTTCACGGAACCGTTCTTCTTCCTTGCGGGATCTCAGGCAAGATGACCATACCCTTGGATACCTTTACTATCATTGCCATGCTTAGTGACTCGATGCTATCGTTACATGTCGCGCTACCCATCATTATTGTCAGCCTCTCCTTGTTGCCATGAAACCTCTAACCTTTGAAACCTTCCTAGCAAAACCATTGTTTGGCTATGTCACCCGCTTGCTAAGCCCCTCTTATAGCGTTGTTAGTTGCAAGTAAAGATGAAGATCGTTCCAGGAGGGAACTTGTTGTTGGAATATCACAATATCTATAATTATTATTAACACACCTATATACTCGGCATGGGTGGAAGGCTTGGCCTTTTGCTCGGTGTTTTGTTCCACTCATGCCACCTTAGGCGCCGATAAACCGGCATTATGTTCCTTGATTTTGCGTTCCTTACACGATGGGTATATGGGGACCCCTTGACAGTTCGACTTTGAATAAAACTCCTCCAGCAAGGCCCAACATTGGTTTTAATTTGCTCATAATAACAACTTAATTAATTAATTAATTGCATAGGGGGTCATGTTCCCGGGTTCTTAATTCTACATAACAGGGGGGCCAGTGCTGATGGTGTTGGTCCCAAATGGGGGTTATGCGGGGCCAACACGGGGAAACTCGAGGATTGGTTTTACCTGTAGGATCGCCCATCCGGTTGTGGCCTGAGACGAGTTACGCGTGGCTACTATCAGGGTGTCGGCACGCCGGGAGGTCTTGCTGGACTTGTTTTACCATTGTCGAAATGTCTTGTGCACCGGGATGCCGAGCCTGATCGGATTTCCTTAAGATAAGGGGTGATGATATTATATTTATCACTTCAGCTAATCGTGAGAGCTTGTGATGGGCTAAGTTGGGACACCCCTTGTCGGTGTACTAAAGTAGGGGTACCTTAGTATCCCGAACTTGTGCACGGGCAGTTGCAGCGTCCCGCGGCAAGGCTTGCCAGGTGACCACCAAGGTCCTTCGTGGTTCCTTTGGAGCCATTCAAGAACAAAGTATTCAAGCCAAGAGACAAGACCCCGGCAAGAGGAGCTTGCCGGGAAGGCCAACCAAGGCATCTCAAGAAACTTGCCGCGACGCGCCACGCGTCCCGGCAAGGCCCGGTGAGCGACAAGCTCTCGGAAGCGACAAGATAGCGACCGCGGCAAGGCGCTTGCCACGGCAAGCTTCCACTCAGTACCCGCGCTCCAGCACGTCCACCCACGTGTCGCTCTAGGACCCTTCCAAGCGCACGTGGCGGAAGGCTGTGCAGCCAAGGGTACACGGTGGCAAGCGGCGATGACAAGGCTACCGTCGTGGCGGACGGTGGCGCCCCTGACGGTCACTTTTTTGCACTGTTTGGGCGACGACGACGGGCATTCAATGCCCTTGTCCCCTGCCGTCAGGGTTAGGTATAAAACACTGTACCACCTACCACTCTTTTTACACTTTTACCCTCAACTGCGTTGCCACGTGTCGGTGACCCCTTTAGCCTATAAAAGGAGGCCCATGCGCAACATAGAGGGGGGTTCGAACATTCTCACGCTCGGTCTCGTTAGCTGCTAGAGGGTACTGTAGCTCTCAACGCTCCCGAGCAAGAACACAATAAAACCAAAGCAGGAGTAGGGTTTTACGCATCTGTGCGGCCCGAACCTGGGTAAACTGCTCGTGTGCTCGCCTCGATCTACTCTTCGTGCATCCTTTGCCCCCTGTCGTACCGAAAAGGGGCTCCGTCCCCATAGGTGTTCGTGGGCGATCAGTTTCCTCGACATCTTTGCGCCGGTACTGTAGCTCTCAACGCTCCTGAGCAAGAACACAATACAAACCAAAGCAGGAGTAGGGTTTTACGCATCCGTGCGGCCCGAACCTGGGTAAACTGCTCCTGTGCTCGCCTCGATCTGCTCTTCGTGCATCCTCCGCCCCCTGCCGTACTGAAAAGGGGCTCCGTCCCCATAGGTGTTCGTGGGCGATCAGTTTCCCCGACATCTTTGGCGCGCCAGGTAGGGGGTGCGTCGAGGTTGCGTGGACCTGATCCGGCGTCCACACGAGCTAGATCTTCACCATCTTCATCAACATGCCGCCGAAGAAGAAGGCTTTGGAGGCAGCAGGTCCGTCCGCGTCAATCCCACCACCGCCGGAGCCAACGGCTGGTGGGGTAGACGCCGGCGGGAAAACGGACGTCGACAAGGGAGCTCACGGTGCCGCCAAGTCCAAGGACAAGGCTGCGCTGCCCATCGGCAGCGTAGCCGGCTCCCACGATGACCGGGCGCACTCCAAGACCTCGGCGTCCGTACATGCACCGCGCCCATCTCAGGAGGCGCGGGGCCGGCAGCGTCATGGTACTCACGGTACCATCCGCTTGCTGAACCAAGATCAAGCAGGCGGATCTCGGAACGCTCAAGGCCAGCATGCACGCCAACTTGCCGGCACGAGCAAGGCACGATCGCCGGGACGGGAAACTGCTCCTTCTAACGTAGTTAGAAGTCCGAGCATATCCCGCTCCTCGCACCGTTCGCCACCGCTACCCGCCACTCCAGCAGAAGCTCTGGCACGAGCTCAACTGCTCCTCGACTTCCCTCCAGCGGCGGACAAGGCCGACGACTGGAGGGCCACCATCCAGAGTCTCATCGCCTTCGCCAACGGCGACACCCCGCGGCAGCCGAGCACATCGCAGCCGCGGCAAGTCAGCCAGGCGCGGGCCGATGGCGACAAGACCAGAGGGGGTGCAACCACCGTGCACTCTCCGCCCCGAAGGCCAAAATCGCCGACTCGCCGGATCAACATCGACGACGACTCCACTGCGTCATCAGATCCACGAGCTCGTCGCGATCAGCGCCAAGTTCTTCAAGATCGGCAACAAGAAGACGCTCGTACTCGCATCGAGCGCCGAAGAGAAGCGCGGCATCAGTAAGACCAGCGCGCTGGGCCCACTGTCAACATGCAAGCGCCAGGGGGACCAGGTGACTTGCCATACGCGGTAGGTTGTCCTGCGTTCACTCGTGAGCTGCGGCAAGTCCAGTGGCCCAGCATGAAAAATTTCAAGCCAGACGTGCCAGAGAAGTAAGACAGCAAGACACATCTGTTGGAGTTCCTCAGCATCTACACCATCGCGGTGCAGGCTGCCGGGGGGCGAGACGACAAGATCCTTGCCAACTACTTCCCTCTGGTACTTAAACCCAACGTCAGGTCCTGGCTCATGCATTTGCCGGACAACTCCATTTCTTCTTGGGCAGATCTCTGCCATCAGTTTGTCGGCGCCTTTACAGGCGGCCACAAACCCCATGGCCAGGAGAGTGACCTTCACCTGCTCGCCCAGAAGGAAGGAGAGTCCCAGCGCAAGTTTATCCAGAGGTTCAGCCGTGTCCAATACAACATCCCAGACGTCCACCCTGTTGCGGTTATCAGCGCGTTCCACCAGAACGTGCGTAACCACAGGATGAGGGAGGAGATGGCGATGTGCAAGATCAGGGACGTCAGCGAGCTGTACGCCCTGGCCGACAAGTGTGCACGTGCTGAGGAGGGGAGGAAACTCCCGGATTCATAACATATGCCGTGAGGAGAAGGACTGCTGTGGACCCCAGATTCCACACCAGAGAGCAGCAGGACTTCTATGAGACCGTGCTGATGGATAAGAAGCCTATTGTTGCAGACACCAGGTATGTTGACTGGAAGTACATTGACAGTGAAGAGCACCGAGACTTCTTTCCCCATGTGCATGAGAGCTTCACTGCATGTGGAGTTGATGAGTTCGTGGGTCAGAAGCTGACAGATTGGAATGACGAGATGATCATGCAGTTCTACGCCACAACCCACTTCTATCCTGATGGCCAGATCACCTGGATGACTGAAGGTCAAAGGTTTTCTTCGTCTGTTGAAGAATGGGCAGAACTTCTGAATGCTCCAGTGCAGAGAGAGGACGACATTGATGTCTATGGGATTCCTAAGAAGAACCATGATTCCATGAAGAACATGTACAAGGAGATCCCCGCAGCTGATTTGGAAGGGTGGAAGCTTGGCTCAGTGTACTATCTCCAGGCAGGTCTGACCACCACAAACACTATTCTGAGGCATACCTTGATGCCCAAGTCTGGAGACCACCGCATGATTCGAGGCTATTCTATCAACATGCTGCACATTCTTGATGAGAAGGCACCTTTCAAGGTGATGGACTTAATGGTAGAGACCATTAAGAGGACTGCAGCTGACCAGAAGAGGTCGTGTGGATTTGCCCCGCAGATTCAGATGCTCATCAATGCCAAGTTTGGCACGGGCAAATTCATGTTGGATAGGAAGCACTTGCCACTGCAGCCAGAGCATGAAGATAACATTGTTGTGATGGATGAGGAGGATCCAACCTCAGTTGAAGGTCAAGCCAAAATTGAAGCTGCAAAGAAAGCCAAAGCTGATAAAGAGGCAGCAGCAGCAGCAGCTAAACCAAAGAACTTCGGAGAGCAGATTCTTGAAGCTACCCAGAGAATTGAACAACGCCTGACCAGCATTGAACAATCTCAGGAAAGCCTAGAGAGGATTGTTGAGGACAAGATCCACGCTCTGGACGTGAAGCTGACTGAGATTCAGGTGACCGTCAACAAGCTTGAGGCGGACATGGAGGAAGCAAGGCAGGAGAGAGCAGAGCTCATGCAGGATGATCTAGTCCAGGACTCTCATCGCCAGACTGCTCAGGTTCCCAGAGGATCCCGATCAGCAGCTATCCCAGTGACTGACTCCAGAGCTACCTCTTCAGCACCAGCTACAGCTCCAGCAGTTACTCCAGCTCCAGTTCCAGCATCCACTCCTCCAGCGCAGACATCAGCAGAAGTCTTCGCCGATGCCGTCATTTCTACTCCGACATCTACCCAGACGGGAGCCGCCAGCAGAGCCCACAGTGACGTTTAGCTCTATGCTTTTTCGAACTTTTTGGTAACTTGTTGCCAAAGGGGGAGAAATTGTATAGATCATAGGGCTTCGAGAGAGAGAGTGCTCTTTCATTCTTTTGCCAGTTTTCTTTGAGATACACTTGGTTCTTTTGGTCTTTCGATACTTTAAGTGTGCTTGATACTACGTTTGATGCTACCTTAATGAGTGCTTGGTCATACTATGCTTTAATGTGTGCTTAATGCTTATCATATGATATTCCTTCTTGTATGGCTATTTACTCATGTCTTGGTGTTTGGGTGCATGTTATTCATTCTTATCATTTTGTGCGCTCCACCAAGATGTATGTGACATGGAAGAGTGACCCATAATCCTAATCGATTGTGCATTTGCATTCAAACGCAAATTTCAAATAATGCACAAATTTAGGGGGAGCTCTTGTTTATCACATACTTCTCAAAGCGACGATATTATTCATTGATTATATCTATTGTCGAAGCTTTGATCTATATGTTGTCATCAATTACCAAAAAGGGGGAGATTGAAAGTGCAACTAATCCCCGGGTGGTTTTGGTAATTAATAACAACATATATATCATTGAACTAATAGTTACTTGAGAATCATTTCAGAGAAGGTCGATGATATGGGTATGGAAATGTCTGAAGAAGTGGACCCCTCAAAATGCTAAGACAAGCATTGGCAAAAGCTCAAGACTCCATTCTTGGTTTAGTGATCCAAGATCGCATTGAGTCCATAGGAAAAGCCAATACTATTAAAAGGGGATGAGGTTGTGTTGATGATCTGGTTGCTCAAGTGCTTAGTGATTTAGCTCCTTCAACTATCAGCAACTTTCACTACTAAACACACTCATAAGTAATCTCGGACAAACCGATTCTTCCAACTCAGTCCCACCGAGATGAACCACCTCAGCTATCTTCCAAACCCTAGAAATTTCGGTCAATCCGATTTTGAGTTCGGTCTCACCGAAACTGGACTGCCAACCTTCTGTAACCGTTTGTCATCATTTCGGAATATCCGAGTTGTTGATTTCGGTCCCACCGATTCTGGCAAGTTCCTACCTTTGACTCATATCGGACACACCGAGATGGTATTTTCGGTCCCACCGAAAACCCCAACGTTCACTATATTTGAACTTTCGGTCTGACCGAGTTTTCACTTCGGTCCCACCGAGATTGCTCAATTATGTGTGTAACGGTTGGATTTTGTGTGGAGGCTATATATACCCCTCCACCCCCTCTTCATTCGTGGAGAGAGCCATCAGAAAGTACTACCACTTCTACCTTACACTTTCTGAGAAGAGAACCACCTACCCTTGTGTTGAGATCAAGTTATTCCATTCCTACCATATGAAACTTGATTTCTAACCTTCCCAAGTTGCTTTCCACTCAATCCTTTCTTCCACCACAGCCATATCAGTGAGGAGAGTTGAGTGTTGGGGAGATTATCATTTGAAGCACCATTTGAAGCACAAGAGAAAGGAGTTCATCATCATCAACAACATCTATTACCTTTTGGAGGGTGGTGCCTCCTAGATTGGTTAGGTGTCGCTTGGGAGCCTCCGTCTTCGAGATGTGGAGTTGAACCAAGAAGTTTGTAAGGGCAAGGAGATCGCCTACTTCGTGAAGATCTACCCCGAGTAAGGCTAGTCCTCCGTGGGCGTAGGCCATGATGGAATAGACAAGGTTGCTTCTTCGTGGACCCTTCGTGGGTGGAGCCCTCCGTGGACTCGCGCAGCCATTACCCTCCGTGGGTTGAAGTCTCCATCAACGTGGATGTACGATAGCACCACCTATCGGAACCACGAGAAAAATCTCCGTGTCTCCAAATTGCGTTTGATCTTCTCCACCTCTCTTTACTACATGTGCAATTTACTTTCCGCTGCTTATACTCTAGAATTGCATGTGTAGGGTGATACTTGAATTGATCATAATTGTGAAACTGCCAAAAACTGTTCATGATCAAAAGGCAGAATTTTTATATTGTTAAGTAGTCTAATCACCCCCCCTCTAGACATACTTTCGATCCTACAAGTGGTATCAGAGCTTTGGTCTCCATTGTTTTGGTTTCCATTGCATTGGACTCCATAAGCTTGGTTTCACAACCTAGGAGAGTATGGCGTCTAGTGAGGGTAATTATCGTAGAGGTCCTTACTTTGATGGTACAAATTTTGCTAGTTGGAAGCATAAAATGAAAATGCATATTCTTGGTCATAACCCAGCCGCATGGGGCATTATTTGTGTTGGTATGCAAGGTGAATTCTTCGAGGAAGGAAAAGTTCCGGATCGCGAAGCTACACCGGAAGAGTTGCGGATGTTGCAAAACAATGCTCAAGCTTGTGACATTCTCTACAATGCTTTGTGTCCCGAGGAGTTCAACAAAATCAGTCGTCTTGAGAATGCTAAAGAGATTTGGGATACTTTGAATGCACGAAGGTACTGAATCTGTGAAGGAATCAAAGCTAGATATTCTTCAAGGTCAACTTGACAAGTTCAAGATGAAGGATGGTGAAGGAGTCGCTGAAATGTACTCTAGGCTTGCTCTCATTACAAATGAGATTGCCGGCTTAGGAAGCGAAGAAATGACCAACCGATTCATCATCAAGAAGATTCTAAGAGCTTTGGATGGAAAATATGACACCGTGTGCACTTTGATCCAAATGATGCCAAACTACAAGACTCTCAAGCCAACTGAAGTCATTGGAAGAATTGTTGCTCATGAGATGACACTTAAGGATAAGGAAGAGCTTCACAACAAGTCAAGTGGTGCTTACAAAGCTACAAGTGATGCTCCCACAACCTCAAGTGACAAGTTAATTTCCAATGAAGAGATAAGCCTAATGGTTAAGAACTTCAACAAGTTCTACAAGAATAGAGGCAAAGAAAGAAGCTCAAAGTCTAGATCATATGATGAAAAGAGATCTTCTAGTCGTGATCGAAACTGCTACAATTGTGGAAGACCCGGACACTTCTCAAATGAGTGTACGGCTCCCCACAAGAGAAGAGAAGAATCTCCAAGAAGAAGAGCAAGAGATGAGTCACCTCTGAGAGAGAGAAGGAGTAGAGATGATCGTTATGAACGAAGACCCTCTCGGAGAAGCAAGGATTCGGAAAGGAAAGACAAGTCATCAAGGAGCTACACAAGAAGAAGACATCAAGCTCATGTAGGTGAATGGGTCTCCAGCTCCGACTCCGACAATCAATCCGATGGAAGCTATCACTCCGACTCCGACTACAGTCAAGATGAAGGTGTTGCCGGACTTGCACTCGTATCCTCCAACTCCAACTCCTACGACTTATTTGATTCACCAAATGAGGGAATTGGAAGATGCTTCATGGCTAAAGGCCCCAAGGTAACACACCCTGAATTCATTGACTTTGATAGTGATGTGGATGACTTGCTTGGTGAAGATGAGCTCTTGCATGATAAATCTAGTGAGCTTAGTAACGATGAAAATGCTAGTAGTCTTTATAGTCGAGAAGAGTCGACTGACAATGCTATGAAGGAGATTGAGCGTCTAACTAAAGAACTAAACACTCTTAAGTTAGCTCATGAAACAACTCAAGAAGATCATAGAGAGCTTCTAAGATCTCATGAGAAGCTACGCTTCGAGAAGCTCACTCTAGAGCAAGAACATGAGTTTCTAAAAGCGATCAATGACGATCTTCGAAAGAAGAGTTCTTCATATCTTGCCAAATGACTTCTCTTGTCTAATTTCTTGCCACCTATTAAGACTAAGCATGACAAGCATAAGAAAAATTCTTCCTCTAGTAGTAACAATAACCATGTTAAATCCAATATTGTTGCTTCTAGTAGTTCTCTTGATTCCACTAACAATGTTTCAAGCTAAGTTACACTTGAGCAAGAAAATAGCTTATTGAAGGAAATCATAGAGAAAGGTGTCTACAAGAGTCTTGCCGGAAGCAAGAATTTTGAGGAAATTGTTCGCAAACAAGGAAGGCACCGGAAGAATCAAGGGATTGGTTTTGAGCGAAAGTTCAACGCCGAAGGTGTTGAGTGGGAAGAAGGTCAATACCCTACTCCACAGTTTGTTTCTCAAAAGGAGAAGTATGATCCTACTTCTTCCAATGTGGAACAAGCTCAAGATGACCTTCCACCACAAGACCACAAGCTAAAGGCCAAGGACAAGCTTAAAGAGGAGATTGATGCATTCATTGAAGCACCTCAAGCCATGGTCAAGTGGGTTCCCAAGGACACATCAAGTTCTACTTCGTCAAGCTCAACTACAACCCCAAGGATTCCCATCAAGATGATGTGGATCCCAAAGAAGAAGAACTAGAAGGTTCTTGAGGGTGACTCCGCCAACATACTTCACTCACATTCATTTTGGCAAGAACTTGTGCAATCAACGTCCACATCATGCACTAGTTCATGGAGTCACAAACCCTCTTGTTGGTAAGTCAAGGGACAAGGTAATCATTGCTTTCATGGACATCATCTTTTGTGTACTTCAATCTATGTCTACGGATATCCTTGTTTGTTCCTTGTGGGACTAACCCATGTAGGTATTGAAAGTGCCCTAATCCAAAGGATAGCTCCCAACTCTTGATGATCTACATCAACATTGAGCATCCACATCTTCAACATCTACATGAAGTCTTCTACGACAACCCAAGGTTAGTTTGACCCTTTAAAAGGGGTTCTCACATCTAGGGGGAGCTTTGCTCTAAAAATTGAGCTAAAGCATCTTCAAATGATGTGAACACATCAATGCTTTATGTAAAAGTGGTAACCCCACTTGTGCTTAAACGATGAGTATGACCTATGATCAAATGTTCTCATTTGACTCCTAAGTCAAAATACTCATATATAGATGACCTAGTCATCGACAAATTGTGTGCTAGTAGCTAGAGTTTTGGTTGTGCATGTTTGACACATGTTTCATTTGCTATCTTATTGTGTGAGCATGTTGAATGCATGATTTTATCCATTCAAGGACATCCATTTGTTGTTTTGGTTGTTTTGATTTTTCTGGCCAAATGGATGGACAAGAATGCCTAAGCACCTTCCCTAGCTATCTATGCTTTCTTGTCTCAAATTCTATTCATGCTCATATCACAACTTTGAACAAGTCATTTTCGGACCCTCCGAGTGAGGAGCACTCGGAGCCACCGATCCGTCTAAGGCTGACTTCCAAAACCTTCTAAGTCAATTTCGGTCTGACCAACTTCTCCATCTCGGTCCAACCGAAACGCTTAGACTGATCTAGGTTTCATCTCGGTGAAACTGAGTTATAAATCTCGGCGTGACCGATATGTGTAACTGCACAGCAGTTAGCCATTTCGGTGTCACCGAGTTTTTCAACTCGGTCCCACCGATAGTATGGGGATATATATACTGAAGGCAGCGCGCGATTTAATTCTTCAAACCGTTTCGCCCCCAAGTCCCCTGCTGCCATCGCCCTGGTCTTCGGATCGTCGCCGTCGTCGCCTGTGCGCCCTCGCCGCAGGTCTCCGCCGCCGTCAACGGTATTCTTCTCCGCGCCGTTGCCGCCGTAGAGGGACTCCACCAAGTTAGGGTGAGTCTCGATCCCTCTCGTGCTCCCCATCTGATTCTTGCATGATTGGTTTGCCCTGCATCTAGCCACGTTTGAGATCCTCCTTAACATCAGATCAGATCCTTTTAGTTTCGAGCGAAATTCTTAGGTTTAGGTTTCCACGGAACACATCTCGGTGAAACCGATTTTGAAAACTCGGAATGATCGATTTGGCCTCTGGCCATTGCACTGCACTTTCGGTCTAACCGAGTTGTGCAAATCGGTGTGACCGAAACTCAGTTTTAGTGAAACCCTAGTTTATCGGCTGGACCGAAACCCATTTCGGTCTGACCGAAAGTGGTGTGTAGGTTTCTGTTATACACTTCGGATTCACCGAAACTAAAAATCGGTTTGACCGAAATGCATTCTGTGAAAACTCAAAACTAAGATTTGAACTCATTTTTTTGCAAAAACCTCTGCAGTTGTGATAACTCTTCTACTCTGCCTATACCTTATCTATTCACAGGTTGTCAGCCATGTCAGATGTCAGTGACAGCCAGAACAGGTCTGAGTCACCTTTTGTAGAGATCCCTGAGGCAGATACTAGTCCTGAGGCTAGTAGTTCCAGTGATGATGGTGAGAGGAGTACCCCTAGTGGTTTGCCTCCTGCAGCCACCAGGACCAGAAAGAAGAGAAATTCTGATGATGAGGACTCTGACTTTGTTGCTGAGGAAGTAACCTCCAAGCCCAAGAGGAATGTTGTTGCCAAAGAGCACCAAGGGCAGCAGTCGAAGAAAGGCACCAGCAAGGTCAAGCAGTCAGCTGTTGCAAAGAAACTGAACTTGGAAGAGCCAGCTCCAAGTAAAGTGAAGAAAACTTCCAAGAGGAAGAGGGTAGTATATGCTGAACCTCATGTTGATGCAGCTGCTGAAGAAGAAGAAGAAGATGCACCCCAGCCTCCTCCTCAGAAGGCTAAGTTCATGGGTGATGCTATTAGGGCTCAAGCTACTTCTAAGCCCAAGAAGCCTGCTCAAGCCAAGGCAGCTCCAGCCAAGCCCAAGAGGACAACCAGGAACATTCCGGCCTCTGAGAAGAACAAAGGTGAGATGCCACCGTCTGAGTCTGATGAAGAACATGTGTTGCTGAAGCTCCGTCCAAAGTTGCCACTCCATAACGATGCTCATCCTCAAGCCGAGGATATGAAGGCAAGGAAGGACAGAGGTCTCAGGCTATGGAGACAGTCTGATCCATATGCCGTGAGGAGAAGGACTGCTGTGGACCCCAGATTCCACACCAGAGAGCAGCAGGACTTCTATGAGACCGTGCTGATGGATAAGAAGCCTATTGTTGCAGACACCAGGTATGTTGACTGGAAGTACATTGACAGTGAAGAGCACCGAGACTTCTTTCCCCATGTGCATGAGAGCTTCACTGCATGTGGAGTTGATGAGTTCGTGGGTCAGAAGCTGACATATTGGAATGACGAGATGATCATGCAGTTCTACGCCACAACCCACTTCTATCCTGATGGCAAGATCACCTGGATGACTGAAGGTCAAAGGTTTTCTTCGTCTGTTGAAGAATGGGCAGAACTTCTGAATGCTCCAGTGCAGAGAGAGGACGACATTGATGTCTATGGGATTCCTAAGAAGAACCATGATTCCATGAAGAACATGTACAAGGAGATCCCCACAGCTGATTTGGAAGGGTGGAAGCTTGGCTCAGTGTACTATCTCCAGGTAGGTCTGACCACCACAAACACTATTCCGAGGCATACCTTGATGCCCAAGTCTGGAGACCACCGCATGATTCGAGGCTATTCTATCAACATGCTGCACATTCTTGATGAGAAGGCACCTTTCAAGGTGATGGACTTAATGGTAGAGACCATTAAGAGGACTGCAGCTGACCAGAAGAGGTCGTGTGGATTTGCCCCGCAGATTCAGATGCTCATCAATGCCAAGTTTGGCACGGGCAAATTCATGTTGGATAGGAAGCACTTGCCACTGCAGCCAGAGCATGAAGATAACATTGTTGTGATGGATGAGGAGGATCCAACCTCAGTTGAAGGTCAAGCCAAAATTGAAGCTGCAAAGAAAGCCAAAGCTGATAAAGAGGCAGCAGCAGCAGCAGCTAAACCAAAGAGCTTCGGAGAGCAGATTCTTGAAGCTACCCAGAGAATTGAACAACGCCTGGCCAGCATTGAACAATCTCAGGAAAGCCTAGAGAGGATTGTTGAGGACAAGATCCACGCTCTGGACGTGAAGCTGACTGAGATTCAGGTGACCGTCAACAAGCTTGAGGCGGACATGGAGGAAGCAAGGCAGGAGAGAGCAGAGCTCATGCAGGATGATCTAGTCCAGGACTCTCATCGCCAGACTGCTCAGGTTCCCAGAGGATCCCGATCAGCAGCTATCCCAGTGACTGACTCCAGAGCTACCTCTTCAGCACCAGCTACAGCTCCAGCAGTTACTCCAGCTCCAGTTCCAGCATCCACTCCTCCAGCGCAGACATCAGCAGAAGTCTTCGCCGATGCCGTCATTTCTACTCCGACATCTACCCAGACGGGAGCCGCGAGCAGAGCCCACAGTGACGTTTAGCTCTATGCTTTTTCGAACTTTTTGGTAACTTGTTGCCAAAGGGGGAGAAATTGTATAGATCATAGGGCTTCGAGAGAGAGAGTGCTCTTTCGTTCTTTTGCCAGTTTTCTTTGAGATACACTTGGTTCTTTTGGTCTTTCGATACTTTAAGTGTGCTTGATACTACGTTTGATGCTACCTTAATGAGTGCTTGGTCATACTATGCTTTAATGTGTGCTTAATGCTTATCATATGCTATTCCTTCTTGTATGGCTATTTACTCATGTCTTGGTGTTTGGGTGCATGTTATTCATTCTTATCATTTTGTGCGCTCCACCAAGATGTATGTGACATGGAAGAGTGACCCATAATCCTAATCGATTGTGCATTTGCATTCAAACGCAAATTTCAAATAATGCACAAATTTAGGGGGAGCTCTTGTTTATCACATACTTCTCAAAGCGACGATATTATTCATTGATTATATCTATTGTCGAAGCTTTGATCTATATGTTGTCATCAATTACCAAAAAGGGGGAGATTGAAAGTGCAACTAATCCCCGGGTGGTTTTGGTAATTAATAACAACATATATATCATTGAACTAATAGTTACTTGAGAATCATTTCAGAGAAGTTCGATGATATGGGTATGGAAATGTCTGAAGAAGTGGACCCCTCAAAATGCTAAGACAAGCATTGGCAAAAGCTCAAGACTCCATTCTTGGTTTAGTGATCCAAGATCACATTGAGTCCATAGGAAAAGCCAATACTATTAAAAGGGGATGAGGTTGTGTTGATGATCTGGTTGCTCAAGTGCTTAGTGATTTAGCTCCTTCAACTACCAGCAACTTTCACTACTAAACACACTCATAAGTAATCTTGGACAAACCGATTCTTCCAACTCAGTCCCACCGAGATGAACCACCTCAGCTATCTTCCAAACCCTAGAAATTTCGGTCAATCCGATTTTGAGTTCGGTCTCACCGAAACTGGACTGCCAACCTTCTGTAACCGTTTGTCATCATTTCGGAATATCCGAGTTGTTGATTTCGGTCCCACCGATTCTGGCAAGTTCCTACCTTTGACTCATATCAGACACACCGAGATGGTATTTTCGGTCCCACCGAAAACCCCAACATTCACTATATTTGAACTTTCGGTCTGATCGAGTTTTCACTTCGGTCCCACCGAGATTGCTCAATTATGTGTGTAACGGTTGGATTTTGTGTGGAGACTATATATACCCCTCCACCCCCTCTTCATTCGTGGAGAGAGCCATCAGAAAGTACTACCACTTCTACCTTACACTTTCTGAGAAGAGAACCACCTACCCTTGTGTTGAGATCAAGTTATTCCATTCCTACCATATGAAACTTGATTTCTAACCTTCCCAAGTTGCTTTCCACTCAATCCTTTCTTCCACCACAGCCATATCAGTGAGGAGAGTTGAGTGTTGGGGAGATTATCATTTGAAGCACAAGAGCAAGGAGTTCATCATCATCAACAACATCTATTACCTTTTGGAGGGTGGTGCCTCCTAGATTGGTTAGGTGTCGCTTGGGATCCTCCGTCTTCGAGATGTGGAGTTGAACCAAGAAGTTTGTAAGGGCAAGGAGATCGCCTACTTCGTGAAGATCTACCCCGAGTAAGGCTAGTCCTCCGTGGGCGTAGGCCATGATGGAATAGACAAGGTTGCTTCTTCGTGGACCCTTCGTGGGTGGAGCCCTCCGTGGACTCGCGCAGCCGTTACCCTCCGTGGGTTGAAGTCTCCATCAACGTGGATGTACGATAGCACCACCTATCGGAACCACGAGAAAAATCTCCGTGTCTCCAAATTGCGTTTGATCTTCTCCACCTCTCTTTACTACATGTGCAATTTACTTTCCGCTGCTTATACTCTAGAATTGCATGTGTAGGGTGATACTTGAATTGATCATAATTGTGAAACTGCCAAAAACTGTTCATGATCAAAAGGCAGAATTTTTATATTGTCAAGTAGTCTAATCACCCCCCCTCTAGACATACTTTCGATCCTACACAGTGGGTGCGCGAAGTCAATGCGGCAGAACCACCTGTCGAATCGCGCAAGCTTCTGAAATGGTCCAGCACGCCTATCATCTTTGATATTGAGGACCACCCTGATCGCACAACTGCGGTCGGGTGCTTGCCGATGTTGGTTTCACCAACCATCCACAACCTCAAGGTCACAAAGATGTTAGTTGACGGTGGGGCCGGCTTGAATCTGATCTCCTCCACGGTACTCCAAAAGCTCCAGATCCCCGACAGCGAGCTCGAAGAGACCGGCACATTCCAAGGGATAAACCCGGGAAGGAGCAAGCCGAAGGGGAAGATCACGCTGCCAGTGACGTTTGGCGGGGAGCTGAACTTCAGAACTGAGAGGGTCACTTTTGACGTTGCCGATTTTCCATTGCCTTACAATGGAATACTTGGCCGTCCAGCACTCGCCAAGTTCATGGCAGCCTCTCACTATGCATACAATATGCTGAAGATGCCAGGCCCGATAAGCGTCATCTCTGTCCCTGGCGACAAGAAGGATGCTCTTATGTGCGCCGACAAGATTTACCGGGAAGCAGCAGCCGCAACAGATCGCAAGACACTTGCCGCTGAAGCTCCCGGAGGGAAGAAGACCAAGTCCGGCAAGAGCTCTGATGCCCACTCCGGCAAACGCACCTCTTTGGAGTGCTGCGCTGCCGTCGAGGACGCACCATCGAGCTCCACCGGCAAGTGTAAGAAGACGATGGCAGCTCCGCCAGAGACCAAGAAAGTGTCCGCCAAGGAGGACGGCACTGGTGGTACCTTCACCATCAGTGCCACGCTTGACCCTAAATAGGAAAGCGCGCTCGTTGCTTTCCTGCGGGCGAATGTCGACGTGTTTGCATGGTAGCCGTCTGACATCCCCGGTGTTCCCAGGAAAGTGATTGAGCACAAGCTTTCCGTCTGTCCTCACGCGCGGCCCGTCAAGCAGAAAGTTAGGAAACAAGCAGTGGAGCGCCAAGAGTTCATCGCAGAAGAAATCAAGAAGTTGGAAGCAGCAGGCCTTGTCAGAGGCGTGCTCCATCCCACGTGGTTGGCCAATCCTGTAGTCGTGCGTAAGGCAAACAGGAAATGGAGGCTTTGTATCGACTTCACCGATGTGAATAAAGCTTGTCCCAAAGACCCATTTCCCTTGCCGCGAATTGACCAGATTGCTGACTCCACGGCCGGATGTGATTTGCTTTCATTTCTTGACGCATACTCAGGATACCATCAGATCTTCATGCCAGAAGAAGATGAGGAGAAGACCGCATTCATTCCTCCATGTGGCACTTACCGCTTCATGCGCATGCCTTTCGGATTGAAGAATGCCGGTTCAACGTTTGCAAGGGTGGTCCATACAGCTTTTGAGCCACAAATTCACAGAAATGTAGAAGCATACATGGATGGCATAGTGGTCAAGAGCAAGGACAGGGCGACCCTGGTTCAAGATTTAGAGGAGACCTTTGCAAATCTGCTCAAGATCCAGCTCAAGCTCAACCCTGAGAAGTGTGTGTTCGGAGTCCCTTCCGGCAAGCTTCTCGGGTTCTTTGTGTCTCAGAGGGGGATTGAAGCTAATCCCGACAAGATCAAGGCCATCGAGCAGATCGAAGCACCGAAGCGCGTCAAGGATGTGCGAAGACTTGCCGGCTGCGTGGCTGCTCTCAGCAGGTTTATCTCTAACTCTGCTGAGCGCGCCCTGCCATTTTTCAAAATTTTGAAAAAGGCAGGTCCAATGAAATGGACTCCGGAAGCGGAGGCTGCGCTGCAAGACTTGAAGAGGTACCTGTCCTCCACTCCAATACTTGCCGCACCTAAACCAAAAGAGAAGTTGCTGCTGTACCTAGCGGCAACCAATCAAGTGGTTAGTGCTGCGTTAGTAGCGGAGAGGGAGGCAGATGATGAGCCAGCAACCGCGGCAGGCACATCCAGCGACAAGCAGGGGGCTTCTCCGACAAGCTCAGGTCCCGACAAGGATGGATCTGCGCAGATGCAAGAGGAGATGCGGAAGAAGATGGTACATCGCCCAGTTTACTTTGTCAGCTCCCTTCTTCAGGGGGCTAGGTCAAGGTACTCTGGTGTGCAGAAACTGCTTTTCGGCCTTCCTATGGCCTCGAGAAAGCTGCGCCATTACTTCCAAGCACATGAGATAACAGTTGTCACTCACTTTCCGCTGAAGAGGATACTGCAGAATCCAGAAGCAACAGGCGGGATTGTTGAGTGGGCACTGGAAATGTCAAGCTTTGGCCTCAAGTTTGAAAGCACTTCAACTATCCAAAGCAGAGCATTGGCAGAGTTCATAGCAGAGTGGACGCTGACACCAGATGAAGAGATTCCAGAAACGAGCATTCCCGTCAAGGAAGCAAGCAAGGAGTGGCTGATGTACTTTGATGGTGCCTTCTCGCTGCAAGGCACCGGTGTTGGCGTGCTGCTTGTCGCGCCCACCGGAGAGCACCTCAAGTACGTAGTCCAAATGCACTTTCCCAAGGAGCAAGCGACAAAGAATACTGCAGAGTATGAGGGTTTGCTTGCTGGTCTCAGGATCGCGGTAGACCTTGGGATTAAGAAGCTCATTGTCAAGGGTGACTCACAGCTTGCCGTCCGCCAAGTAAACAAAAATTATCAAAGCTCGTTGATGGAAGCCTACGTCGATGAAGTGAGAAAGCTAGAAGAGCACTTTGACAGCCTACAGATGGAGCATGTTCCAAGAGCTCAGAACGACATCGCAGATGGCCTGTCAAAGTGCGCCGCACTTAAGTTACCTGTGGAACCAGGGATCTTTGTGCTCAAACTGACTCAACCATCTGTAACATCATCAACTAGGCAGAGCAAGAAGAGGAAGTTGATTTCTGGCGACTATTTTCCGGTAGAGCTTCCCGAAGCTGCCGCCAAGAAAGTCCCCAAGATCAACGCCAAGAGTGCTGAGGAGCAATCTGCTCCGGCGAGCCCTAGGGTTTGTTCCGTTGCAGCAGAGGCTCCAGACAAGTTTTGCTCCGGCAAGCTTGCCGGGGAACATCAAGCTCCGGCTGAGACACATGTTCTCGCCGTAGAAGCGGATGTTCCCGCAGCAGCAGATGTGCCTTTAGTCCTTGTTGTTGAGCCACAAGCTCCAGCATGGGCGCAGTAGATTGTCCATTTCCTTCAGACAGGAGAACTTCCCGAAGAGCAAGAAGAAGCTAAAAGAGTAGCCCGGCAGTCAAGTATGTATCAGTTTGTCGACAACACACTGTACAGAAGAAGACTCGGCGGTGTGAAATTGAAGTGTATTCCCCGGGAAGATGGACAAAAGCTGTTGGCAGAGATACATGGAGGCATATGTGGTCACCACATTGGCGCGAGAGCACTTGCCGGCAAAGCATTCCGGTAAGGTTTCTTTTGGCCAGAAGCCCTCCAGGATGCAACTGCACAAGTAGCCAAGTGTGAAGCGTGCCAGTTCCATTCCAAGCAGATACACCAGCCAGCTCAAGCTCTCCAGACGATCCCTTTATCCTGGCCATTTTCGGTCTGGGGGCTCGACATCCTCGGCCCCTTTCCCCGTGCAGCCGGGGGCTTTGAGTACTTGTATGTTGCAATCGACAAGTTCACAAAGTGGCCAGAAGTGGAGCCAGTGAGGAAGGTGACCGCACAGTCAGCAGTCAAGTTCTTCAGGTCGATTGTTTGTCGTTTCGGGATCCCTAACAGGATCATCACCGATAACGGTACGCAATTCACGAGCCGCACCTTCATGCAGTACGTCCAAGATCTTGGCGCCAAGGTCTGCTTCGCTTCTGTTGCTCACCCGAGAAGCAACGGTCAAGCGGGGAGGGCAAATGCTGAAGTGCTGCGTGGCCTCAAGACCAAAACTTTTGACAGGCTGCGCAAGTGCGAAAGAAACTGGATCGAGGAGCTGCCAGGGGCTCTTTGGTCGATCAGGACGACGCCAAATCGAGCCACTGGACAAACACCTTTTGCACTAGTCTATGGAGCAGAGGCAGTTCTCCCCACGGAACTCGTATACAGGTCACCTCGAGTGCTCGCTTATGATGAGCTCGAGCAAGAGCAGCTGCGACAAGATGACGCGCTGCTCCTTGAGGAAGACCGTCTTCAGGCTACTGTACAAGCTGCTCGATACCAGCAAGCTTTGCGTCGCTACCATAGCCGCAAAGTTAATGCCAGAAGCCTCGAGGAAGGCGACCTTGTTCTTCGGCGCATTCAGTCCGCCAAGAATTCCAACAAGTTGACGCCGAAGTGGGAAGGCCCTTATCGGGTGAAACGAGTCACTAGGCCTAGCGCTGTCCGCCTTGAGACCGAAGATGGCTTTCCGGTGAGCAACTCCTGGAACATCGAGCATCTTCGTTAGTTTTACCCATAAGGCGCGGTTGTCGTGACCCGCTCCGGCAACCACCTTTTGTACAAGTCTTGCCGCTGTTGCATGTAATCCTTTGTACAAAGCCGGGCGCAGACCCCGTGCATCAGTAAAGCTCATGTGCCTCGCACATCTTGTCATTTCATGCCTTTTATTTCTTGCATGTGTTATCTGACACTTTGTGCAGCACTTACCCCCGGTAAGCCTTAACGAGCCCAAAGGCTCCATATCTATATTTTCTCTTCCTTCTTTTTTTTCTCAAGGAAAGGAAGGTTCCCTCGCGCTCAAGTTTGCCGGGGGGGAGGAGAAGATAGTGGTATGGACCAAGCGCCGTTCAAGAAAGTTTCGCCTTGCTGGGAAGCAAACAACACAAAAGCTAAGTTGCCAAAGTTTGAGCAATCAGATTTTTAATTTTTTTGAGTTATCTTCCTTGAACGACCGCACTTTGTATGGAAAACCTGTACGCGGAGGAACCAATTCGTGGCTAGTCGCGCCCTTACTTTGTTTCGAGTCCGCTCAACAGTTTAAGTGTGTTGCGACTAGTGTCGCGCCCTTACTTTGTTTTCGAGCACGCTCAACAACTTAAGTGTGCTGCAACTACTTGCGACAAGGTTTCTTGTCGGTAGCGGCACCGCCGGCAGGCTGCTGAAGTTCCGCACTCAGCGCTCGCGGCAAAGGTGCCCGCACCGGCAAGTTCCCTAAAAGCGTAGGGTAGAAACATACAAAGCAAAGGAGTCAAGTAAAGGAAATAACATAGCAATTACTACCCAAAATGGAGTTATATTACAAAATGTCTTGTCGCAGCTCTAATAAACTGTTTTTCATAACATAGCTAACAGCGACAGGGGAAGAAGAAAATGGGCATGCCTAATCTGCGCGTCCGCCCTCAACCCTCTTGATGCCGCTCACCTTGTCCACAATGGATGCGACAAGGGCCTTGAGCGCCTCCATATCAGCATCCGACGGCAAGCTCCTGAGGACGTTGGTGAGGTTGAGGCCTGGATTGCGGAAGACCACCTTCATCAGCACCTTTTGAAGGGCTCCCGTGCAGAGCTTGCGCGACTCATCCGCCAGTTGCTTTGGGATCCTTTCCCGGAGCTGCTGGAGGGCCGTCGCCACGCCTCTGAAGAATAGGGTGAGCTTGGCGCTGGGGTGGAGGTTCTCGTCGGTGGAGTACCCGAGATACTCCGCCCCCAACTGCGCCAGCTCCCTATCGATGTCCACAGCGGTGTTCACAAGACCTTCCGTCCAATGCTCGACGGTCGCCCTGAAGTTGTTCTGGATGATGGCGGCGCTCTCCAGCAATGCCTTCTCGGCCCTGATCTCCTCCTTCAGGGTCGCCTCCAGCTCCCTGGCGCCGTCCAGCGTCTGGGTTAAGGTGGTCAACTTCAACTCGAGGTCAGCGTTGGAGTCCTTGGCGGCGGTGAGCTCCTTGCCCTTCTCGGCAAGGCGGACCTGCAGCTCTGAGTGGCTGTGGGCGTCCTTCTCTCGCTCAAGCTTGAGCGCGGCAACCTCCTCGCCGCTCGTCTTGAGGTTGGCCTCCAGCTGCGCCACCCTCGTCTCCAATTCCTTCTTGGCGGTCTCGGCAGCTACGGCGGCATCCTTTGCTTCCTGGAGAGCTCCGCCAAGAGATTGCCCGCGCGCGGCAAGTTCCTCCTCGTGACTGCAGAGGTTGACCTTCCGCTGCGCCAGCTCACCCTCCAGCGTGGACAGCTTCTCAGCGGCAAGCCGTTGCTGTTCCTCCACTTCAGCCTTCTCGAGGATGAAGGCCTGCTGCTCCTCGGCAAGTTGCTCCCGCTCCTCTGCCAAGGACCGGAGAGCTGCTTGGTTGATGGCCCGGAGCTCCTCCACGCGCTTCTCGATGTCAGCACCCGCCTTGGCGGCCAGAGCTTCGCGGGACTCCAGCTTGGCTTGCCGAGCATGGTAAAGCGACAGCAGCTTGCATAGCAGCCGCTCCTCCTCAGGCTCGCTGCTGCTGCTCGGTGCATCGACAAGCTTCAGCCCGGTGGAGGCAAGCACCTCTCCGTCGAAGACCTCTCCCTCGACCGGCACCCTGGACATGGACGCCCAGGGGAGCTGGATGAAGACGCCGTCGCCGGCCTTTAAGTAGGCACCTGGCTCGGGCTCGTCGGAGCTAGGGGCTGCGGCGGCGGCGGAGGGCTCGGCGGTCGGTGTAGCGCCTGGCGCTCCTGCGGCCTCAGGGCCGTCAGTGCGATCGCCAGCCCCTTCGCCGGCTGCTGCGGCGGCAGCCTTGCCGGCCTCTGCGCCGGCGGGATCGTCTGCACCGACCGTCTCTTCGATGACGGCGGCGTCGTCAGCGACAACCTCCGTATCCATCGGTTCAGCAACGGATGGATCTGACAACAGGAAAAGGAAAATAAGTCAAGCAAATAGCCAAAAAGAAGATTCGAAAGAAGAAAAGCCAAGGGAAGCCTGAAGCAAAGGGATTACCTGCGCGAGCCAGCTCCTCGGTGAGGTTCCTTGCCGGGGAGCCCTCCCTCGGCGGCGTGGTTGTAACTCCCGCCGGCGGAGGGCCGCTAGTGCTATCCCTGATACGTCCAAAACGTATCTATAATTTCTGCTTGCTCCATGCCTCTTTTGTGTGATATAGCTATGATATTTATGCACTTCCATACACTTTTGATCATATTTGGACTAACCTATTAACTCAGTGCACCTCAGTGCCAGTTTCTGTTTTCTGCTGTTTTTGTATTTCAGGTTTTCCCATTACTTAAATTGCCAGAAAAATTCCGGGAAAAATATATAAAAAATCAGCGCTCCAGAAGCTTCCGTGCGGCCAAAGTAGGGCCAGAGGGGGGCCACCAGGGCTCCAGGCGCCCTGGGGGCGCGGCCCCCCTCCTGGCCACGCCGGGGGGGTGCCTGGGCCCCCCTTAGCTCCTCTGGCGACCCCCTTTGGCATATATTTACACCGCGTCGTGGAAACCCTGATTCCGGAACCTTTTTTCGCGATCTCATCTCTGTTCCGCCGCCGCCGCGCTTCCAAGATCGGGAGCACCAGGAGAACTCTTCCCGGCACCCTGCCAGAGGGGAGAACCACCACCGGGAGCTTCTCCACCACCATGGACGCCTCCCGGATGAGTTGTGAGTAGTTCCTCCTCGGGGCTGAGGTTTCTACCAGTAGCTATGTGGTCAATTCTCTCTCCCATGATGTGATCTTTGTTGTGATCATAGGCTATGTTAATCTAGGGCGATCCCATGATATTTCCCCTTCCTCTATGTATTTGATTGATGTACCCACTTGTCTTTATCTAGTATAATCCCCGAGACCAAGGTGACAGCGGTCTATTGGACATGGATTAGAAGAATATTTTCATGAGTGATTTCCTTTTTTGTGTGTGGATTGAAGATTGAGAGTCTCTTGGTGCTTGTCTTTGACTATCCTTGAGATATGTTGTGGTGATTGTGGTACTCTCTTTGGATGGCCGTGGTGACATTGGGAAATCCATAGATTAAGAACTACGAAATTTGAGGTGTGCTTTTGTAGCCCTACATAATTCTCGTCCTCTCTTGACCACAAAGGAATGACCTCCGGGTGCGTCTCCGTTGCATGTTTTATGGGAAATATCATGTGATTCGATTATGTTAATGTTGTTGGGAGTTGCCACTAGTGAAAGTATGATCCCTAGGCCTTGTTTCCACCATTGCAATACCATTTGTGCTCACGTTTACCACTTGTTTGCTTGCTGCACTATTTATTACAGATTTATATTACTTTGTTTTGCCATCCATATCACTTGCCATTTAACATCTCTTCGCCGAACTAGTGCACCTATACATCTGACAAGTGTATTAGGTGTGTTGGGGACACAAGAGACTTCTTGTATCTTGATTGCAGGGTTGCTTGAAAGGGGTACGTTCAACCTCCACTTCCCTGAGTTCGATAAACCTTGGGTTACTCACTTAAGGGAAATTTGCTGCTGTCCTACAAACCTCTGCTCTTGGAGGCCCAACACTGTCTACAAGAATAGAAGCGTGTGTAGACATCAAGCTATTTCTGGCGCTGTTGTCGGGGAAGTGAGGTAAGTGAAGGTACCTTCTCTAGATCTTGCAATTAAATCTTTTTGTTTCTTGATTTTATTTCACTAGTTATGTTTATGGAAAACCGCGCTCTTAGTTCGCTGCTTGGGGAAGGCCGCTTTACCACACCCGTGGTAGAGAAGTCTCCTCCACCTACTGAATGTATCCCATTCCGAATACCACTTAGGATAATTGAAATAATTATGGATGATCGTTATGATGGGACAGTCAATCCTAGCATTCATTTGTTGAAACTTACAGAACTTTGTGAGTTGTTTAAGATTTCAGGTTTGACAAGAGATGGAGTAATGAGGAAATTATTTGCCTTGTCCCTGAAAGGAAAAGCATTGGAATGGTATAGGCTACTAGATGACTCTCACCTGGTGGATTGGGAAGAGATCCAGTCTCTCTTTTACTCCAAGTTTTATCCTCTTCATGAAGTCCATGAGAATAGGAATTATGTTTATAATTTCTATCCTCATGACGGAGAGAGCGTAGCTCAAGCTTGGGGGAGACTGAAAACGTTAATGCTAAAATGTCCTAACCATGGGCTCCCAAAAGATATGATTATTACTAATTTCTATGCGAGGCTCTCTCGACAGGATAAAGATTTGCTCGATGCTTCCTCTATGGGTTCTTTCACAAACGAAAAGATTGATGCTAAATGGGAACTCCTTGAAAGAATTCAACGCAACACTGAAGATTGGGAGATCGACAAAGGTAAAGAGTCAGGTATAGTTTATGAGTATGATTGCATTAAGTCCTTTGTTGAAACTACAAGTTTTAATAAGTTTAGTGCTAAGTTTGGGCTTGATTCTCAACTCCTTGTTGATTTCCTCAAATCTTTTGCTTCACATCTTAATATGCCTAAGGAGGATTGGAACAAGCATCATGAACCTTTTAAAGAGATTTGCAAAGAAAATGAAATTGTTCATGATGATTGCAACATGCATGATCCAATTCCTAAAAATGAAGTTTTATATAAGCATGTTAATTTTTGTGGAGTAGATAGACCTTGTGAAAGGCCTATGATTGAAGAAGAGAAGTATTGTAAGCAACATAAGCATGAAAGAACAATCACTTGGGTCAGAGATTTAAATGAAATTGCTAGAGAATTGTGTGACCTTTATCCTTTTACTTGTGAACTTTGTTGTATAGAGGGTCACTTTAATTTTCAATGCATGCACTTTCAAAACATAACTGTTAACCAGTTGTGTGATAAAATGATCACCTCTGATCTTTATGATGAGCTTATGTTATTTTTGATGTGTGAGGAGTTATCAGAAAAGACTTCTTGGCTAGATGTTAATGCCATAGGAATAAAAAACACTTTGCAAAATTGCCATCTCTATTGTGTTGTTAATTGCCATGAAAATGATTACATAAGTAAGATTAGAAAGGAGGGAACTTTACCAAAGTATAAAAACGTCTCTTATATTTCTGCTAATAAAAACGAGAGTTTCTCCCAAGTTTCCCCTATTGTTTCTAATGATAAACCAGGATATGTGGAGAAGCTTCATCTCCAACCACTCCCTCCTAAGGTGAAGAAGAAGAAAAAGAAGAGGAGGAGGAAGAGGAGCAAGAAGGAAGAAGAATGGGTATCAACCTGGCCTGAGCATATTCCTCCCATCAACTTTTAGACTAACGGTTGTGAGTTTAAAGAAGAAGGTGAAGTTTATTGCCTTAATTATCATCTTGATGATACGTCCGTAGGTACTATTGAAGATGATTTTGATTATGATATGCATGTTACTTATTGTGATTTGGAAAATGATGATAATGCTACTTATAATCTTGAAAATCAATTTGGTACCAACTCTGAAAGTGATGATATGGAAAGCTCTAAGCTTGGGGATGATAGGATTGCAAATCCTTTACCCACTAGTGATGTGATAATTGATAATTCTTTTACTAGTAAGAATAAAGACAACATGTTTACAAATATAGTTGCTAGCAATGATAATGCTCTTCTCTACTATGATGATGATATAACTCCAATCTATAGTGATTATAAAGGTTCCTATGTCATAAGGAGAAATTATCCTTATGAAACTTGTCATAATCATGGAGGGAATTACTCCCTTGTTGAACACCATCTTCCTACTACACAATTAATCTATAGTGTTTAAGTTGTTTATGATAGTCCTACTCCCACTATTACCAATGAGAAAGATTATGCTTATGTGGAGAATAAGAGTACCTTTATGCATGTGGATCATGGTAACGATGCTTTATGTGATGCTTATATTGTTGAGTTTATTCATGATCCCACTGAAAATTATTATGAGAAGGGAACATATGCTTATAGATATTTCAATAATATTAAGTTCCCTCTCTTTATGTTGAAGGTTTTGAAGTTATGCTTGTTTTGCCTTCCTATGCTAGTTGCTTTATGCTTCAATAATTTATTTTCTTGCAATATTCCTATGCATAGGAAGCATGTTAGGCTTAAATGTGTTTGGTATTTGCTTCTTGATGCTCTCTTTTGTTCTTCAACTCTTATTCCTACGAGAGCATCATTAAAGTCTTAAGCCTATCTTTATGGCTATAAAGAAAGAGCTCTAGGGAGACAGCCCTTGTTATCTTCGCTTTTAGTTTTTTCTTTCAGTTTTTAGTGGTCTTGATGTTTGTTACTACTGTAGCAACATCATTGTATCTTTATTTTTCAGCTTTGTGCCAAGTTTAGCCTCCGATTGCAATAAAGTTCAAAAGTTGTGACGTGCAGTCCAGAAAACAGATTTTGTCCTTGGACAGAAAAATTCGTATAAAATCACCAGATCATCTTTTTGGTCTGAATTTTTCCGACAGCGTGCTCTATACAATTGGCTTTCGGGCGTCTGTTCTGAGTTTTTTGATTTGAGTTGTAGAAGTGCCCCGAAAAAATTATTTACTACCTGCTGGTCTGTTTTTCACAGATTCTGTCTTGTTTTGCCTTTTCTTCGTTTTGCAAACCTTGAGCTTGCTTTTTCTTTGCAAAAACCTTTTGGCAATCTTGAGAAACAGTAGACCTTCAAGATTATCCTTATTTCCAGCAAGGAAAAATTATTTTATTATGGGTACTAACCTCGCTAATCAGATTTTGATGAGTTATGTATGAAGGGAGTTTTCAAGTGTGCGAGGGAAGATGATAAAAAGATTCAGGAGTGTCAAACGCTCAAGCTTGGGGATGCCCCCCTGCATCCCCTTCTCCATCAACATTATCAGTTCGTCTTTCGTTCCACTATATTTTAATCACTTCATGTGTTATGTGCTATGCTTGGAGCGTCTTGCTTTTAGTTTCCTTTTTAGTTTTCTTTAGCTTTGCTTGCTTTTCATAACGAGTTGGAACTCAGCTTTCTTTGTGTGGGAGAGAAACACGCTCCACTTCAACCTAGAACATAACATAGAATTTTCATGTTTATCTTTGCTGTGTATGTTCTTGGTCTTTCAATAGGTACTGTCATGCTTAGCTCTTAGTTTTCACGCTTTACTTTTTAAAGAGCTTTTGTTTAGTTGGTCGCTGGAGCTCTCTTTAGTTATCATGCTTATCTTGTTAAGAGAGTAGGCTTCTGTTGCACTGGTTGATATGTCCATGATAAAAATGCTATGTGCATAATGGTGCTTAGTAGTTCATGTTTTCTTATGGTTAGTCTCAAATAACTGGGGGGTTCTTAATGTGTTATTGAAGTACCAACATGATTTGTTTGCCTATGATGTGGTATGGTTTAGTGATATCTTCCTCCAAGAATTTATTTTGATTGACTTGGCATATGCTCACGCATATTTAAGACTGTAAAGAAAGTCTATCAAGCCTTGATGATCTTTAATTTCTGAGTAACGATATAACTTCCATGCCCGATTCAATGTTGCTTTGTCGCTCTGCATGATTATGACCGTCATTGCTCTCTTAGTTGGTCGCTCCCAGTCTTTTGCTAACCTTCGCCAGTACTAAGCGGATTGACTGCTTGTGCATCCAAAATCTTTTAAACCAGTTATGCCATATGAGTCCACCATACCTTCCTATACATGGTATTTACCTACCATTCCGAACGAAGACTTTCGTGTACCATCTCGAAATTAATCAAAAACACATTTCTCTTTTATGCCTCTGTTTTAGCTCATGAGGAAGTAGTAGTTAATTCATGATCTTTCTAAGTTGGACAAGCTTCACCCCGGGATTGCATGTCTAATGTGCAAACCCCTAATACGAGAAGGAACTGGCATAGAGTGCGCCCGGCTCATTAAAAAATAATACAACAAACAAACCCTCCTTCACGCTTTGTTCATGAGAAATCAGAAAACTTTGGCAGTGATAAACAAAGGAGATTAAGAGGATGTGATCGTCCTCATGCGGGAGCCGTTCCTAGAAACTTGTCCAGCTCGAGAAGTAATTGAGTTATCTACTAGCATTCGTTGACGAAATATGCATATTCTAAAAAATAATTTTACCTCTGTTTTAAAAACCAAGAGCTCTGGTACATGTTTAGTTTTTGTTTCCGACCACGGGTTGTCAACCTTGCCATCAAAAGCCACGGTTCGAGAGTCTCCACCTTCTTTCAAGCACCAACTATTGAGAGCATGATTGTCATTCTGAGTGCAATGTGCATTGTCCCAAAGTACCATTGTCTTTTGCATGATTATGATATCGTTTATTCTGAAATCATTGTATCTAGTCGTCACTTAAACCTTGGAGGTGCCCCTGCATTTATGTTTTACTTCACTAAAGGGGGCAAGCGAGGTACCACTTTATCATATTTGCACACCATCCTCACTACAAATCTATTTGATGTTTTAGTATCATATTGTAAAACTTTCAGTTCTTTGTGATTTTCTCATGAGGCAACTTAATTACTATAGATTCATTGTCTCAGTAAGCTTTTGTCATGTGACTGTGAAAAGTCCTTATATGTTTAAAAGCATGTCACCACAGAAATTATGCTTGTTATCATTTACCTACTCGAGGACGAGCAGGAATTAAGCTTGGGGATGTTGATACGTCCAAAACGTATCTATAATTTCTGCTTGCTCCATGCCTCTTTTGTGTGATATTGCTATGATATTTATGCACTTCCATACACTTTTGATCATATTTGGACTAACCTATTATCTCAGTGCACCTCAGTGCCAGTTTCTGTTTTGTGCTATTTTTGTATTTCAGGTTTTCCCATTACTTAAATTGCCAAAAAAATCCGGGAAAAATATATAAAAAATCAGCGCTCCAGAAGCTTCCGTGCGGCCAAAGTAGGGCCAGAGGGGGGCCACCAGGGCTCCAGGCGCCCTGGGGGCGCGGCCCCCCTCCTGGCCGCGCCGGGGGGGCGCTTGGGCCCGCCTTAGCTCCTCTGGCGACCCCCCTTGGCATATATTTACACCGCGTCGCGGAAACCCTGATTCCGGAACCTTTTTTCGCGATCTCATCTCTGTTCCGCCGCCGCTGCGCTTCCAAGACCGGGAGCACCAGGAGAACTCTTCCCGGCACCCTGCCGGAGGGGAGAACCACCACCGGGAGCTTCTCCACCACCATGGACGCCTCCCGGATGAGTTGTGAGTAGTTCCTCCTCGGGGCTGAGGTTTCTACCAGTAGCTATGTGGTCAATTCTCTCTCCCATGATGTGATCTTCGTTGTGATCATAGGCTATGTTAATCTAGGGTGATGCCATGATATTTCCCCTTTCTCTATGTATTTGATTGATGTACCCACTTGTCTTTATCTAGTATAATCCCCGAGACCAAGGTGACAGTGGTCTATTGGACATGGATTAGAAGAATATTTTCATGAGTGATTTCCTTTTTTGTGTGTGGATTGAAGATTAAGAGTCTCTTGGTGCTTGTCTTTGACTATCCTTGAGATATGTTGTGGTGATTGTGGTACTCTCTTTGGATGGCCGCGGTGACATTGGGAAATCCATAGATTAAGAAATACGAACTTTGAGGTGTGCTTTTGTAGCCCTACATAATTCTCGTCCTCTCTTGACCACAAAGGAATGACCTCCGGGTGCGTCTCCGTTGCATGTTTTATGGGAAATATCATGTGATTCGATTATGTTAATGTTGTTGGGAGTTGCCACTAGTGAAAGTATGATCCCTAGGCCTTGTTTCCACCATTGCAATACCATTTGTGCTCACGTTTACCACTTGTTTGCTTGCTGCACTTTTTATTACAGATTTATATTACTTTGTTTTGCCATCCATATCACTTGCCATTTAACATCTCTTCGCCGAACTAGTGCACCTATACATCTGACAAGTGTATTAGGTGTGTTGGGGACACAAGAGACTTCTTGTATCTTGATTGCAGGGTTGCTTGAAAGGGGTACATTCAACCTCCACTTCCCTGAGTTCGATAAACCTTGGGTTACTCACTTAATGGAAATTTGCTGTTGTCCTACAAACCTCTGCTCTTGGAGGCCCAACACTGTCTACAAGAATAGAAGCGTGTGTAGACATCAATCCCTTGCCGGAGAACTCGCCCTTGGCGGAGTATTCGTCCTTGGCGGAGGACTCTCCCTTGCCGGAGAGCTTCCCCTTGGCGGTGTGGTCGAAGCGTGCGGCACGTCGGAGGCGGTCTCCTGGCGCTCCTGATGCTGCTGCTCTGCTCCTACACGAATCAACGAGCAAGAAGTCAGTAAAGAAGAAGCGTCCACGCGCGCCTAACAGCGGAAGATGAACCACACTTACGCTGGGGGCTACTCTGAAGGTCAGTTGCCCGGTCCGGCAAGCTTGTCTCAGGCGCACCCCCTGCTGTCGCGGCGGGCTCGTCCTCGATGACGACCACCGGGACCTTGGCTCTCTTCACCGCCCTCTGGGCCAAAGTTCTGAAAAGGAACAGCTTCAGAGTAAGGCGAAAGAGATGCGAGACAAAATAACTGAAAATTGAAGAAACACAAGAACAACAAAGTCTTACTCTTCTTCTTCCTCGTCGGAGCTGAGCGCAGAAAAGTCGAAGTCTGGCTCACGTGTCCCGGCACGAGGAGGCAGAGGAGTAGGCTCCCTTGGCCGCTTGGCGGGAGCAGGGGCAGTGGTCTGAGACGACCCCGCTCCAGTTGCCGCCGAGGCGTGGGGAGCGGCAGGGGCAGAAGCAGTGGTTCGAGAAGACCCCGCTCCAGCCGTTGCAGAAGTGCGAGGTGCTCCCGCGGCAGCCTTGCTTGTCGTGGTGGCACGCGTCCCGCGGCGCGACGGCTGTTGACCCATCTGCCGCTCCGTCGCGTCCCCGGCCTTGCGGAGGCGCCTTCTTGGTGGAGCTGGAGGCTCTGCTGGTGGTGGCGAGCTGCCTGAAGACGAGGAGGAAGAGGAGTCGATCTCCAGCGAGCCGCTCATGTTCTCGGTGGGCCCGCTCGACCCAACGCCCTGCTCGACGGGCTCACTTGTCTCGGCGTCTTGCCCGGCAAGCTTCCCCGCGTTGAGAAACTCCTCTCGCTCGGCAAGGCTCGCCACTTCCGCTGCCTCCGCCTCCTCCGGGGTGAAACCAAATTCGCCCGCGGCTGCGGCTGCCGCCGCCTCTTCGAGCCTAGTGGCAATGTACGCCATCTCCTTGTCGGTGGTGTCGCGGGTGAGGCCCTTCTTCTCGTCGGAGTGAATTGGCGTTTCTTCCAAGTTGTCGAAGAATGCCTGCACGGCCTCCTCGGTGGGCTCTTGCCATGTTGGGTCAATCCCGTGCGAGTCACACAGTGGCATCATCGCACGGATGCGGCTGAGCGAAGAATTATTGCACAGCGGAACTACGCCCCTCGGCAACATGAACCATTCAGGGTGGTCGGGGTCGTACTTGAACAGCCCCTGCAGCATCCCGTTGAGCTCCAGGACCGTGAAGTTGTAGTTATGGCCTGGGCGCAGCCTCATGATATCTGTCGCATTCTCGAACTCCCAGGCGGGACTCTTCCTCTCCTGCAGGGGGGCTATGCGGCGGCGGAGAAAGTCTGCGCCAACTGCGCCTACAGTCAGCCCGGCAAGCCTGAGGCGAAGGATCCGGGCAGTGGGAATCTTCAATCTACTATCCTCCGGGGCCAAGTCGCTCCAGTCGTTGCCGCGTACTACTGGGGCTTGGCGCCGGGCGGTGAATGGCTGCGGGTTCTCCTCTACAATCCAGCACCAATTGGCCCTCCACTCCTCCCACTTGCTGCAAAGCTCTCCCTTTAGGTACGCTTCCTTCTTGTGGGTCCTCGAGATCCAGGAGATCCTGCCGGACAGAGGCTCTCCGCCCTCAACTCGGGGCGTGAAGTAGTGGCGGAAGAGGGCTACATTGGGGAAGACCCCGACAAAGTTCTCGCAGAGGTGTGCGAAAACAGCCTTGGTGAGAACGGCGTTGGGGGTGAAGTCAAGGAGATGGAACCCGTAGGTGTTCATGATGACGCAGAAAAATTCGAAGAAGGGCGGGCAGAGCCCGCAGTATAAGAACAAGGCGAAGAATGCGTATCCGGTCGGATACATCTCGCAAGCTACGGCTGGGAATACCTTGGTGCGCGGATGCGCCCGCGTCTCCCTCGACCAGAAGAGATAGTATTCCTCCCTCAGCTTCTTCGCGGCAAGCTTGGGAGGGAAGACAGCCTTCTTCTTCCGCAGCGCCGCGAGTCGCAGCGCCTCGGCCGACTTCGTGGACTTCACCTTCTCACCTTTCGGAGCCATGGCGGAAGCGGTGAGGGAGGTCGACGGCGCTGGTGGTGCTGGTGGTGACGGGAGGGGCGGAGTGCTGCTCTCTTTCAAGCTTTGGGAGGAAGGAGAGCGGCGGAGGTTTTTGAGGATTGAAGAAGCAACGGGCAGATGGACGAACCGCCCCTGTTTCCCCTACTTATAAGGGGGGAGGGGCGGACGTTCCGCATTTCCGATTAAAGAAACCCCCCACGATCTCTCCCACGATGCCGCAATCAACGCGTGCCGTTCGGGGGGAGCGCGGTGGATACGGAGAAAGATTCGGCGTAAACCAGGTCGCGCGTGTCCGTGCACTGATTTGGGCCTAGCCCAACAGCGCTCGGCACCGTGTATGGCCCAGGCCCGGGGGCTCCTGTCGGTGTACTAAAGTAGGGGTACCTTAGTATCCCGAACTTGTGCACGGGCAGTTGCAGCGTCTGATGTCTACTACACGCTTCTATTCCTGTAGACAGTGTTGGGCCTCCAAGAGCAGAGGTTTGTAGGACAGCAGGAAATTTCCCTTAAGTGAGTAACCCAAGGTTTATCGAAATCAGGGAAGTGGAGGTTGAACGTACCCCTTTCAAGCAACCCTGCAATCAAGATACAAGAAGTCTCTTGTGTCCCCAACACACCTAATACAACTAGGAGTTGTATAGGTGCACTAGTTCGGCAAAGAGATGGTAAAATATGCATGATAGGAGTGGCAAAGCAAAGTAATATAAATCTATAATAAAAAGTGCAGCAAGCAAACAAGTGGTAAACGTGAGCACAAATGGTATTGCAATGGTGGAAACAAGGCCTAGGGATCATACTTTCACTAGTGGCAACTCCCAACAACATTAACATAATCGAATCACATGATATTTCCCATAAAACATGCAATGGAGACGCACCCGGAGGTCATTCCTTTGTGGTCAAGAGAGGACGAGGATTATGTAGGGCTACAAAAGCACACCTCAAAGTTCGTAGTTCTCAATCTATGGATTTCCCAATGTCACCGCGGCCATCCAAAGAGATTACCACAATCACCACAACATATCTAAAGGATAGTCAAAGACAAGCACCAAGAGACTCTCAATCTTCAATCAACACACAAAAGAGGAAATCACTCATGAAAATATTCTTCTAATCCATGTCCAATAGACCGCTGTCACCTTGGTCTCGGGGATTATACTAGATAAAGACAAGTGAGTACATCAATCCAATACATAGAGGAAGGGGAAATATCATGGGATCACCCTAGATTAACATAGCCTATGATCACAACGAAGATCACATCATGGGAGAGAGAGATAACCACATAGCTACTCGTACAAGCCCTCAGCCCCGGAGGAAACTACTCACGCATGGACATGGTGAGGAGGAGGTTGATGACGGTGTTGATGGAGAGGTGCAGCCCCGCGAGGAGGAGACGGCCGGCGGCAGCCCTCCGGGGCGGCGGCGGCCCTAGGGGGCGGCGGTGGCCCTAGGGGCGGCGGCGGCCCTAGGGGGCAGCGGCTCCTTGGCCCCCCTTCTTCCTTGTGGATGGTGCTGCAATGGTGCTGGTCCTCCCCTCCAAGACGGCGGCTTGGGAGGAGGAAAATTCGTGGCCCTTGGTGACCTAGGTTTCCTCTCTTTATATAGACTCTCGGATTCCCGTCATCAGATTTTGGGCCTCAGTAAAACGGGCTTTACTCGGCCGTTCGGACTCCGATTTGGACGAATTTTGTATCCAGAAGTATCCCCTCGAAATTCTCCACAACTTTTGCAACTAGACTTTTTCCGTTTGACGTCGCCTTCGGGCCGGAACGTGACCATCTTTAAAAAACGTTCTCAGACAAATTTCAGGAAAGTCAGAGTCCTACTCCAATACGACTCCTTTTTCGTTTTTGTCAATTTCCAAGTAATTCCTACACAATAAAGTGTAAAACAAGAACATTGTGCACTTTTGCAACCATTATTAGGTTAGTCCAAATATGATCAAAAAGTGTATGGAAGTGCATAAATATCATAGCAATATCACACAAAAGAGGCATGGAGCAAGCGGAAATTATAGATACGTTTTGGACGTATCAACATCCCCAAGCTTAATTCCTGCTCGTCCTCGAGTAGGTAATGATAACAAGCATAATTTCTGTGGTGACATGCTATCAAGCATAATTACTGAGATAATGATTCTTTAGTAATTAAGTTACCTCATGAGAATATAACAAAGAACTGAAAGTTTACAATATGATACTGAAACACACAATAGATTTGTAGTGAGCATGGTGTGCAAACATGACAAAGTGATACCTCGCTTGCCCCCTTTAGTGAAGCAAAACATAAATGCAGGAGCACCTCCGAAGTTTAATTAACGACTAGATACAATGATTTCAGAATAAGTGATATCACAATTATGCAGAAGACAATGGTACTTTGGGACAATGCACATTACACTCAGAATGACAATCATGCTCTCAATAGTTGGTGCTTTGAAGAAAGAAGGTGGAGACTCAACATAAAAGTAAAAGAATGGCCCTTCGCAGAGGGAAGCAGGGATTACTCATGTGCTAGAGCTTTTTATTTTGAAAACATAGAAACAATTTTGTCAACGGTAGTAATACTTCATATGTGTTATGCATAAGACATCCTATAAGTTGCAAGCCTCATGCATCGAATACCAATAGTGCTCGCACCTTGTCCTAATTAGCTCGGATTTCCATGGATTATCATTGCATTACATATGTTTCAACCAAGTGTCACAAAGGGGTACCTCTATGTCACCTGTACAAAGGTCCAAGGAGATAGATCGCATTTGATTTCTCGTTTTTGATAGATCTCAACTTGAGGACATCCATACCGGGACAACATAGAAAATAGATAATGGACTCCTCTTTAATGCTTAAGCATTCAACAACAGATAATATTCTCATAAGAGATTGAGGATTAATGTCCAAGCTAAAACTTCCACCATGATACATGGCTTTGGTTGGCGGCCCAATGTTCTTCTCTAACAAAATGCATAGTCAAACCATTCAACTCATGGAAAATCACCCTTACTTCAGACAAGACGAACATGCATAGCAACTCACATGATATAAAACAAAAGTGTAACAGTTGATGGCGTCCCCAGAAACATGGATACCGCTCAACAAGCAACTTATAAGAAATAAGATACATAAGCGACATATTCTTTACCACAATAGTTTTTAAGCTACTTTCCCATGAGCTATGTATTGCAAAAACAAGGAATTATTTTGAAGGTTTTAAAGGTAGCACATGTAAATTTACTTGGAGTGGCGGTGAAATACCACATATAGGTAGGTATGATGGACTCATATGGCATAACTAGTTTCAAGGATTTTGGATGCGCAAGCAGTCAGTCCGCTTAGTACAGGTGAAGGCTAGCAAAAGACTGGGAGCGACCAACTAAGAGAGCAATGACGGCCATAATCATGCAGAGCGACAAAGCAACATTGAATCGGGCATGGAAGTTATATCACTACTCAGAAATTAAAGACCATCAAGGCTTGATAGACTTTCTTTACAGTCTTAAATACGCGTGAGCATATGCCAAGTCAATCAAAATAAATTCTTGGAGGAAGATATCACTAAACCATACCACATCATAGGCAAACAAATCATGCTGGTACTTCAATAACACATTAAGAACCCCCAGCTATTTGAGACTAACCATAAGAAAACATGAACTACTAAGCACCATTATGCACATAGCATTTTTATCATAGACATATCTGAAGGAAATATGCCCTAGAGGCAATAATAAAGATGTTATTTGTATTTCCTTATATCATGATAAATGTCTTTTATTCATGCTAGAATTGTATTAACCGGAAACTTAGTACATGTGTGGATACATAGACAAAACAGTATGTCCCTAGTATGCCTCTACTAGACTAGCTCATTGATCAAAGATGGTTATGTTTCCTAGCCATAGACATGAGTTGTCATTTGATCAACGGGATCACATCATTAGGAGAATGATGTGATGGACAAGACCCATCCGTTAGCATAGCACTATGATCGTTTAGTTTAAACTGCTATTGCTTTCTTCATGACTTATACATGTTCCTATGACTATGAGATTATGCAACTCCCGAATACCGTAGGAACACCTTGTGTGCTATCAAACGTCACAACGTAACTGGGTGATCATAAAGATGCTCTACAGGTGTCTCCGAAAGTATTCGTGGTGTTGGCATAGATCAAGATTAGGATTTGTCACTCCGAGTGTCGGAGAGGTATCTCTGGGCCCTCTCGGTAACACACATCATAATAAGCCTTGCAAGCAAAAGACTAATGAGTTAGTCACGAGATGACGTGTTACGGAACGAGTAAAGAGACTTGCCGGTAACGAGATTGAACTAGGTATAAAGATACCGACGATCGAATCTCGGGCAAGTAACATACCGTTTGACAAAAGGAACAACGTATGTTGTTATGCGGTTCTGACTGATAAAAGATCTTCGTAGAATATGTAGGAGCCAATATGAACATCCAGGTTCGCTATTGGTTATTGATCGGAGATGAGTCTCGGTCATGTCTACATAGTTCTCGAATCCGCACGCTTAACGTTTGATGACGATCGGTATTATGAGTTTTTGAGTATTGATGTACCGAAGGTAGTTCGGAGTCCCGGATGAGATCACGGACATGACGAGGAGTCTCGGAATGTCCGAGACATAAAGATTGATATATTGGACGGCTATATTCGGACACCGGAAGTATACCGAAAAAGTTTCGGATTTATCGGGAATGCCGGAGGGGGTTACCGGAACCCCCTACGAGAGGGGATGGTCCATAGTGGGCCTGAAGGGAAAGAGAGGGGCAGCCCATAGGGCTGGCTGGCGCCCCCACCTAGGGTTCCTAGTTGGACTAGGATTGGGGGGGGGGCGCCACCTCTCCTATTCCTTTCCCCCTTCTTCCTTTCGGTGAATCCTACTAGGAATAGGATTGCAATCCTATTCCTAGTAGGACTCCTTCCCTAGCCGCACCAGGAAGGGCCGGCCGGCCACCCTCCCCTGCTCCTTTATATACGGGGGCAAGGGGGCACCCAAAGACACACAAGTTGAATTGTTTTAGCCGTGTGCGGTGCCCCCCTCCACAGAATCACACCTCGGTCATACCGTCGCGGAGCTTAGGCGAAGCCCTGCGCCGGTGAACACATCATATCCGTCACCACGCCGTCGTGCTGACGAAACTCTCCCGTGAAGCTCAACTGGATCAAGAGCTCGTGCGACGTCATCAAGCTGAACGTGTGCTGAATGCGGAGGTGCCGTACGTTCGGTGCTTGATCGGTTGGATCGCGAAGAAGTTCGACAACATCAACCACGTCACTTGACGCTTCCGCTCCCGGTCTACGAGGGTACGTAGACACACTCTCCCCTCTCGTTGCTATGCATCTGGTAGATAGATCTTGCGTGATCGTAGGAAAATTTTAAAATACTACGTTCCCCAACAGTGGCATCATGAGCCAGGTCTATGCGTAGATGATATGCACGAGTAGAACACAATGAGATTGTGGACGATACTAGTCATACTGCTTACCAGCATGTCATACTTTGCTTCGGCGGTATTGTGAGATGAAGCGGCCCGGACCGACATTACGCGTACGCTTACGCGAGACTGGTTTCACCGTTACGAGCACTCGTTGCTTAAAGGTGACTGGCGGGTGTCTGTCTCTCTCACTTTAGCTGAATCAAGTGTGGCTACGCCCGGTCCTTGTGAAGGTTAAAACAGCACATACTTGACGAAACATCGTTGTGGTTTTGTATGTGTAGGTAAGAACGGTTCTTGCTAAGCCCGTAGCAGCCACGTAAAACTTGCAACAAACAAAGTAGAGGACGTCTAACTTGTTTTTGCAGGGCATGTTGTGATGTGATATGGTCAAGACATGATGAGTTATACGGTTTTGTATGAGATGATCATGTTTTGTAAAGTTATGGGCAACTGGCAGGAGCCATATGGTTGTCGCTTTATTGTATGAAATGCAATCGCCATGTAATTGCTTTACTTTATCACTAAGCGGTAGCAATAGTCGTGGAAGCAATAGTTGGCGAGACGACAACGATGCTACGATGAAGATCAAGGTGTCAAGCCGGTGACGAAGGTGATCATGACGGTGCTTTGAAGATGGAGATCAAAAGCACAAGATGATGATGGCCATATCATGTCACATATTTTGATTGCATGTGATGTTTATCTTATTATGCTTCTTATTTTGCTTAGAACGACGGTAGCATTATAAGATGATCCCTTACTAAATTTCAAGGTATAAGTGTTCTCCCTGAGTATGCACCGTTGCGAAAGTCCGTCGTGCCGAGACACCACGTGATGATCGGGTGTGATAAGCTCTACGTTCAAATACAACGGGTGTAAGCCAGTTTTGCACACGCAGAATACTCGGGTTAAACTTGACGAGCCTAGCATATACAGATATGGCCTCGGAACACTGGAGACCGAAAGGTCGAGCGTGAATCATATAGTAGATATGATCAACATAAGATGTTCACCATTGAAAACTACTCCATCTCACGTGATGATCGGACATAGTTTAGTTGATTTGGATCACGTGATCATTTAGATGACCAGAGGGATGTCTATCTAAGTGGGAGTTCTTTAAATTAATATGATTAAATTGAACTTTAATTTATCATGAACTTAGTCCTGATAGTTTTGCATATCTATGTCGTTGTAGATCAATGGCCCGTGCTACCGTTCCTTTGAATTTTAATGCATTCCTAGAGAAAGCTAAGTTGAAAGATGATGGTAGCAATTACACGGACTGGGTCCGTAACCTGAGGATTATCCTCATTGCTGCACAGAAGAATTATGTCCTTGAAGCACCGCTAGGTGACAAGCCCCCTTCCGCTGATGCAGACGCTTTGAACGTCTGGCAATCACGGTCTGATGACTACACGATAGTTCAGTGTGCCATGCTTTACGGCTTAGAACCGGGACTTCAACGACGTTTTGAACGTCATGGAGCATATGAGATGTTCCAGGAGTTAAAGTTAATATTTCAAGCAAATGCCCGAATTGAGAAATATGAGATTTCCAATAAGTTCTACAGCTGCAAAATGGAGGAGAATAGTTCTATCAGTGAACACTTGCTTAGAATGTCTGGGTACTACAATCATATGACTCAACTTGGTTGCAAAGTTGACGAGGATAGTGTTATTGATAGATTTCTTCAATCACTGCCACCAAGTTATAAAGGCTTCGTGATGAACTATAACATGCAAGGGATGCAAAAGACAATTCCCGAGCTCTTCGCTATGCTCAAAGCTGCGGAGGTAGAAATCAAAAAGGAGCATCAAGTGTTGATGGTTAACAAGACCACTAGTTTCAAGAAAAAGGGCAAGGGAAAGAAAGGGAACTTCAAAAGGAATAGCAAGTCAGTTGCTACTTCCACGAAGAAACCCAAATCTGGAGCCAAGCCTGAAACTGAGTGCTTCTACTGCAAGGGAACTGGACACTGGAAGCGGAACTGCCCCAAGTATTTGGCGGATAAGAAGGATGGCAAGATGAACAAAGGTATATGTGATATACATGTTATTGATGTGTACCTTACTAATACTCGTAGTAGTACCTGGGTATTTGATACCGGTTCGGTTGCTAATATTTGTAACTCGAAACAGGGACTACGGATTAAACGAAGATTAGCTAAGGACGAGGTGACGATGCGCGTGGGAAACGGTTCCAAAGTCGATGTGATCGCCGTCGGCACGCTACCTCTACATCTACCTTCGGGATTAGTTTTAGACCTAAATAATTGTTATTTGGTGCCAGCGTTGAGCATGAACATTATATGTGGATCTTGTTTATTGCGAGACGGTTATTCATTTAAATCAGAGAATAATGGTTGTTCCATTTTAATGAATAATATCTTTTATGGTCATGCACCCTTGAAGAGTGGTCTATTCTTATTGGATCTCGATTGTAGTGATACACATATTCATAGTATTGAAACCAAAAGATGCAAGGTTAATAATGATAGTGCAACTTATTTGTGGCACTGCCGTTTAGGTCATATTGGTGTAAAACGCATGAAGAAACTCCATAAAGATGGACTTTTGGAATCACTTGATTATGAATCACTTGGTGCTTGCGAACCATGCCTCATGGGCAAGATGACTAAAACTCCGTTCTCCGGAACTATGGAGCGAGCAACAGATTTGTTGGAAATCATACATACTGATGTATGCGGACCAATGAGTGTTGATGCTCGCGGCAGGTATTGTTATTTTCTGACCTTCACTGATGATTTGAGCAGATATGGGTATATCTACTTAATGAAACACAAGTCTGAAACATTTGAAAAGTTCAAAGAATTTCAGAGTGAAGTAGAGAATCATCGTAACAAGAAAATAAAGTTCATACGATCTGATCGTGGAGGAGAATATTTGAGTTACGAGTTTGGTCTTCATTTGAAACAATGTGGAATAGTTTCACAACTCACGCCACCTGGAACACCACAGCGTAATGGTGTGTCCGAACGTCGTAACCGTACTTTATTGGATATGGTGCGATCTATGATGTCTCTTTCCGATTTACCACTATCGTTTTGGGGTTATGCTTTAGAGACAGCTGCATTCACGTTAAATAGGGCACCATCTAAATCCGTTGATACGACACCTTATGAACTATGGTTTGGCAAGAAACCAAAGTTGTCGTTTCTTAAAATTTGGGGCTGCGATGCTTATGTGAAAACACTTCAACCTGATAAGCTCGATCCCAAGTCGGAAAAATGTGTCTTCATAGGATACCCAAAAGAGACTGTTGGGTACACCTTCTATCACAGATCCGAAGGCAAAATATTCGTTGCTAAGAACGGATCCTTTCTAGAAAAGGAGTTTCTCTCGAAAGAAGTGAGTGGGAGGAAAGTAGAACTTGATGAGGTAATTGTACCTTCTCCCATATTGGAAAGTAGTACATCACAGGAAATTGTTCCAGTGATTCCTACACCAATTAGTGAGGAAGTTAATGATAATGATCATGAAACTTCGGATCAAGTTTCTACTGAACGTCGTAGATCAACCAGAGTACGTTCCGCACCAGAGTGGTACGGCAACCCAGTTCTGGAAATCATGTTACTAGACCATGATGAACCTATGAACTATGAGGAAGCGATGATGAGCCCAGATTCCGCAAAATGGCTTGAAGCCATGAAATCTGAGATGGGATCCATGTATGAGAACAAAGTATGGACTTTGGTTGACTTGCCCGATGATCGGCAAGCCATCGAAAATAAATGGATCTTGAAGAGGAAGACCGACGCAGACGGTAATATTACTGTTTACAAAGCTCGACTTGTTGCGAAAGGTTTTCGACAAGTTCAAGGAGTTGACTACGATGAGACTTTCTCACCTGTAGCGATGCTTAAGTCTGTCCGAATCAAGTTAGCAATTGCCGCATTTTATGATTATGAAATCTGGCAAATGGATGTCAAAACTGCATTCCTAAATGGATATCTCAAAGAAGAGTTGTATATGATGCAACCGGAAAGTTTTGTCGATCCAAAAGGTGCTAACAAAGTATGCAAGCTCCAGCGATCCATCTATGGACCGGTGCAAGCATCTCGGAGTTGGAATATACGCTTTGATGAGGTGATCAAAGCATATGGTTTTATACAGACTTTTGGAGAAGCCTGTATTTACAAGAAAGTGAGTGGGAGCTCTGTAGTATTTCTAATATTATATGTAGATGACATATTGTTGATTGGAAATGATATAGAATTTCTGGATAGCATAAAAGGATACTTGAATAAAAGTTTTTCAATGAAAGACCTCGGTGAAGCTGCTTACATATTAAGTATCAAGATCTATAGAGATAGATCAAGACGCTTAATTGGACTTTCACAAAGCACATACCTTGATAAGATTTTGAAAAAGTTCAAAATGGATCAGTCAAAGAAAGGGTTCTTGCCTGTTTTACAAGGTATGAAATTGAGTAAGACTCAATGCCCGACCACTGCAGAAGACAGAGAGAAAATGAAAGTCATTCCCTATGCCTCAGCCATAGGATCTATCATGTATGCAATGTTGTGTACCAGACCTGATGTGTGCCTTGCTATAAGTCTAGCAGGGAGGTGCCAAAGTAATCCAGGAGTGGATCACTGGACAGCGGTCAAAAACATCCTAAAGTATCTGAAAAGAACTAAGGACATGTTTCTCGTATATGGAGGTGACAAAGAGCTCGTCGTAAATGGTTACGTCGATTCTAGCTTTGACACTGATCCGGATGACTCTAAGTCACAAACCGGATATGTATTTTTATTGAACGGTGGAGCTGTCAGTTGGTGCAGTTCCAAGCAGAGCGTCGTGGCGGGATCTACGTGTGAAGCGGAATACATAGCTGCTTCAGAAGCAGCAAATGAAGGAGTCTGGATGAAGGAGTTCATATCCGATCTAGGTGTAGTACCTAGTGCATCGGGTCCAATGAAAATCTTTTGTGACAACACTGGAGCCATAGCCTTGGCGAAGGAATCCAGGTTTCACAAGAGAACAAAGCACATCAAAAGACGCTTCAATTCCATCCGCGATCTAGTCAAGGAGGGAGACATAGAGATTTGCAAAATTCATACGGATCTGAATGTTGCAGACCCGTTGACTAAGCCTCTTCCACGGGCAAAACATGATCAGCACCAAGACTCCATGGGTGTGAGGATCATCACTTTGTAATCTAGATTATTGACTCTAGTTCAAGTGGGAGACTGAAGGAAATATGCCCTAGAGGCAATAATAAAGATGTTATTTGTATTTCCTTATATCATGATAAATGTCTTTTATTCATTCTAGAATTGTATTAACCGGAAACTTAGTACATGTGTGGATACATAGACAAAACAGTATGTCCCTAGTATGCCTCTACTAGACTAGCTCATTGATCAAAGATGGTTATGTTTCCTAGCCATAGACATGAGTTGTCATTTGATCAACGGGATCACATCATTAGGAGAATGATGTGATGGACAAGACCCATCCGTTAGCATAGCACTATGATCGTTTAGTTTAAACTGCTATTGCTTTCTTCATGACTTATACATGTTCCTATGACTATGAGATTATGCAACTCCCGAATACCGTAGGAACACCTTGTGTGCTATCAAACGTCACAACGTAACTGGGTGATCATAAAGATGCTCTACAGGTGTCTCCGAAAGTATTCGTGGTGTTGGCATAGATCAAGATTAGGATTTGTCACTCCGAGTGTCGGAGAGGTATCTCTGGGCCCTCTCGGTAACACACATCATAATAAGCCTTGCAAGCAAAAGACTAATGAGTTAGTCACGAGATGACGTGTTACGGAACGAGTAAAGAGACTTGCCGGTAATGAGATTGAACTAGGTATAAAGATACCGACGATCGAATCTCGGGCAAGTAACATACCGTTTGACAAAAGGAACAACGTATGTTGTTATGCGGTTCTGACCGATAAAAGATCTTCGTAGAATATGTAGGAGCCAATATGAACAACCAGGTTCCGCTATTGGTTATTGACCGGAGATGAGTCTCGGTCATGTCTACATAGTTCTCGAACCCGTAGGGTCCGCACGCTTAACGTTTGATGACGATCGGTATTATGAGTTTTTGAGTATTGATGTACCGAAAGTAGTTCGGAGTCCCGGATGAGATCACGGACATGACGAGGAGTCTCGGAATGTCCGAGACATAAAGATTGATATATTGGACGGCTATATTCGGACACCGGAAGTATACCGGAAAAGTTTCGGATTTATCGGGAATGCCGGAGGGGGTTACCGGAACCCCCTACGAGAGGGGATGGTCCATAGTGGGCCTGAAGGGAAAGAGAGGGGCAGCCCATAGGGCTGGCCGGCGCCCCCACCTAGGGTTCCTAGTTGGACTAGGATTGGGGGGGGGGGGGCGCCACCTCTCCTGTTCCTTTCCCCCTTCTTCCTTTCGGTGAATCCTACTAGGAATAGGATTGCAATCCTATTCCTAGTAGGACTCCTTCCCTAGCCGCACCAGGAAGGGCCGGCCGGCCTCCCTCCCCTGCTCCTTTGTATACGGGGGCAAGGGGGCACCCAAAGACACACAAGTTGAATTGTTTTAGCCGTGTGCGGTGCCCCCCTCCACAGAATCACACCTCGGTCATACCGTCGCGGAGCTTAGGCGAAGCCCTGCGCCGGTGAACACATCATATCCGTCACCACGCCGTCGTGCTGACGAAACTCTCCCGTGAAGCTCAACTGGATCAAGAGCTCGTGCGACGTCATCAAGCTGAACGTGTGCTGAACGCGGAGGTGCCGTACGTTCGGTGCTTGATCGGTTGGATCGCGAAGAAGTTCGACAACATCAACCGCGTCACTTGACGCTTCCGCTCCCGGACTACGAGGGTACGTAGACACACTCTCCCCTCTCGTTGCTATGCATCTGGTAGATAGATCTTGCGTGATCGTAGGAAAATTTTAAAATACTACGTTCTCCAACAATATCAACCAGTGCCACAGAAGCCAACTCTCTTAACAAGTTAAGCATGATAACTCAAGAGAGTTCTAGAAGCAACAACCTAAACAAAAGCTCTTAAAAATATAAGCATGAAAACTAAGAGCTAAGCATGACAGCAGCTATGAAAAGATAAAGAACACACACAAGAAGATATGCATGCAAGCCTATGTTGTGTTCTACAGTGGAGTGGAGCGTGTTTATCTCCCAAACAATGAAGGCTAGGATCCAACTTATTAAGAACAGCAAGTAAAACTAAATAAACTAAAAAGAAAACTAAAAGCAAGACGCTCCAAGCATAGCACATAACACATGAAGTGATTAAAAATATAGTGGAACGAAAGACGAACTGATAATTGTTGATGGAGAAGGGGATGCACGGGGGCATCCCCAAGCTTAGACGCTTGAGTCTTGTTGAATATTTCTTGGGGGTGCACGGGGGCATCCCCAAGCTTGAGCGTTTGACACTCCTGAATCTTTTTATCATCTTCCCTCGCACACTTGAAAACTCCCTTCATACATAACTCATCATAATCTGATTAGCGAGGTTAGTACCCACAATAAAATAATTTTTCCCTACTGGAAATAAGGACAATCTTGAAGAGCTACTGTTTCTCAAGATTGCCAAAAGGTTTTTGCAAAGAAAAAGCAAGCTCAAGGTTTACAAAACGAAGAAAAGACAAAACAGGACAGAATCTGTGAAAAACAGACCAGCAGGTAGTAAATAATTTTTTCGGGGCACTTCTGCAACTCAAATCAAAAAACTCAGAAAAGACGCCCGAAAGAAAATTGTATAGAGCATGCTGTCAAAACAATTCAGATCAAAAAGATGATCTGGTGATTTTATACGAATTTTTCTGTCCAAGGACAGAATCTGTTTTCTGGACTGCACGTCACAACTTTTGAACTTTCTTGCAATCAGAGGTTAAACTTGGCACAAAGCTGAAAAATAAAGATACAATGATGTTGCTACAGTAGTAACAAACATCAAGACCACTAAAAACTGAAAGGACAAGCTGAAAGCAAAGATAACAAGGGTTGTCTCCCTAGAGCTCTTTCTTTATAGCCATAAAGATAGGCTTAAGACTTTAATGATGCTCTCGTAGGAATAAGAGTTAAAGAACAAAAGAGAGCATCAAGAAGCAAATACCGAGCACATTTAAGCCTAACATGCTTCCTATGCATTGGAATATTGCAATAGAATAATTCATTGAAGCACAAAGCAATAATCATAGGAAGACAAAACAAGTGCAGCTTCAAAACCTTCAACATAAAGAGAGGGAACTTGATATTATTGAAATATCTATAAGCATATGTTCCCTTCTCATAATAATTTTCAGTGGGATCACGAATAAACTCAACAATATAAGCATCACATAAAGCATTGTTACCATGATCCACATGCAAAAATGTACTCTTACTCTCCACATAAGCATCTTTGGGGAGCCCATGGTTAGGACTTTTTAGCATTAACGTTTTCAG